>JAMPIV010001500.1:0-267824 GCA_024509875.1 Oreohelix idahoensis
AATGTGCGAATGATAATAAGGGTTCGTGGTGTTGACAAATGTTCTTTTCTCACACTCATGTATGGCTGGAAGTCATCGACACCAACGACTGTGTACCTTTACTAAAGTTTAATTGGACGTACACACTCGACAGCACAGATAGTGACAAATCACAGGTTGGCATAATACATCATGGTACAGTGGATAAATGGTCTTGCAATGTTACATGGGCACTCATGTAGAATAATAGTATAAAGGACTGTCAGTAGCCAAGCCCTCAGTATCGCCCATACATATATATCATCTGACTTCACTGACTGAGCACGTCAGCTTATAAACAATATTTCAGATGGCTTCTAAACCTAATCTCGTTTAGCGACGATTCTCCAACATAATGTTCAGCACATATTTTTCCATATAATAATATTGAACCGCTAATAACGGGTTCTCATGTGTAGCAGTGATCTCTGGACTAAACAAGCGATAATACGGGCATCCCTTTTCTCTTCTTGAAAGTCACTACATGTTTGGTTCCAAGATGGCTTCATTCGTGAGCTGTCACTCACGTTTGGATACAGATAATGAATCTGTCCTAAAGTTAGTCATTCATAAAACATTGCATTGCTCTGTAGATTTGATCATGAACAATTGACGGCATTCTACAGAATATAGTGCTGCTAGGAATCGAAGTCGTTTTCATCGAGTCAAATATATTCTCTTAGACATTCAAATCGTACCTATCGAAAATGGTGGCTTCGAACGAGAGAGTTCACAAGAGTATCTTTTATTACCTTGGTATCAGAAATATGATTCTGCCATTCCTTGGCAATACGGATAAACACTTGGGTAAAGCATACACGATAGGTCTAGACGACTATCACTTTCCCCACAAATACTGAGATCACTTTTTCCCGGCGACAAGCCGACCTAGAAAAAACACAGTCCCCATCAGGACGAAGCCAAATCACACCACTCTCTAGCGACACATCCGCCGAATAGCCTTTGACCTCTCTAGAGACAACAGAACATATAGTTCGACTTAGATATGTAAAGATATACAGATATAAGACAGACTCGTCCTACTCAGACAAACAATACCCATAAATTCAGGCCATAGATATTCTGAAGCAAGAACAATCTATTATTACCCAAACAACGAATAAATCGCAGTAAAATGAATTCATCCGCGGAGTTCGATCGAAGAGACGGCACAACTTTCAAGGGAAGTAACTCAATAATGACTTTCCCTTAAGCACTAAAAAATTACCTATTTTGTTTACAAAATATTTGCGAACATAACAAGTATACTAATGTATAATATTGTAAGATATCAAAGACTGCACGTAACAGCAGCATTAGGTACTAATTGTAACCGTAGACAATGATGGTTAAAGTAAGCACCATTATCATGCTCGATGACCATTCGAGCATCTCTATTGTTACGAAATGTAACTATAGCTTCACCATACCTGTCATTGGTAGGTGACAGCAACCGTACAAACATAACGTCTGCCGTGTCATTAAAGAAATTGCTAAGTGCCTGCCATCTAGTACCTTGTGGCAGATTGCGCACTAACACGGTGCGAGAATATGCACCCTTCCCAATGTAAGTGGGATCAGTGTCACTAACGTGATAAATAGTTCTTCTATTTAATCTTTTGGATATGGTAGTCTTATGAGATGATGTCTCATAATGATTGACATATTTATTTGTCCTAATTTTATTAGTTAAGTTCATAAGAACTTCACCATCATTACCCTTGTTCGGGACATCCCTTCTTTTCCCATTTTCAACCATTTTATTCAGATCACTGTTAATATGATCCTGTCGCCAACATCTATCTTCCGACTTGGCGGCATTCTCTTGAGAAAAGGTATATCTGCCTCGAAATGATTTTCTAATCTTCCTAGGATGGGCTGGTAGTTTAGTATACTTTTTATCCTGTAGGAGAGTCTTATCCTTCTCCTTATCGATTTCCAGAATGGTACTGAGACTGAAATTGGAGAACACTGTGCCACATGTATTTATTTTGTTGGCCCGTAATGTAGTTGTTGCAATGACAGTGTTAGCATTGCAATAAGATTGCACATTCTTTAATTCCCATTCCTCAATTTCCTGTGGGGAACAATCCTTACTACCATGGATGCGTCCCAACATTAGATCTGCAATTGGATTCTGAAGCATGCATACCTTAACTTGTCCTGAAAAGAAAGGTGTATTAACATGGACAAGAGCTGTGGGGTAAAACTCAATAGTTCCCCCAAAAGTCATGCAACGGACATATTCCCCCGTTGCACAGCTAGGATGTACTAGCGACTGTCGCACTCCAATGGTTGTGGACCCCGAGTCTCTCAATACAGAAACTACAGAACCGTTTACTATCCCTCTGTTAAAAATCAGAGAGCCTGTTCCATCATTGGCTGCAAGACCTACTTCTGGTGTAATGTGTCCGCAGTTTAGCACTGTCTCCTTTGCCTTCTGAAAAATAAGATTGCATTGTGGGCAACTATTTGCCACGTTATAATTTATAGCAAAGCATGCAGCAGAAGAATTCATTGTATTATCGTTAGGTGGAACCTGAACCTTAGGGGTGATATCATTTGTAACTGCTGCCCCGGTATTATGGTTATAATGTGAAGATCCACGAGAATGAGAACGATTACGAGAATAATTAGTTGAATTATCTCGTTGTCGTCTATTATAATTGTTATCTCGATGTCTCGAGTTATAATTATCGCTATTGTTCCAATTGTTACCATTATTATATTGATATGACCGATTATAACTTGAGTTACGTGGATTACTGTTGTATCTTGACTGAGGTGAATAATTTCTGGTTTGTTGTCTTCCTCTATTAAAGTTATTGTTAAAGTTATTCTGTCCCTTATGAAAATTAATGTCATAGTTTCCTTTGAACCTACCTCTGTCCACACTGTGTGTTCTAGGTTTGTTATGATTATGATATGCCATATTGGAGGCTACAGGAAGTGGTTCTCTTATCAACGAGCCAGAAATATTAGCATTCGGATGAGCTGTGCAGTAATTTAAAGACATTTTTTCTAACTCATCAATAGATTCTGGTTTTCTTTCTTGCAGATAAGCAAAGAATGGTGGGCTGACAGAAGATAACACTTTATCCCTCAATAACAAATCGACTAACTTGTCGTAAGATTTGTTGACACCTGCCAGTTCAACCCATCTGTTAAAAGTATTGCGTATGTTAGCAATAAAACCTGTGAAATCTTTATTGTTATCTGGCAACAAACTTTTGAAACGTAGTCTACATGCCTCTTCGTTCAAGTGGAAACGACGTAATAACAACGTCTTAATGGCCTCATAATCTGTGGCTAATGTAGGATCAATGTTTTGTGCTGCACTTGCAGGTTCGCCATCCAGAAATTCCTTAAGTTTAAGTGCCCATGCAGTTTTGTCAAGATTATTGACCTTACATATATCCTCAAAGCGCGCCAGCCACGATGAAAGGTCGTCCACGTGTAATTTGAATGGTGGTAATTTAAAGTAATAATTGCCCTTAAGTCGGGTGGATGAAGATCCAGATTGAGCATTATCATTTTGGCTTGCTGCAGCACTCTGCGAATTAAGTTTTGCTGTTTCCAATTTAAGCCGTTGCAATTCCATTTCTTGCTGTAGTATGATTTCTTGTCGTTTCAATTTATTCTCTTCTTCAATCCGTAGGATTTCATCTCTTGCCACCTTTCTTTCTTCTTCTTGTCTTAATTCTGCTTTTTTTTCCGCCTGTTTTCTTTCAAGTTCTTCCATCTCTGCCTTAGCAATAGTTTTCTTTTCAGCCTCTTTTCTTTCAAGTTCTTCCATCTCTGCCTTATATCTTGCCAGTTGTTGTTCAGCAAATTCAAGGAGTGCCTCTCCCTTTTTATTACAATCTTTTCCAATTTTAATGAAATGATCCAAGGTAAGCATTCTTGGAGTTTAATTTATTTAATTATTCAATTACTTATGTCTTGTAATCACCACTAGAATCTATGTCGATAATTATAATTACTCAACGAATGAATAATTATTATAAGAAATTGCAATATTCCTGTATTGTTATGTATAAGTTCCACAAATCTATAATATTTTGTAAAAATATTATATATACCCACTAATATCTATCATAAATAGTTATGATAGTTAGTTATATAAGCTGCTGAAATTATATCAAGCGCTTAATATTAATATTTAATAATTATGTGTATTATCCCAAAATAATTAGTCTTAATTGTCACTAAGTTCACAATATAGTACTGAGAAAGTGTACTAATTTATATTAAATATGTATTAATATGTTATAAAGTTTTAATAATTAATCATTATATATTATGCCATAATCATGAGGCATAAAGTGCATTGCCCATTTCTAGGACCACTACTGCAAATATGTGCAAAGTCCCTAATTCCTCATCAAAGCTGATAAAAATTTAATCATATTCATCTACACTATTATTAATGAAGAAATTATAGCATTAATATTAAATTATAGAAGGATGAAATGAAGACAAACAATACAATGGGTTAACCAAGGATTACGAAACAGTATTACCATACGACAAGACATTTGCACAATAAAAAATGCATTAATAATTAAGTGGTATAAAACGGAAGTGAGAGATTAAGAATGAACTGAATAGAAAGTTAAGCTGTGTACGTAACAAATAGTGACGTCACAGGACTCATTTGACGTTAATACAATACATTTAATTAAAATTAAAGATAGCTAGATCAGAATAAACAAGATAGATTACGAACATAAGATTGTAAATGAATAAAAAATAAGAACCAAATACACCAGAAAACACCAGTTATAACATGACTATACACCTAACATGCAAAGTGAATTAATGCAAGTCCGAACCAAACGATCACCGATAATGATAATTCGACGCTTTCTTCGCGAGGTGCTATTAATTCACAGCCTTAGGAACATTCAGAATGAATATCGGCATCCTGAGAGCCATTTTATTCATTCGGAACCGCCGCCCAACCATACAATCTACATGAAAAGGACAGGAACAATATTTAACATGGATACAACGAAAAAAGAACATGGCATTATTTGGACAAACAGGACGAAATATTTTAACCTTTAAAATTAGTGACTTATCTTGTTTTGGCGGTAATATCGTACATTATATGCTACGCCGACAGACTCGAGAGCTTGTTTGTATCATTGAGAAAGTCAGCAATAGGTTTCATTTGATGTTTGAAAGCTTCAAATAACTTTTTTCGATGGACATTGTCAGCTGCTGGCTTTTCCAACCGTTCATGCTGTCGTCAAGGGCATGACGTCACCGGTGTATTTGCAAATAATGTTCATTTCGGCTCGAAAGGAAAAATGTCTTATTTTTTTGTGGTTCGTTCTTTTGAAAAAATTTCAAAACCACTAATGGCCACCAGTTGTGACGGGTCGGTGGTGGTGGTGTGGTTGGTGTTGCGATTCCTTGGTTATGGTATTATTTATTGAATGGTAAAGTCACTCTTTAGACGTATCAATGTTGGTTATAAATGGTTAGCTCTGGGCATCAGAACATCCCTTCGACGTTCTGATTTGCATAGTATCTAGTATTTGATTTCCCTTGTGGGAGAGTTATCGTGCTGACAAAGGTAAACACCAACAGCTGTAGAACCGAACCCGAAACGTAAATAAAGGATCAAGCCTTCTGCTTTGAGTCCACATGTATTGAGATTCATACATAAACGATAATCGACATTCACAAAGGGTTCATGTACAATTCAGCGTAACAATTGAATTCCAAATAATATCAGTAAGTATCCGTCCGTGTCAAAACAATATGTCAGATGAACATCGTGGCTATATAGTGCGCTGTTGTAGTCAACAGCCAGAAATGAGCACATGAGTTCTTGACATCTACAATTTGAATCATAATACGATTCTCCTTCCATTATTAGTTTAATTTAATTTAATCTCATGCTTAGATTAATTTCCGAACTGGCCCTGAAGTCTACATCGATTCATCTATATAATATAGGCTATATACTCAGCCTTATTTCCTTGGAAGAAATACAAGACACGACCTTCTTGCTTGACGGATAGCGTAACAAAGGCCCTGTAACCAAGTCACCCGGCGTGACCTTTCCAACGCGAATGCGTCATAATCTCCGCATATATTTCGCGTTCACTATACCGTAAAATATCGACATATTCTATAAATATTAATGACCCCTAAACGTTGCGCATGGGTAAACCCCAGCAGACGCCATCATTTAAAATAACACCGTAACACCAGTCAAATATTTTTTCTTCAGTTTTCTGTAATTATTGTTTGTGAAACTGTGCTTCTTACCTGGCTATCTTTGATTTAATAGATGTGATTAATGTTGTAAAAAAATCGTGATGTATTGTCATATGTGTGAATAGAGCTACAATTTTTTGTTTCATTGTTCTATTTCATATAGTTCTGCCTTAGTTTTTCCATTTGCATAATCGGTTCTTGTGCGTTAATTCACCGCTAAAATCAAATTGTGGAAATTTATTACCAAAACTGAGAACCGTACTTTTTCTTGACTGAAAAAGGTTGATTTCACATTGTGATTTGTTCCTCGTGCATTCACAGTTGACACGCTTACGACAGACCCGCCCTCAAACCCCCCCTCCCCCCCCTTGTATTTTAAGTTTATAAACTAATAAAACGGTATTGAATCAGTTCTACAAGTTAACGGTACACAGGAAACAAGGGAAGTCGCTGCCGTTGACTTCTCTATTTCAAGATCAGAGTCAGGTACCCATTTACAGCTGGTTAGACTGATGCGTGACACTCTGATCTTGAGTTAGAGAAGGCAACGGCAGCGAGGAAGGGAACAGGCTCACGCATCAGTCTAACCAGCTGTAAATGGATACCTGACTCTGATCTTGAGTTAGAGAAGGCAACGGCAGCGAGGCAGGGAACAGGTGTCACGCATCAGTCTAACCAGCTGTAAATGGGTACCTGACTCTGATAGGGACTTGAAAGCTGCTGATGATGATGATGATTATGATGACTAGCAATTCCCTATACTTAAGGGTCTTTTATATTAGGACATGCGCCCTAATATAACCGACTAGGTTGAACGGGACGCGCCTCACCAAAACGAGACAAAACTGAAGAAAAAAAAAGTTCGAGTAAGTTGTATTTGTTCCGGATTACAAAAAAAAAAAAAAAAAAAAAAAAGGACGAACGGGGTGGGTAAGAGATTTGTGACGTCGCGTAAGACCGTTCGACAATATCCTGCTTGACATTGCAGAATTTTGGCCTCCTCTGTAAATTATGCAGCTACGAACGAACATGTGTATGTCCTGATATGTGCCAAGCTTCAGCGATCTTTGGTGATCTGTTCCCCTCACGGTCCTTTTCAGCGCCCACAAAACTGCCCCTACCACGGTCCTTTTCAGGGCCCACAAAACTGCACCTACCACGGTCCTTTTCAGGGCCCACAAACTGCACCTACCACGGTCCTTTTCAGGGCCCAGAAAACCAACAAAACTGTACCCTGGCAAGAAAGCCTTTATTTGTTTTCACCACTGGGTGTGGAGGGCTGGGTGGAGAGTTGGTCCCCTCCCTCACTATGCACTGACCCTTGTAAAATATTTACCTAATCAGAGCCGGATTAACGTAGTAGCAAAAGTAGCATATGTACGAGCCCCTTTCTTTTAGGGCCCCGCGTCAATAAATATGTACATCATTTTTTGGTCATCTTCTAATACGAGCGTTAAACCAATGATCTTGTGATGTATGCCATCTTTAGCGCCTTTTCATTTGATGTTACGAAATTGTGAGAGAAAGAGCATAACAGGGTGACTTAGTGTGACTCTTTATTACTTTTATCTTAACTGTTTGCGGACAGAAGCAGTCATTTTCTTTGGATTTGTTGAAAGACTGTACACCTTCTTTTCTGCTTCTACCTACCGGTGGGTCTCCTTTCTATTGCATTATGTGCTGGCGGTAGTCATAATAAGTCCCATTTGCCCTTTGTGAAAAGACTGTCAGATACCAGGTGGTCCGCTTAGGCAGATGCGACAAAAACGTTTTCAAATGACCAGTGCTTCTCTGCAATCTTCTGACCAAGATTTGAATACAGCTTGTGCACTCTATGAATCCCTGTGGGGGTATATTCAAGCTATGCGGTCTACGAGACATGAGAAGGCGCTGAAGATGGATAGGATACACACTGAGCAAACTTGCTTATAGCTTTACCAGGCAGTCCTTCGGGACGCGCCTCGCCAAGACGAGGCAAACATTTTACATTAAAAATAATAAATAAACAATGACCCATGCTACAACCCCGGCCTGCGAAAATGCATAATAGACTAACCCGCAACCCCTAACTGCCAAATGTACAAACTCCGCCCGCAGGCGAAAAAAAAAATACTATTGTAAGATAAAAATGTAAGAAATAGTACGGTGCTTGAATTGGGTAATAAATTGCCAAAATATTAATTTGACGGTGAATTAACGCACAAGTACCGAATTATCTTCTTATGGGCTCTGATCATTGTATTCTGTCTTCTGTTTTTACCTTTCTTTTATGCTCCATTTTTAACATCCGTATATTTTGCTACTTATGCATCAAGTTGAGTGAATTTGAGGTGGTGTTATAATTATTGAAAATATTATTCACAAAGAAATAATATTATAAATTTACTTTATTAATTGCATTGAAAAGCACAATAATTGTAAATCATGTCTACTGCAGAGTATTTCCTCAAACTTGGGAAGGAGTTTGGAATGGAAGGTGAGATTTTGAGAAACTATGTGGAAAAGGAACTCAGAGATCAAAGACAATTAGAAAGAGAAGAAACAAAAGAGAAAATAGCTCGTGAAGAGAAGAAAAGACAAGAAGAAGATAAAAGAAGAGCAGAAGAAAAGAAGAGAAGAGAAGAGCAGAAGAAATAGCTCTTGAAGAGAAGAGAAGAGCAGAAGAAATTGAAGAGAAGAGAAGGGCAGAAGATTTAGCTCTTGAAAAAGAAAATTAAAACAGGCTCAACAAATCAAATTAGCTGAGACTGAACTTGAGAAATTAAGATTGCAACAACCTCAGGTGAATATAAGAAATATGGATGATGATAGAAGAGATCATAACAAATATATCAAGGTGACTTTGCCTAAATTTAACTCTTCCATAGACGATATCCAATGCTTTCTGAGTAGATTTGAGACCTTTTGTCATGAGTTTAATATAGATAAAGCTACATGGCCTAGTAGGCTCATGAACTTATATGTTGGAGATGCATGTACGGCTGTGTGTACAATGGATGACCAGTCGAGAAATGACTATGATGCTGTTAAGATATTATTACTTAAGAAATTTCAATGGGATGAGGATGGCTATAGGCAAAAATTTTAATCACTGGTACCTGCTTCTACTAAAGACTTTACAGAATTTATTGTCTCAATAAAAATGTACTTTTCGAGATGGATTGATCTTGCTAAAATTGAAAAGACATTTGAAGGTTTATCTGACTTAATCCTCAGAGATAAGGTTTTGTCCTCCATTAGTGGAGATTGTTTTATCCTTTTTACAGGAGAGAAAACCAGATAAATTGGCTGCGTGTGAAACCTGGGGTAGACAATATCAGGTTGCACATCCTAATAAGAATTTAAGCAGAGATAACTTTAGGGATTCTCTTCCAGCAGCTTCAGCCAGAGTGATGAATTTTAACAATGCTAAGCAGAGATCCAATAGCATTAACAGGAATTATAGATTCAATCAAAACGTTCAGTATGGCAACCATAGAGGCAAATATAATTTTAATAAGAAATCTCATCAGCCTCAGAGATATGACAACTATAATAATAACAATGATTATTATGGTCCTCAATCATCTTACAAACAAAACGATTACCAAAATAAATGAGGTTATGGGGCCAAATAAAACAGAGGTAATAGATTTGTAGTGGTTTTGAAGGTATTGTATGGTTGAGATGTTACTTAATGTAATGAATGAGGTCAGCTGTGAAGGCTCCTGAGATAAATGTTGATGCGAATTACAGAAGGCCCTTCTTACTACCACTTACGACCTCAAACATATCTTTTTTTCACTAATGAATGTAGCTACGTTAAAAGTCTAGGGTACTGAAATGTAATGTGTTGTAGTAGATTACCCACACACACACAGATATTTAATAAGTCTAATAATAATACTAATATTTATAACACACTGAACTAACTCAGGCTGTTTTAGTTTTAAATATTAAATCTTTTGGAAAATTTATTTGTTCTGATCCAAACGTTTGTTGGTCAGAACATATGAAATATTATGGAGTTATAAATGGAATGCATAATTATATGACATAATAAAATGGAATGTGATTACAAAGGTATGGTATAAGTCTAGTTAATATTAATTATATTAGATTGTCCCAGGAGACTATTACTGAATGTACTGTTGGGGTGGTATCACCACGCCCAGTCTATGACTACCAAACATTGTCCATTGACTTATGGGATGAATACATGGTTTATTTTCCCACAATGGTATGTCTTTATTTGATGGTGAATTAGTTGATAAATTCGTTGGTAAATCAGTTTATAAATCAGTTGGTGAACTTCCAGCAGGCCAGATCTCACTTATCTCGACTGCGTCGATCTTGTACAGGAGTCTGGTGGCCCCTCCTCTCCGTTCTGGGGGATAATATACGGCTGCTCTGACACAATGTTAGACTGCACTGGTCCACGCTTGTGTATTACAACAGCATTCGGCGCCTCTTCGGTGCCAAACAGAAACTCACAATTCTGAAATAAAAGTTTTGTGGCATGTGTCAGAACTCTACCAACTGAGCCACTTCTGCACACAACACTACACAACAACACCACACAGACTGGGTCAGATCTCTCTGACCACACAGTACATCTTACCTAGAGCGAGCACTTACTGTGTCGTAATCATTTTATATGAATATGGCAGTATCAATTACTCGAAATATTAAAATGTACAAAAGAATTGCAGAATTAAGAACACAGTTAAATGCTAGCAAAACTCAGCTGGCTGCTGTGTATCTGATTGCATCCCACTAAAGATTATGTATTATCTTCTTGAAACAACACCACAGGTACTACACCATGTCTCTATAACGAATGGCAAAAATCATCTCTGTCCTACCAATAGATTTCATTCATTCCAATCCCGTCCCCCCCCCCTACCTTTCAACTCTACAACCAAAAGTCAAATTTCAGTCAGCTCTCAGTCAAGTATGTATTACTATCTGTTGGTCCGTCTGTCTCTACTTGTTTTTCATACAAAAAACACGCTTGGTTCTTGGACCCCTCCATGCAGTACCCTACACACTTCTGCCTCCGAAGTTATTTTTAGCCACAATTCTCCACCATTTCCCCTCTCTTTAATTACAGCTCGATTTTAGCACTTGAGTCTCAAGGCCGCAAATTTTGAAAATTTAGTGACATTTTTTAACAGTGCAGTCGCTCGTCTGATATGAACAACACAGTCTTTTGTCAATATCTTCATTATTATCTATCCGTCTGTATAATTTAAAGTATAGTATTTCTCTGCTCAAGACGGGCTATCAAACTAGCTAGGTTTTATATTCCTAACATTATTATTAAGAAAAAGTTACTTTTTCAAGGTTAGTTTTTTTTTTTTTTTTGAAATATGTTCGAGAACCTTCTCCACGGCTTTTGCCGCTGAATTCAAATAACAATCAAGTATCGTAAAAGTCCAAGAAATGACTGTTTCTGACACGAGCTAAAGTCGTTTTTGTCCATTTCCTTACCCTCTGTCAACTAGTGACGTGAATTTTTTTCTTTTTTCTTACCAAGTGCGTCTTTTAGCCTTGCGATCTTCAAACACGTGTTCAGTCATATTTTTCCTTTTGGTGTCCTCCGTTCTCTCCCGTCTACAAAGGGTAAACGTTTCGTCTGCACTTCTAACTTGTTAGTTTTAAATGGCGGTGGGAAAGGCTGGCATGGGCGAGCATGTCTCCTAGTATCTTAGCATTATTTTTATCCCTAACTTTTATCGTTAAATTTGGAGATATTTTAACGTTGTATCATGGTAAATTCATCACAAGATCATTCCACAGGAATAATGATAATTACTCAAATAATAGAGGTTCTTTTCAGAACAATAATTACACTGGCTAACAAAAAAAAAATTGTTTTCTTTCTCTAACATTTCTATGTTTTTCTGGTCAATTTTAATGCGCTGTTTTTAAATCTGCAAACCGTTTTTCTCTATCAGGTCGGGATCTCTAGAAATACGCAACTGAAGGTTTTTAACAACGCATACAGTATTACAACATCATTCGTACAAGAAGTATAACAATTATGTAGGCTTGAATTTCTTTGCAGTCGACTTTCGTCGGTGAATGGCATGTGGTACATCGCGATGAAGCATCCAACAATAATCGGCAAGCATGGTCACACTCCACCGTCCTTGATAACGTGACTCCATTACGGCGATATCTTGATGGAATCGTTCTCCATGTTCATCGCTGACTTCGCCAAGGTTGTCAGGGAAAAAGTCATAATGCGAGCAAATGGATTTTGAGGGACATTTACAGCCCATAATTCTGTATGCATCTATGCACTGCTTAACAATATGCACATAGTCGACAGATTTGTGATTTCCCAGAAAGTTATCGACGATCGATTTGAATGCCATCCTTGCGCGAAGTTCACTACCATGTAACAAGTTCTCGAATTGTTTGTCTGCAATAACTTTCCTAATCTGAGGTCCTACAAAGATACCTTCCTTTATCTTTGCATCGCTAACTTGCGGAAACTTTTCTCGAAGAAAAGTGAAAGCTTTGCTCGTTTTATCTAACGCTTTTACGAAATTCTTCATGAGCCCCAACTTTTATGTATCGGTGGTAAAATGATGCTGTCTTTGTTAACTAATGGCTCGTGTATTACATTTTTATGCCCGAGCTGCATACGATCCCTGATAGGCCACACCTTTCTTGCATAATGTTCCTGTCTGTTGCGGCTGCCCCATTCACATAGGAAGCAACAAAATTTAGTATACCCAGTCTGCATGCCCGTGAGAATTGCAATGACCTTTAGGTCTCCACAAATCCGCCATTGGTAGTCATTGTACTTTATTTTTGCCAAAAGTATAGCCATATTGTCATAAGTTTCTTTCATATGAACAGAGTAGGCGACTGGAATTGATGAAAATAAATTTCCGTTATGCAATAACACGGCTTTTAGACTAGTCTTGGAAGAGTCGATGAAAAGTCGCCATTATTTGACTATGTGCTCATGACCGAGGTGCACCATTAGACCATTTACATCTTTGCAATAGCAAATGTCATCATCCATCTCAAAGTATTGAACAAGTTCTCTGTGTCTATGACGAAATTTAGATATCGGAGTATTGGGCGCTAAAAGATTCCATTCTTTGAGTCGCGAACCGAGTAATTCCGCTTGTCCTTTGGTAAGAGCGAGATCACGTATTAGATCTGAAAGTTCTGAATTGATCAATTAAGTGATCACCATCATTCACCGGTATATAATCCGAGTCGGAATTAGTTTCTAAAGCAGGTAAACTATCAATTTCTGATGGTTCATTCACGTCCAACGGATATTGTTCTGGTGGAACTGGGGTCGGACACGTGATTGGATCATGAGGCACTGGTTTCGAAACCGATTCAATATTTGGATACACCACAGACTTTCTAGTTTTAAAAGTGAAACCATGGATATTTGTCAAGCAGAAGTAACAATCAGTAGCGTGATTTGTCGGTTCACGCCATATTACTGGCACTCCAAAAGGCATCGACTTATGCTTCGGCGATTTTCGTAACCAACCTGCCAATGTATTTGCACAAGTCGAACAAACTGCATTTGGCTTCCAAGATTTATTTGCATCATCAACTTTCGAATCGAAATAAAGTTCATATGCTTTCTTTAGTAATGGTGTAAAGTTTTTCTGGTGAACACGATCGGTAAAATATCCGTACACGTAACAGAACAGATCAGCCGAATTTCTACAACTTCTAGAAGCCATATTTTGCTCAGAATTATTTCAAAATACAATAACTATTTGAAAAATAGCGTAACATATGTCATGCATCTTTTAGCAGTATAAAAAGTAGAATTATTTTGCATTTTATTAATTTTTAATAAGTTATATAGTAAAAATGAAACGGAGCAAATAACGGTTTCCCAAAAATATATTTATTCACAAATATCTTAAGAACCCGATGTGATAGAGATAAACGGATTTCAGATTTGAAATCAGCGCAAGAAACTGACCTAAGAACACTTATTCTTATATAAGAAAGAAAAATGTTGTTTGTCAGTGTTATCGTCAGTCAAGAAACCCAGAACGTGTTAATGCTGTCGTGAATGTTGATAACAATAGGGCAAATCAAAACGATGTTCCTATTGCGCACGCAAATGCTTGCAGTGTTGATTTAGCTAATAGTACTAACTGTACTTAATGCAGTTCTTTGTTTCAGCCACAGAGTGTACCGAGACTTTTGTGTGGACACCCTTTGCCTGTTATGTCTTCTGTTGCAAACACAGGTTCCTTGGTACTGGATAGGGGTTTTGTCAATAATAAATTAGTGTTTTTGTTGCGTGATACAGGTGCAACAACGATCGGAATACGAAGATCGATGGTGGACCCATCAGACTATACAGGAAATGAAGTTAAGTGCATTACTTTTGGTGGAAAGGTAGAATACTATCCCACAGCGAAAGTATTTCTGGATACACCGTATTTCACGGGTAGAGTGCTTGCATGTTTGTTAAGCGAACCTATCGCTGGGATTATGCTTGGAAACATCCCAGGGATCCATGAATGTTCCAGGCAGGACATTGAGAAGTGGGAGAAAGAGCACTTAACTCTTTCAGTCCCAAGCAAAATAAGTGGGTTTGGCCCAAACAAAAATGGCCATACCCGTATGTTTTTATTGTTTTTGTTTGGAAATAATTTGTTTAAATGTTCATATTCATAAATAACAAAAGTCCATAATGGATGGCTATACTTTAAGAAAATAGCGTTTTTGAGCTGTCAAAATTAGAAAACAGCCCTAGAAAGGATCAAGAGATACGAAATCCAGTATACTGTTGATTGGGCCAAATGGGTCTCGCGTGAAGTACAGTATACTGGCTCTTGGGGGTTAAAGAGTTAATAATGGCACAGGCTCGTGATGAAAGGTTAAGTCATATTGGTGATGATATTATTTTAGAAGAAGCTACCAATGATGATCAGCACATGAATGATGTCATGAGTGATGTTAATGATGACATTGATGATGATGATGAGGGTAATGTTGATGATCATATTACTCTTGTTGAGGAAGATGATGACTTACAAATTGAATTGATCGAGAAAGAATTGTTCATTCAAAAACAAAGAGAAGATGACTCTTTACAAATTTTTTAGTTGGTTACATTAAATAAGGTATTTACCAATGATAAGGCAAAACATTGGTATACCTTAAACAAAGATATTTTGGTCAGGAATTTTCAGGATAGCAATTCTGTTAAGAAACAAATAATGCTACCTATTTGTTATAGACCAGTGGTGCTACGACATGCACACGATATGAACGCTGCGGGTCATTTGGGAATTGCTAGGACTAAACAGAGAGTTGTGTCTCTTTTTTTTTTGGCTTGGTGTGACCAAAGATGTCAAGGTCTTTTGTCGCACGTGTGTAGTTTGCCAGAGTGTTGCAACTAAACGGCCTGGTCATAATGCACCCATTCAAGCAGCAGACATATCCTTGCGTCCATTCGCAAAGATGTCTATTGACCTTATTGGTCTTATCAAAGTTACTTTAGCTAGGGGTCATAGATATGTATGAACGTGTATCGATATGTGTACTCGTTGGCCCGAGGCTATTCCATTGAAAAATATTTCCAGTGATGACATAGCTGATGCGCTATTTTTAGTTTTCACCAGACTGGGTTTTCCCGAAAACATACAGTCTGACAGTGGTTCGCAATTTGTTTACGAGGCCATGAAAAAGTAATGAACATGTTTGGAATTGAAAGATCACTCAGTTCAATATATCACGCACAAGCGTTCGGGAAAATAGAAAGATTTAATAGGACATTAAAGCAAATGCTTAATAGAGTCACAGTTAAATATCCGCAAGATTGGGACCGTATCTTGCCAGCTGTTCTGTTTGCATACCGAGAAATTCCCAATTCTAGCACCGGATTTTGTCCCTTTGAGTTAGTTTATGGTGCAAAGCCACGGAGTCCCATGGCTATTTTAAAAGAACTACTTATTGGTACTGATATGAACGAAGAAGTTCAATCCTCTTATCAATACGTCGTAAATGTAAGGCGAAATATTATTGACGCATGCCAAATAGCAGTGCAGTCATCAGAAAGGGCAAAATCAAAAGCTCGACTGTTTTTTAATAAAAACAGGAAACTGCGCCAGTTGTGGCCAGGAGACGAAGCTTTTGTGTTGCTTCCGAACAAGGATAATAGATTGTTGATTTCTTGGAAAGGTCCTTATAAAATCATAAATAAATTATCAGATGTCGACTATGTTGTAGATGTGAAAGGAAAAGGAAAAATGTTTCACATAAATATGTTACAACAATTTTATACTAGACCACCACATCTACGTCCTATCTTTGAAGCCATTGACGAATCTATTGATCGTCGTTCTTCTTTGACAGTAATCCAGGAAGAAATTTCTGACTTTGATGATGATGGTGAACCTATTCTGTCGTTGCCAGATATTCATATGTTAGCGACTGAATCATGGAAAGATGTTTCCATTGATCCTACGTTGAATCCTGATCAAAAGGATCAGATTTCTAACTTACTTCAGTCTTTTTCTGATGTGCTCACGGATATTCCTGGGCATACGGATGTCATTGAACATGATATCACGTTAACAGACTTTAGGCCGATTAAACTAAAACCGTACCCTATTCCAATTCATTTGCAATCTCACGTACAAGATGAGATAAAACAAATGACTAGATTAAATATTATAGAACCGTCCAATTCGCCATATAGTTTTCCTATGGTGTTAATTAAGAAAAATCCGTAAGAATTTGTATCGATTATAGACGGCTAAACGCAGTGTCCATTCGAGACGCGGAACCTCTTCCCGTTCTTGAATCACTTCTTGACAGATTATCTACTGCCACCTTCTTTACTAAATTTGATTTATCAAAGGGTTACTGGCAGGTCCCGTTGTCTGGCAAATCTAAACCGTACACAGCTTTCGCTATGCCTTTAGGTTTGTTCCAGTTTAACTATATGTCTTTTGGTCTTGTCAATGCTCCTGCGTCTTTTGTACGCATGATGAGGAGACTATTTTCTAATCGTGAGGACTTGATTACCTACATAGACGATATATGTTTATTCCATCAGTCTTGGAATGATCACATCAACGGTATCCACTCTCTATTAGATACCTTACGAAGTCATAACATTACAGATCGAACATCTAAAACGAAGATAGGTTTTTCAGAAATTACCTTTCTCGGTCATAAGGTTGGAGGTGGGTTCTTAAAACCTGAAGATTCTACAGTGTCCAAAATTCTCAATCTAGATATTCCACGAACGAAAAAACAAGTTCGAAGCCTTTTAGGTCTAATAAACTATTACAGAAGATTTTTACCTAATTTTTCTGCTTTAACTGCAGTGTTGTCCGCGTTGTTGAAAAAAGACGCGGCAAAGAAAATAATCTGGTCCCATGTTTGTGATGATGCATTAAACATGATTAAGAATGCCTTTTCGAAATCTCCAATATTACGTTTACCTGATATTCGAATACTTTTTACTCTCAGGGTAGACGCCAGCGATGTCGGAATAGGAGGAACACTAATGCAAGAGTTTGAAGGTCACATGCATCCCATCATGTATGTGAGTAGGAAGCTTACCACCACAGGACAAAGGTATCCGATTGTGGAGCGAGAGCTGCTCGCTATCGTTTTTTTCTTCAACAAACTGCAACGATACCTCTTGGGAGCTCACTTCACGCTTGAAACAGATCAACGAGCCTTGGGTTATTTACAGACAGCCCGTTTTACTAAACCAAAGGCAGCTAGAGCCAGCCTAGCTTTACAACCATATGACTACAGCATCAGATCTATAAAGGGAAATCTTAACGTAGTCGCCGACGTGCTGTCTAGATGCACCAAAGACGCTCCGTCTTACATCGCGTCCACAAGTTCAAGTTATCAACATAATGCTGTGTAGTCCTGGCTACATTCACAGAGCCTACACTTAGATCATTTCGCATCAAGAACAGTTTACTTCGATGATATCATCATTCTGTACTTTCGTTACGGTGATTTTACAGTAAGGCCACCCGCACAGCCACATGATGATGCTTATTGACAGATCACTTCAGGGCATATGAGATATCTTTTTGCTCTAGACATTGCATAGACACGGTATACATCAATCTCTAGATGCACATTTCAACTACAGGTTGTCAAGAAAGGAATTTGTACAAACGGTTCCAGTCATTCAATTCGGAACAGTTTTGAAATTACACTCAGTGACATTCAAATAACGTTATATGGTATTGGAAGGGGAGATAACAAGTTAAATGGAACTCATACCAAGATCTTAAGGGAGTTAATCATGACATTCTATATGCATCTGTTCTATCTGATGTCGCTTCAAAGTTAGCGAACTTATGAAATTTGTGTCTGATACTATTAAAGAGATAACAATTATGGACACACTCAAGATGAAATTTCTACATGAAACTTCACGCACTATATGATCATGTGCACAGAATGGACTTGACTTTGTTTTAATGATAGCTTATTTCCTTACAGGAGTAGAAAAGAGATATTAACCTACCATATTTATTGACTTTTCAACACAAAAGAATACTACTTTGACACTTATGTGTTAGATTTTAGAGCGCTTTGTACGCTATTATAAGATTAATTCGCGATTCGTTGATCATATTATGTATATGATACAATTTGACATACCAGTCACCACCACACAGACATATATATATATATATATATATATATATATATATATATATATATATATATATATATATATATATATATATATATATATATATATATATATATTTGACAATGTGTAGCAGTCAAACATTTTGTGTGTGTCAAGTTTCTGTCTTACACCTTCTATGATTGAATATAATTATTATATGCACTTAGCATTAATGGTTATTTTAAATGACATTCATTGACTAGGTGACATGACAATGAACAGTAAGGTGTTCTCTGACTTACGAAAGTGTGAGAATGCATGATATATATCATTATTAATGTTCTATGTTGACTGACGTTTGCTATAGTACCTCATTATTATGTTAAATTGCTTTGATCTGTTTGTAAGACAGTGGTATTAGCATGTTATGCTACTTTTCCACACCTCGTGTGTTAAATTGCCTACATTTCGGCACAAACATAGGTCTATGCATGGTCATAGCAACAGTGACAGGTAATGTTACCTTTTGCTCACCTTAGTGGTGTTTTTTCTCATATGGCAATAATGTCAACTTCATTGTCATTATTGGCCCGAAGGGGGAGTAGTTGTTATGTGTAACATCATAACAGGCTCTATCGCACTCGACAGGGTTTATGTACTCATTTCCTTGTTGATAAGCGTTGTCCAGACTACCCCGAAAGTACGTCATATAGTCTGCTGTTTTCGAGCAGACGATCCTTTGCCGGCTTTAGTTCAAAGATTCGATCTCGAAGTCGGCCTCTTTCGCTGTGTATTCTCCGTGTGAGAAAGACGTGTTTTGGACGAGCTCCAGATAGTGTACTTGATGCGTGATGCCATATGATGATGGATGGTATCCGCATGTCTGGTTTTGTGTGGTGTGCAGATGTGTTCAGTCAAAACAATGTTCATACAAAAATAACAGGGCAATCCACATAGGACGTCAGTAAACTCACGACGTATAAAGTCAATGATTCTTGTAACAGCTGTTGACGTTTTTCTTCATTATTTATTGTGGACGCCACAGTGACAAAATGGTTACGCGAATATGTGGGCACATCAAACAGTCATTATCACAGCAACATTCAATACAGCAATAGACGGTAGACAGCATTACAATGATGAGTCAGATGCATGTTATATTTCATAGTGCTGTAAATGTAGTCAGGTGGAAAACTCCATCCTTTTCTATAACAGCCAGGAGATAACCAGATGTATGAGATCAGTTCACTCTCCTTAATCTGACTTCAGCAAGACAGACACGTCTGCCGAAGTATAAATAATGTCCTCAAAAATATCCTCTAGATAACAAAGGTTTTTCAAAC
The DNA here is from genome assembly GCA_024509875.1 of Oreohelix idahoensis. Classification (NCBI taxonomy): domain Eukaryota; kingdom Metazoa; phylum Mollusca; class Gastropoda; order Stylommatophora; family Oreohelicidae; genus Oreohelix; species Oreohelix idahoensis. Next base: position 20,206 of record JAMPIV010001500.1, read on the forward strand.
CTAGTTCAGGTAACCAAGTAGCAAGTAGTAGTCCTTGGGACCTGCATCAACCGATGCAGCACAATACAGCGACATGTGAGCTAGGAAAAACATCTCGTGACGACGACTTTCGAAGACAGGCTATGAGCCAGAAATCGTTCACGACCAAAAATCGATAGAGTTAATGAAAATGTTAATTTACCTTGCTTTCATGAAATACACAGAAATATCACGCCTCCCGACATGTGGGAAACACTAGAGGTATTATCTCGAATAAACGAAATATCCATTAAGAGGACTACACATCCCTGACAGAACAAAAAAATAGCGGAGATCCCCTCTTCAACGAGGCATCTCTTTCGCCATTCCAAATCGCTCACTCCACTAGTGGTGGGCGGAAACCGATCGACCAAAAAGCAAGACAAGTCATGCGCAGTCCAGCGCAAAATGACAACAGCTCAAACTTAACTGCATTCGATACCAACGCGAGAAGACAAATGCTTACCGAGAAAAGTAACTATAAATTTCAAGCAGTTGTTGCCCTTGCGTTATAAAATAGATATTGAAATAAAACGATGTTGCGAGAATTTATCACGCAACATATCACCACCTCCTCCCGATAAAAAAAAAATGTGGAACATATTTTTTTTTCAATATCAAAGAGCATGCGATAAGCGGCTCAAAACGCACGAATTATGCGCTGATAATTAACTAAATTGCCAAACAATAGGCTAATTATAAAGTGTCTGGTGAGGATATACCTCAACAGAAAAATAAATATGTCTCAAAAAATATTCACATCGGGGAGGTGTCACCAACACACATCACGTTAGCATGTAAACACAATATACGTATGCAAGTTACCATAATCATCATTAAACAGCATACTCTAATATTGTCTTTAAAAATGGATGTACAAATCTGATAGGAAAATTTAAATAGTACATTATTTGACATGTAATGACATAAGTACATAGTAAAGTTAAACTACATGACAATCCAGGACATATGCTCTGGTATTCCGAGGGTAAGTACACAATCTAGAACTCGTCATGCTTGATACTAGTAAGGTAAGTCCTCAGCTCAACAATGACATTCTGAGAAAGTACAAGCAATATAATGCTAATTAATAACTAATATGCTTCATAAGGTACAATACATTATTAATAATTGTGGCTGTTTAGTAAACTAACGGCCCTTATATTAACTACTCAGTCCTCCTCTATCATCTAAAAAAAAACGAACAGAAGAAGATGACAACAAAGCACGATAGTGTGTACATATAGAGTAAGTACAGATGTGCTAATCTATTGTAGAAATATAGGTGTGTTATGACTCTGTAATATATAGGAATATAGGACAGAAGTATTAGTTAGAGTCATGTGGGCATCTAGACAAAATGTCAGCCATCACATTATCCCCACACTGGCCACCAAATGATGCGTGATGCCATATGATGATGGATGGTATCCGCATGTCTGGTTTTGTGTGGTGTGCAGATGTGTTCAGTCAAAACAATGTTCATACAAAAATAACAGGGCAATCCACATAGGACGTCAGTAAACTCACGACGTATAAAGTCAATGATTCTTGTAACAGCTGTTGACGTTTTTCTTCATTATTTATTGTGGACGCCACAGTGACAAAATGGTTACGCGAATATGTGGGCACATCAAACAGTCATTATCACAGCAACATTCAATACAGCAATAGACGGTAGACAGCATTACAATGATGAGTCAGATGCATGTTATATTTCATAGTGCTGTAAATGTAGTCAGGTGGAAAACTCCATCCTTTTCTATAACAGCCAGGAGATAACCAGATGTATGAGATCAGTTCACTCTCCTTAATCTGACTTCAGCAAGACAGACACGTCTGCCGAAGTATAAATAATGTCCTCAAAAATATCCTCTAGATAACAAAGGTTTTTCAAACCTAGTTCAGGTAACCAAGTAGCAAGTAATAGTCCTTGGGACCTGCATCAACCGATGCAGCACAATACAGCGACATGTGAGCTAGGAAAACATCTCGTGACGACGACTTTCGAAGACAGGCTATGAGCCAGAAATCGTTCACGACCAAAAATCGATAGAGTTAATGAAAATGTTAATTTACCTTGCTTTCATGAAATACACAGAAATATCACGCCTCCCGACATGTGGGAAACACTAGAGGTATTATCTCGAATAAACGAAATATCCATTAAGAGGACTACACATCCCTGACAGAACAAAAAAATAGCGGAGATCCCCTCTTCAACGAGGCATCTCTTTCGCCATTCCAAATCGCTCACTCCACTAGTGGTGGGCGGAAACCGATCGACCAAAAAGCAAGACAAGTCATGCGCAGTCCAGCGCAAAATGACAACAGCTCAAACTTAACTGCATTCGATACCAACGCGAGAAGACAAATGCTTACCGAGAAAAGTAACTATAAATTTCAAGCAGTTGTTGCCCTTGCGTTATAAAATAGATATTGAAATAAAACGATGTTGCGAGAATTTATCACGCAACAGTACTCTTGTTATAGAGTTTTATCATTTATATCAGCTAGGTCGTCCTACATTTGGAGCCTAAGCTTGATGATATTTAAACGGACAAGTCATTGCTGAAAGGAGAGGAATGTGTGTGGAACTATATATTAAATATTTCAGCAATATGCCTCTGACATTGTTTCCGTAGTCTACGTGACGATAGACTGATCTTATGGACTGGCTAGAGATTGCCATTCACTATTTTTATGGATGCCTTCAATTAGGAGCTACGTCGTGTAATAAAATAAATATTGTCTAAACGTCAACCAGGCATTATGGAGTTTTCTACTGTTGAAGACTAGCCTTACGTTTAAAGACTGTTTAAAAAGTTGGACTGAAAGGCCTAATGAAAATTATACCCTAGACAGGCTGGACACTAAAATCCAGCTACTGAGGACTCTAAATGAACTCGTATAGGAAAATAGATCTAAACCATCTACCAGATGAAATTATCCCTCTATACCTCTGTTGTTCCCAGAGATTTCTGAGCAGACAAAGAATACGACTACTGTTCTCTTATGTCTGCCGCAAGAGGCGACTGTTATGAGGTTGGGCATGGGGCCTGCAACTTCGTCATGCAAAACACATTGTTACAGGGCTACAACTGCATACGAATGCTTTGGTTTAGCCTTCCCTCAGTTGTATCTCCATGCTCCATATGAAACGAACAAGGAGATGAAGATGATGATGGTTAGTTGGAGATCTATACGATATTTGCTTAAATAGTTTCCTTGGTATGTTTGAATCGCTCAGCACATTACATTTAGATGGTGGCACGACTATTGTTATTACAAATACAAGTTGACTCATGACGGAGAGAATGTAAGAATCAATTCCATTCTATTTTTAAATCAGTCTGAGACAGTTATTTGAATACTTTCTACATTTTACAATGATAAGCAACAAAATGCGTTAGTAAAGTGTTTATAATTACATTTATTCAAAATTTTTATTGTACTTTGATTGCTTCTGTTAAAAAACGAGTAAAGAAAACAGTTATATCGCTATATAAATAGGAGGCAACAATTTAAAATTTAAAAAAAACACACACACATGTCACAGAACTATTGGGTCGATCTCTTTTCCTCTACGGCAGTATTTAGTTACATTTCTTGTGTACTAAATTACTTGAATTCTGCGGTCGGTCCTTTTCTTTCTCTACTATAAAGCAGATATTTTATACTGTCAAATCATCTTACACTCCTCTCACTGATAATTCGTCATGAACCCAGATGGGTCGGTCAGCGACCTAGAGTTTGGTTTACCTAAGGCGTGACGAGCGATAAATTACCAGTCTGTGGACAGATTACAGTCACGCACGTATCAGTCGGACACACCTGAGCCGATATGTTGTAATAGTCTGGGCAGATGTAAGAAGTTATTTGTAAACATTGCCGAGAGAGGGTCGGATGTTTTCATTCCATATTCTGCAGTAACGCGCAGAAATTTCCATGAGGAAATAATTTAATTTACCCCACAAAAACGCATGTGTGAAACGATTGGCAGACACTCGGACTGAAGGCACAACATCCCTTCCGATTGGAGCCCTGCTTAACATCGTAACAAACAAATGCGGGGGGAGACAGGCAATATAACCTGACACTTCAGCCAGAGTAGAACACTGTGAAAATTCACTCGCGCCAAGAAACAACCAGAACTTGCCAGAGTAAAGAATAAAATCAGCTTTCATTTATCAGAACGGACCTTGTTTGAGCATTCTCAGGACTTAAAAGTCCAGGAAAAACTCTACCATTTTAATAAGGAAAACCGGAATGTGGGGGAACTGAAACACAAGTCACCGTGGGAACACCCCAGACCAAGTGTAAGAGGCTCCTACACGTGCCTTTATTTCTCTGAGCCAGCAGTCTGTGAGCCTAAATATTGGCATAAGTTGTACATTTTAAATTCTATATTTTGCATCATTAACATATGAACTAAAATGTATATATTGACATGTTGTTAACGAACAAAAGTTAATATGTCATGGTATATTACCACACATAGGCATATAGCCATTGTTATTGAGGAAATATGTCTATTTGTGGTAACTCATGTTTTTGCACGCTTTTTAATTTGTATTGAACGCTGCATATTTAATACGTCACCGGTTGTCAATGACGTAGCGCGTCTGCGTTAATTTATTCTAACGGCTAATATTCGTGGCCTTTCGTATACTTCGTCATCAAAGCAAGACGTGTTTTTCAAGCTCCCAGAAGCGTGGAGGAATATTGTATTTTATGTGGCATTAAATTAACTTCGAAGGCCGCCACTTGTTTCTAAGATGGTCCCGAACTTGTGAATACGTTCCGCACCTTGTAGAGAAGTATTTATCCAAGAATTTTATATTCACGTTTTTTGGTCCACATTACTTGGGTGTCGATGGCTGACACGCACCTATTAGTACAGCGGCCAGAACTGAAAAGTTGAGACGATACATTGATGGTATACCACTATGTATACTCATGTACCTATGGACTGATCATGTACTCGTATTTTGAGGAGACTGATGTTTTCAAGATTCTCCAAATTTTGCCATTGCTTGAACTAAATAAATGTTATACGAAATGTATCGTGGACCCACTACCAGATGTCTTATGTTCTTCTGCCAGTTATGTCCTGTGATGACCATACCCGTATCCATTCGTGTTGTCAGCCTGATGCATGAACTTTAACAGTATCTCACACAACATGAACATATATATATATATATATATATATATATATATATATATATATATATATATATATATATATATATATATATATATATATATATATATATATATATATATATATATATAAAACAATGCGACACATGTGAATATTAATATGTTAAATTGCTAGTGTATGTCAAGTCATTTGAGGCTGGCAACCTCAGCAAATAGAATGATGATTTCATGAGCCATCACTGCCAGGGCTGGTGACTGCTTTATTGCGAGTGTCTTATAAAGAAACAAAAGCAGAAGTAGTCCCAAGTTCAATATGGAGCAGGGAAGGAATGATGAAAGAAATGATGTACATACTTGTTATATTATTAACTCTTTAAGTCCCAATCAACTTTATATATCCTCAGGGGTTAGACGCGCTTGGCCCAATCAACTTTATAAAGTGTTTAGTATATGTGCCTCTGTTTGAGACTATTTCTAATTATAACTACACACAAACCACCCAAAACGTCATTTCCGACTGCAAGTACATTCTTTTAAATACCGCATGTGTTAAAGAGTGAACGGGTTTTTGTTTTGAGATATTTATTTAAAAATGCACCGGGGTGGCCATTTTTGCTTGGGCCAAACCAACTTTTTTGCTTGGGACTGAAAGAGTTAACCTTTTCAACCAGTGTAAATGTAAAACATATTCACTTTAAATGTAATGAAAGTTTCAACCTATTCAACCAGTGTAAATGTAAAACATATTCAAACTATATTGTTAACATTTTCAACTAAAGTTAAATATAAAATTATTCATTTTAAATGTAAAGATAGTTTTTGCCCACTGGGATTAAGATTAATTCTCAGAGAGGGTAAAAATTCTGAAGATAGATTGGATGGTGGAATAGGAAGATCAAGACACATAAGTATGTGTCGGGAAACTCAATACTCAGAAGATATTTGTTTCTCTTCTTTTGCCATACTAGTTGGTGGTACCAGTTGAGGGTACTATTTCTGGAACAAGTGAGGGTAAAAGTGGCCTGAATTCGACGCTAGACACCATCATCAGACAGGCCTTAGAGACGCGGGACCAGCTTTGCAGTTACTCCCTGATTCTACTTGAAACGTGCTGCAACTCTTAAGCTTGACCAGGAACGTGAGCAATCCAGTCACCTATCTGCAAAGAACCAAAACATCAGCGGCAGTAGAAACCTTATTGGCAGCTAAGTCGTCAAATAAAAGCTGCCAAGTGAAACTTCCCCTTATATAATTCCCCGTTAACATCATATGATGATGACCAATTTTTGTTAAAGAATATTCCATTTTAAAAAACTGTTAAAACATAAGTGAAAATAAGAATCTTCAACTCAAATGTGAAGTCAGTCCTATTGTATGGCTCTGAGACATGGAGAACAAAAAGAAAACAACCAAAAAGCTACTGACTTTCATAAATGGGTGCTTGCGTAGAATAGAGGGATTGAAATGGTATGACAAGGTTACCAACGGGGAACTGAGGACAAGAACTAGACAAGTGCCAGTGGAACAAGAGATGAGAAGAAGACGATGACGATGGATATGACACACAGAGGAAACCTGTTGATAGCATTACAATGCAGTCCTTGTTCTGGAGCCCCCAGAGCAAGAGAGGCAGACCAAGAAGCACATGGAGCTGGAAACAGATGTGAAAATCATGAGGAGAACGTGGAAAGAACTTGAGATGATGGCACGTGACAGGAGGACTTGGCATGTTTTTGTTGAAGGCCTATGCTCCTTTGGGAGTGTAGGGTTATGAAAACGTAAGTGATTATTAAATGTGTTATTTATATCTATCCAAATTTAAAGTTCATTTAATCATTTTGAATGTGTTTTATCCATATGTCTCAGACAATTTCTTAAATACACCCAGTCAGAGTTACTAAATAATAATAAAAGGAAATTCGCTGAACTAACTCAGCTGGGGGCTTGAACGAGCTAACGAATTATAAGATAACCCTATCCTTCACAAAAGTTGTCGGCAGATCCTAGAGTTAACGTGCTCATCCAATGCAGCATTGTTCTCGCTTTTCTGAATATCGTGGGAACACTCCTTGGAGGTAGAAGCATCATTATCCTTCTACCTACAACTCTGCCAAGAGTTATTTTGTGCAAACGTAGACACCTTTCAAAACCCATTTCAGGTACTCTTGAGTTTTGGCCACTGCTGGACCACTATTGCAGAGCTACGGGGAGGCAACCCATGACAAAACAAAAACAAAGTTCCAACATTGAAATCCGCTAAAATAAGGGGAAAATATTCATTTCAGAGTTTGTTAAAATTCTACCTTGTTAAAAAAAAAATAATTTCATGTCTTTCTTTTGTTCTCTGTTCAAACGCTCCTTTCCCTTCTCCGGCTACTGTCTTTGCTTACTAGACTCTTTATTACATATCTCCCTAATCCAGCTTCAGTTTGGTTAATGCTGGTTTTTACCCGCGTGGCTTCCTTGTCAGCGAGTTCGTTTCCAGCTAATCAAACATGTCGTCGCTTTAGTACTACTTTATTCCATCTAAACTTCAGGTTGTTTTGAGAAAAACACGTTCGAAGTTTTTGGGTTACAAGTTGACAAGAAGGATATATCACATTACAATGAAAATGTGCATGATTATTGAAACTGTTAACTGTAAAATGTTGTGTAGGATGATAGATTCAACTATACGATGTCGATTTATGACGTCAAGTCAATGTTGGCCAAAAGTAATAATTGCCCCTTCAGTCATAACTGACTATGGGAATGCGCCCTTGAGGTGACAACTCTAAGCTGCATATTTTCCTGGTGCTTCTTTCGACGTATTTTCTTTTCTTCTTCTTGCCGAAAGAGCTTCTTTTCGCCCAATCTGAGGTGGCGCTGTGGAGAGCATCCAATTAGGTGTTTCGGATGTAGAGATTAGCAAGACAGGGCGCAATGCTATACTTGTATCTGCTTTCTCTAAGGACATCTGTTCTAATGCCCGTAATCTAGCATAAGTTATACTGCAGAATTTACTACCTATTAGAGATGGCTACTGTGTGTATGTTTCGAAACAATGGTTCGACACAGTTTCGTACCCGAACGATTCGATACTGAGCCTTCTTGCCGTGTCGATACTGTATCGGTTCGTGTCTGCCTCGCTGTTTTGCAGAGTAGAGATGGCTACTGTGTGTATGAGTCAAACAATGCACCGAGTCCGACACATGGACACAGTTTCAGTTCGTTTCTGCCTCGCTGTTTTGCAAAGAGACACACTGTATCACTTTCCGTGGGCCTTTGTAAAATTTGAATAAACCGTTCGGAACATTAGTATGGAATATCAAACATGTCATATTTTTCAAGGATGTGTTATGATGACTTGATTTTACAAGTGATATTATTTTTGCTGAGAAGTTATAGACACTGGAAATTGTGTCAGTGCTGAAGTTGTCAATGTTTTAGGCGCTATGTTAAAGTTGAAAGTGTCCGTGTGTTCGTATAAATGTAATGGACACTTTATTAGTTCTGCTGATATCTGTGTAGGCCTACTCGGTGTGGATTTGAATCATTGTCTACCAAAACTAGCTTACTCTAGTTTGATATCATGTGTTATTATTACTGTTGTTATTATTATTGTTGTTGTTTTTATTATTTTCCCATATACTGCAGCTATCATCATATCTACGTTTTATTTCATCATAATGAAGACTTGTGTAAAAATATTGAATTGTGGTCACACGAAACGCCATAGATTTTCACACACGACAGTAAAAACTGAGAAAATTGTCTCACACAATTCATGTATACCCGCCCCGGTACTGTTTATAAGAGACTTCTTTCTCCCCTATTATACGGGCAATTGTGTCGACACACTGTTTCGACACACTGTTTCGACACAGTATAATTAATTGAGCCGACTGTCTCGAAACAACGGAGTGTATCGATTCGCCCACCTCTACTACCTATAGTTTTACAGACTATGTGCGGTAAGAGACTGAAATTTGAACCAGATAAACACAAAGCCCTTGTCAGGCGCTGATCATCCGTTCCAATTTTCCAATTCTGGGCGGTTGACAGCGAACACTAAAAACTAGTCTGAAATCACCGACTGACGGGTTTCAGGGCAACTTGGTACTTTCACAGCGACCTATAATCGCTTTAATGGCCGAGAACACACCCGCCGTGATTGTAGGATAACAACTATAATAGGACCGACCGACGATATTTTTTCCCCCGTTGGTAATCTTCTAGTGACAGCGGTATAAATATAAAACAAAGGTGCTTCAAGGAATCCTAAAACGAATCCTCACACCAACTTAATGGATGGCTGATTTAGCTCCGTCGTGAATAGAACCTGCTGACGATTTTTCAAATAATGACTTCTCCTTAGGGTGATCTGCTTTCGTTTTACGAGATGTCGTACTTGTGTTTAAAAAACAAAAAGAGGCCGTACGACCAGCGATGGCGAAGCTGGCAGTCGTTTTCAGGGCTTTAACATGTTAGCAGATACATGTTGTTGTTGTTGGTGTTATTGATCCAGCGGCGCGTGGGCTCTCGTCCCCCCATGCCATGTAGTGATATCTGCATGTTTTCACAAGTTGTTTTATTTCTCCGTACAAGGTTTTCCAATTATCTGGTCTGGGAGGAAGGAGCATTTTCCTAACATCATCGAGTGCTGGACACTCAAAGAGGTGGTGGTTAACAGTTTCGTAGGGATAGTTACATAGTTACATAGCTGGCACTATGGAGAGTGTTGTGGTGGGATTCTGTTCAAGTGACTGTTGAGTAGTATATGTTGTGATCTGAGCCGAAAATGGTGCTCTGATCCCTCCTTGTAAGATGGTCGATGTTGTCATTAGGATCTTGACCAGCCATGTCTATAAACCGCTCTCCCGGTGTTTCCCATGGCCCATCTAGCAGATACATACTATTAGTCCTTTTCAGGACTTTAGATGAATTAACGCTGCACGAGTCAGCAGTTGTTCTTCAGGACTTTGTATGAATTAACGCTGCACGAGTCAGTAGTCCTTTTTCAGGACAAGCCCTTTTCACAGCTACTTCCTGTTTTGTGATAGAAACTAGTGGTCCTTTTCAGAGCTTAGTTTTTATCAACAGTTTAGTTTAGTTGACAGATTCACTTACTTTTAAATGGTGTCACAAAACACCTTTGTGCATGTACTTTTGTGCCCCTTTCTCTCTCACTATCACTCCGGCAGTATCACTTCATTTTTTTCATTTTTCTCACTCATCGTCCTATTATTTGGCATATTATATGCATCTTCATTATTCTTGCAGTGACCGCTCACAGACTGTTTACGTTTCACTAAGTGCACGTACTATTATCAGGTTAATACGATTATCACGTAAGTCAGTTTGGCCACCTTTGAAAAAGACGTCAGTTGTTTGTGCACCGTGGTATGCGCACAAACACGCGTAGACAGCCAGATTGCTATCTAAGGAAGCCGCCTGAGGGACGGGCAAAAACACAGGTGATAATTAGATAATCGTTTCATCTGAGCCCTCTCGGTATCAATATTGCCGATAATCTGTCTGGGGGAGACAATATTGGAAGGGAGCATCTGGACATCAAACGAGGGCACAGATGGTGGTTATGAGTTTTGCACAAGATGCAAGAGGAAGTATTACAGCATTAGAAAGCGGTCACGCGATGGAATTTTAAAATGTAATATTTTAAAACACGCGGGGGAGAATTAAATTAAACACCCCTACCCATATAGTTTAGAGCTTTCAATTGGATTGATTTGAGAGCCGGAATACACAATGGATTTCACTGGAAATTCATCGGCAGCAAATACTGGGATTTGAACAGAGGAAGGGAAATATAATATAGCGAAATCGGAGTCGCACATAAGATTGCATCGCAACGTCAAACTAGCAACTCCCAAGAGCCAGAAAGAGAAGGATCGGACTAAGGAAGTATTTGGGCAACTTTGAAACTTAGAAGTAAACCCGCATATTTAAATACAGAGACTGAAACAAAACAAGTAAACAAGCATTTTAAATTTGAAGTCTGGATACATGAGGAATCAGATTCACCTGTCATAAGAGGAATTATAATATTTCCAGATCAAGTGATTCGCAGAACACCCGTCATAAAAGGAATTATAAAATGTCCAGGCCAAGTGATTCTAATAAAGTGCTGTGTCCATTCTAAACTGTGAAGGAGATTGTGTTCCCAAAAGTTACTTTGGGGAAAGTGTAAACATTTATTTTACAAATGTGAATTTGACATGTTTTTCTTGCTAAGTAGTTATATATGAGGCTGGCAACCTCAACATATGAAAATAGTATAAACATAAACCACTACAGCAAGCGCTGGTGATTTTTTCGTGCTAGTCGTACAGAAAACCGACAGCAGAGGTGACTCCAGACTCCGACTGGAGCAGTGATTAGTGATGATTTCATCACATGTGCCTCAAGTGTAGCATATCATGTTGTGAGGTATGTGTAACTTGTTAATGTTAATTCATGCAAATCATTACTTTTCGCGCTATCTAAGCACATATTTTCCCATTTTAATGCCCCGAAAAATATTGGTGATTTCAAATCATCTTCCCTGAGTTACGCGGTGTATACTCAAGAATAATTATTCCGAGAGAATAACATTGGTTGGTGGACAGCGAGACAGTGCGCTTATTAATTTGCAGCCCAAAAATGTACTTAGCAGAGGCATTTGTTTTATTTTGTCTAAAAGATCGTGGTACTAAGCAATCAGACCGTTCGAGGAACGACGCTATCAGACTGTGAAGTGTCATCATCACAAAAGAACTGACGAAACCAAGGCTGCAGGACTCACTTATACCAGCTAAGTGCTTGTAAAAAAACCAGCAACCAGACAGTAAAATTGAATTGTAATTTTAATTTAAATCCTCAACCCACGTCTCAATGACGAGAAATTTGATTCACATCTAAAATTCTCCATCATTTCATCACTATTTTAACTTGTTAAAACTTATTGATTATTTAATGTGTTACATGTTATTTTAAAACATAAGAATCTTAGTTGATTCAGTATTATAAGTGTGAAAGCAACGTATAAGTAAGACTCTTCAGATATATATATATATATATATATATATATATATATATATATATATATATATATATATATATATATATATATATATATATATACACACATCAATAGAGCTTCTTCTTGCAAAAGGGAATTTCGCTGGATTTACACCAGCTGGGTGCTTGTACGAGCTATAACCTTTGTTAAATCTTCATGAAAGGTGGCGGACCGATAATAAGTTAACAATGGCTCAGCCAATGCCGCATTGTTCTTGACTTAGGAAATATCTTATAAAAGTCCCTTGAGATAGAAGCGTCTTTACTCTTCTATCTACAACTCTGCTAAGAGTAATCTTGTGCGAAGGTAAACACCTTTGACGACCCATTTTAGATACTCTTGTGTTTTGGCCACTGGTGGACCACTACTGCAAAGCAGGGGAGGCAATCCGTGACAAATGGCAGTTGTGCTCTAATACAACCGACGGACGTAACTTTACTTTGACAATTAACGTGCCTAGCCACTAGAAGGTGAAACCCTCAATGAAAATTGCAGATTAAAATTGTTTTTTTTAATCACATAGTGTGCCGGTGCAGTAATCAGTCCCTCACAAGATAGCCCTTATCAGGGCTTCATCATGCTAGCTGATATACACTAGTCGTCATTTTCAGGGCTTATTTATCAACACTGCAAGTGCCAGCAGACCTTTTCAGGATTAGTCCAGTTCAGGGCCTCACTATGTCATCTGACAAATACAAGCAGTTCTTATCAGGGCTTAATATTTATTAACGCTGCATATATATTGACAAATTACTTAGTAAAGTCTCGGAGAGGGAAGAGATACCAGTAGAATGGAAGGAAGGATTTATAATTAAGTTGCCAAAGAAGGGAAATTTACAAGAATGCACACATTACAGAGGAGTAATGTTACTATCAGTGCCAGGAAAATTTTAAACAGGATCATCCTTCAGATATTAAAAGAGTTTATAGACAAGCAACTGAGGGATGAACAAGCAGGTTTTCGACAAAACAGATCCTGTACAGATCAGATAATCACATTGAGAATAATAGTGGAACAAATCCTAGAATAGAACTCACCTCTTTACATTGGATTTGTGAACTATGATAAAGATTTTGACAGTGTAGACAGAGAATCACTCTGGAAATTGATGAGGCATTATGAGGTTCCCGTGAAGATCATTCACTTAATAAAGACGACTTATGAAACATAGCATGCAGAGTTCTTCATGAAGGACAACTCACAGAACCTTTAGGGATACGAACTGGAGTACTACAGGGATTGCTCTTGTCTCCATTTCTTTTCTTGGTGGCAATAGACTGGGTTATGAAAACATCGACATCACACAACAGAAATATAATCCAGTGGAATGTGACGTAACAGCTAGATGATCTAGATTTTTGCAAATGATTTGGCTCTTCTGTCCCTTCATCGTAATCAGATGCAAGACAAAATGAAAATACCCCATGACAGGTCACAGCAAGTGGGTCTGAAAATACACAGGGAAAAGACAAAGATAATGAGAATAAATGCAGAAAATGATATCAAGGTTGAACTTGAAGAAACCCCACTACAAGATGAAGAATTGTACTCATATCTTGGCAGCAATATAGAAACATTGGAGGGACAGACAATGATATCAAAATAAGAATACAAAAAGCAAGAGGAGCTTTCATTGCATTAAAAAATATTTCGAGATCAAGAGAAGTTAAGTCCAACACTAAATTAAGAAACTTCAACTCAAATGTAAAGTCAGTCCTATTGCATGGCTCTGAAACATGGAGAGCAGCAAAAATAACAACCAAAAAGCTACATACCTTCATAGATGATGCTTGCGAACAATAGACGGATTAACATAGTATGATAACGTTCAATATGGAACTGATGACAAGAACTAAACAAGTGCCAGTTGAACAAGAGATAAGAAGAAGACGCTGGCGATGGATAGGACACACATTGAGGAAACCTGTCGATAGCATTACAAAGCAATCCTTATTCTGGACTCTCATGGGTAAGAGGGGCAGAGGTAGACCACGAAAGTCATGGTAAAAATAACTGGAGACAGAGGTGAAAATGATGAGGAAAACGGGGTTGGAGCTTGAGCTGATGGCACGTGACAAGATGACTTTATTTATAAATATTAGTTACGCTGTGGTATAAAAGATTAACGTCGTGCTAGGTTGAAAGATACGTGCTCACCTCAAGAAGGCACACATCTCAACCAAATCCAAAGGGTCAGAATTCGGCTAAGAGTCCATTTCAGGATTGGCCCTTATCAGGGCTTCATCAAGCTAGCTGCTGGACACGAATGGTCCTTTTCAAGGCTTGGTGTTAATCAGCCCTTCACTAGAGTTCAGGTACATGCTTTTTAACGGTAGTTGCTTGCGATTTAACAGATTGATTTATGTATATGGTTGAAATAATTGTTTCTCTCCACAATAAGACAAATACCTCAAGGGAACAAAGTTGGATCAGAACTGCTTGACGAGATCAACCGTGCCTTCCTGCGATAAAGACTTTGCCTTTGAGTTATGATGATGATGATGATATTATTATGAAATATATCCAAACTATTGTCCATGTCTAATTTATATATCTTTAACTAATTCTCTTCATTTGTAGTTTTTCTAAGACTTCTTTTTTTTGCTTTTTTTTCTGCCCCTGACATGCTTTCAATTCTTCTGTTTATCAAAGACCAGCATTCTTCCTTCCGCCTGTTTGTTCAATGTTTATACTTCTGCACCATACATGTTAATCATCAGATGTTTAACGCTTGATGACCTCTCATATTTACTTATTCTTTGGGTGCTAGTTCCAAAATCTGTTTCATGTTGTTGAATGGATGATATACCTCATCCCAATTTGAATACAAACTTATTTTTTTCACAAAATATCTGGCCAACATCATTACCCCGTCCTTAATTAACATTATCAACAAAAAACAGCACCATAAAGTACACTTAACCATCAACCAGATAACCCCCGGCTTTCACACTCAATGGGACCAGACGACACCAGCATTTGTACTTGACCTTCATTATAACACCAACGGGTAACCAAGACCAGCTCTATAACCGACACCATTTCTCCCAATATCGCCCTCAGCTAAATAAGAGGGTTTCATTAAGAAGAGGGCAGCTTGTCTTGGAGAAGTTTCGGCGTCCCTTTCATGTCCTCTTTGCCCCGGACGTCATGCTATCTCGCGTCTCCCCAAAAAATCTGTGTCTAATGATCCCTTCTGAAATAGCATCCTATTAGTGGCTGGGTGGTTGTTTGAAATGCAACCTTAAAAATAACCGTGGGGAGGGATCTTGATTAATTTGATAAGGGGACTGTGGGAACAAGAGAAGCAGAGGATTTTGTGTCTGTATGAAGATTGTGTATGTGGATTGTGTATGTGGATTGTGTATGTGGATTGTGTATGTGGATTGTGTATGTGGATTGTGAAAGATAATAAGAATGGAAGGTCCTTGCAGACAGTTAAAAACAGGTAAAGGTAGCCCTTTAACGGATACTGCCGTAAGGGAGTGGTGTTAGAGACTGAACTATACTAAGTCTAGCTTCTGTTTAGGAGGTGGGGTGATCAGTTCCCTTACTCGCAGTCTTTGCCTTCCCTAACTCTAAGAGCAAAGTCGGATACCCATTTACAGCTGCGTAGACTGTAGCGTGGCGATACCAGCTATCAATGCCGGAACACGATTACTTCGTTGTGAAAATAAACCGATTTAACAGCTCAGTCAATCAAACGTTCAACCTCTTTAGGTCAAACAGATTGCTATAGAAACCATTGTTACAAGACTACAAGACTGTGTTGGTGCAGGCTTCGTGCAAAAGGTCAGCATCTTAGCACATGACAGAAAGGTTTGGCATGTTTTTGTTGACGACCTGTACCCCACGGGGGAGATAACGGTTTTAGTGATTGATAATGACATGTATCAAGATTGGCCAATAGATAACACTCTACTGTTGTAGCATTTAAAGTTAACCACCACAAGGGTTGGAGTGGCTAAAAGATATGGTGTCTGCCTTGAATTTTAAAGGAACCGGGTTCGATTCCCAGTAGAGGGAATATAATGTATGGAAATTTTTTTTCAGAACCTGTCACGGATTGCCTCCCCTGCTTTGCAGTAGTGGTCCACTTATGGCCACAACGCAAGCGTATCTAAAGTAGGTCGTCCACGGTATCTATCTTCGCGCAAGATTACTCTTGGCAAAGATGTAGATAGAAGGTGAATGGCGCTTCTACCTTAGGGGAGAATTCACAAGATATTTCCAGAAGTCACGAACAATGTTGCATTGGGCTGAACAATTGTTAACGCATTATATCTGGTCCGTCGCCTTTTGTGAAGGATTTAAGCAATGGTTTAGCCCGTTCAAGCTCTCAGTTGGTGTAATCCAACGAATGCTCTATTATTCGTAATGGCTCTCTCTATATATTTGTAGGTATGAAATAGTCTTGCTCATACGTTTGCTTTCATACTTCTAATGACTGAATAAACAATTATTTGTTTAGTTTAAAATAACATACAACAAATTTAATAGTCAATTAGTTCAACAAGTTAAAATAAGGATTAAATGGGGGTGAAAGGTAAATTAACTTTTTCCTCACAGATGTTGGATCTTCTTCTTCTTCTTCCGTCCTTAGCCGCTGACCGACAAAGCAGTCCGTAGCCAATACGCCTAGTGGCGCCTTAGGGCAACAAGAAATTAACTGTTGTTCCGTTACGCCTATTGGCGTTTATTGGTACAACAAAAAAATTAATTGTTGTTTCCGTAATCAGAGTGACTGGCAAGCGGGTGATCAGCCCGCTGAAAGATGTTGGATCGGGGCGCTATAAATGTCCGTGTTTTGCTGTTTCCTGTGACCAAAAAACTTAACTCCATATGAGTCCTGCAGCTGTGGTTCATCAACTCTATGATGACGGAAGCCTTCTGCACACTCTCTTCCACTGTAGGCGGTTAAGGTGGATGCTTTTCCCTCACAATAGCGGCGTGAATACCACAAATCGTATGATGGCTTGTAACCACGATCTTTAGACAAATAGAAAGAAACAAATGCCTGCTAAGTACATTTGTTCGCCGCAAACTAACAGGCCCATTGTCATGTGCTCCACGAACCAATGTTAACCTTTCAGAAGAATTAATATCCCGAGCACACAGTGT
Source organism: Oreohelix idahoensis (assembly GCA_024509875.1). NCBI lineage: Eukaryota > Metazoa > Mollusca > Gastropoda > Stylommatophora > Oreohelicidae > Oreohelix > Oreohelix idahoensis. Next base: position 37,572 of record JAMPIV010001500.1, read on the forward strand.
AACTCAGGGAATATGATGAAAATTCACTAATATCCTTCTGGGTGTTAACTAGGAAATTGAGTCTGGAGTGCATGAATAAAGATTTGCCTGAATTACAATTAAAAAAGGTACATAAATCTCACAAGATAATATGTTACACCTTAGGCACATGTGATTTAATCATCACTCATTACTCATCACTACTCCCGTCGGAGTCTGGGGTCGCTCTGCTGTCGGGTTTCCCGCACGACTAGTCAGAAACAATCACCAGCTCTTGCAGTAGTGGTTTAAGAAATATACTATTTTTTTATATGTTGAGGTTGCCAGCCTTGTATATAACCACTTAGCAAGAAACCTGTAGAGTTTACATTAGTAAATAAAATGTTTACACTTACCGCACACTTTTGGGAATACACAATCTCCTTGCACAGATTTAGACTGGACAAAGCTGTTTTAGAAACTTCGAAATCACTTAGGTCTGGAAATTAGAGTTAATTCCTTTGACGGCGGGTGGTCTGCAAAATCCTGGCCGGGAAAAAAACTGTTGTTTAATTCCTCTATGACTTGGTCTGGGAAATTAGAGTTAATTCCTCTGACATCGGATGTTCTGTGAAATCACCTGGACCTGGGAAAACTTTGTTAAATTCCTCTATGGCTTATGATCACATTCCTAGGATTCCAGTCTTGTTAATTAAAGTCCTGGCCCCTTTAAGTTTCCAGTCTTGTATTAAAAATGCGGGTTTACTTTTGAATTCCAAAGTTGCCCAATACTCGATCTGTTACTTACAGTTGTGGAATTTCTAAGTCCAATGTCTCCTTTTTCTTTCTTGTTTTTATGAGTCGCTGATATGACTTGTGCGCTGCAGTCTCTCTGTGTGATCTGTGTCTGTGTTTTCATCACACTATATTCTCAGTTCTTAGTGCAAATCACAGATTGCACCTCCAACTAGTGTGCCAATAAAATACATTGTATATTTCAGCTCCTCAAAATGAACCAATCCAATCGAATCTCGTTCAGCACTACGTGGGTAGGGGCGTTTTTAAATTAAAAAAAATACCCTCACGTGTTTCACAATATTAAATTTAATATCCACGCGTGACCTCATACAGTGATGTCATATCGTTCCGTCAGACTTCCGCCGGCATCTTGTGCACAACTCATGAACACCATCTGTGAACTCATTTGATGCCCAGTTGCTACTTATCGCCAATATTGTCTCTCCAGACAGATTATCGTGATAATCACACACAGGGATAGTACCGTGAAACGATAAACGCATCTACCACCTGTGTAATCTGCCTACCTCAGACGGCTATCTCAGGCAGACAATTGTGGCTTCTATAGATGTTGATCGGGCGAGACCGTCTTTTCATGATAAGAATCTCGCTCGCTGACCGGTGATTGTCGTGAAACAAGTGTGTAAACCCACTACTTTGTTTAATCACTATGTCGCGATACAAATTTGCCCAGTCAATCAACGAGCACCGTTCACCAGTCTCTGAGACAGAATAAAATTAGGCTTAAGCCCTGTTTTTCGGAACTCGGTTGGGGGCCATCTTGTCACCCAATATGGCGGAAAAACAGAATAAAATTAGCCATAAGCCCTGTTTTTCTGGGACTCGTCTCGGTCAAGGATGGTACGGAGCATGGTACTAAACCGCATTTAGCCAATCAGCTTGCCATGCCGAGAACCAACCAAAAGCTGTCCCTAAGCCGTAAAAGTTCCCACATCTACCTATATATACGGGCGGATTTTATGCATAATCACACAACACCAACACGAAGCCAGATAGACGAGCGACTGAGGAAGAGAAACTGTCAACCTTGATTTATTGCTTACCTGCGTGCATTGACCTGGCAGACTGCGTCACTAGTCGAGTCGAAACCTGGCCTGTTTAAATCTTAGAGGGTAAGCATAATTATACTTGTAGGAAAATAGGCCTACAGCAGGTATTTAATGTTGGTATTTGTTGTGTGTCATTTATACTACCTACATCTGCATATATTTAATATACTTTGGTTCACTATGAATGTATCAGGTTACTTATTGTATCTTGGGGAATTAGGGATAATGATTGTCTTTCCTGGTATGATTGCTGAAGACGATACGCCAACCTGAAATATAACCAAAACAGTCCTTGTTAGGACTCATCAATCTATTGTCTCATATAACCAATCTATTGTCTCATCTAACTCCAACCTGAAATATAACCAATCAGTCCTCGTCTCATAATACTCCTATCATCAGAACACAACAATATTGTTAGGATATATGTTACCAGCCAGTATAGCACTTGTCAGAGAGGGCCTGGTATATTATAGGGGGAAGGAGATGGTTGTATCACACCTAGGTGTACATATTATTGGATGTATTCATGTATTGAATTTATATTATTGGATGTATTCATGTATTGAATTTATATTATTGGATGTATTCATGTATTGAATTTATATTATTGGATGTATTCATGTATTGAATTTATATTATTGGATATATTCATGTATTAATTTATCAGAAAGAATGTTTTGCAAGTAGACACATGTCTTGACTCGCTATTGCTAAATCATACTGAGCCATGTTGTCATTCATCCTACATGCAGACACCTGAGACACGCTCATCTCATATACAATAGAAATAGGTGGGCTTGAGGACAGAAATTAGCCCCTATTTATACTTGTTACCGGTTTTATTCGTGTCATCAAACATGAGGTCGTATGTCGTGTCAATCCAGCTGCCTGGAACGTCGCAGGAGCACAGTGATTGCACAGGATCTACATCTTTAGTCCCCCTCAGTCTTGGGTGGGCTAACTAAACGACCATCAGCGGGTGTTGTGTGCAAGAAAGTAAGAAGGGCATAACTTTTGAGAGATGAGTACACAGTAGTACCATTTCCGTCGGCAATTGTGAGCAATTAACTGTCTGTGACGAAAAAGAGATTTAGCGTAGCAAGAGACAATAATAAGATCATAGCTGGTAAATTAATTACGTACATATATATATATATATATATACGTAATTAACAGCACAGCTGATACATTTACTATAATTGAGTAACAGCACAGCTGATATAACTTTTTTGTTCCTATAATTGGAAGACTTGTAATATACAAGTGTATATATATATATTTGTAAATCATTTGTAAACTTACAAATCCATTACATTCCATCTTCCAACCTCCATCCTTCAGCACAAGAGTAGATAGTGTATATACTAAATAAATAATAAGGAAATTGTATTTGAACGACTTGTCAATTTTTTAATAATTGTTAAGTAAAATCTGTTTCCTTGTTTTTTTAATATCACAGTTAGTTACACAGCGGGGGTGGCTATTTATGACTGTCTCCTCTCTACTAAATTTTTCGAGATCAGATCATTCACAGCCGTAACTAATTTGTGATACCAGTAGTTCTCTCAGACACTGGAACTTCACCATTTTCTGCAGAAATTCTATTTCTGTAATTGTCAGTACTATACTGATCCTAGAGCCAATAAAAACCTCACTCTACAGTGATAATGACTCGGTACTGTTACAATAATACCCCAGTTCACCTGGCGGAACGTAAATAAGTCTGAGGAGTGGTAAACAAGATAAAGACAGTCCCATAGCAAATACTTCCGTAGGGGAGTGAAGTGTTAGAGACTTTCCCCTACTAGATTCAGCATAGAGAGTAAAATAATGAATGAAAGGCCATAAAAATTGCCACATAATAATGACATGGGAGAGAAAAATAAGAAAATATCACTCACACGGGAATGTAATGCAATACTGCCGGAGTGGACTTGAGATTGCACAACCGTATCTTCACAGAACCAGTGGTCCTAATGATGTCATACTCCCCCCTGGTCTCCTGGATAGTGAGATCGGATGCCTAGCTTTCTCAGATAAGGGTGCAAAAAAAAATAGGAGGTCCCGTGTGCAAGCTGCGCACGTTAAAAATCCCACGGCAGTTGGAAATCGTAAAGGTCGTTGCCCTGGCAAAATTTAAAAACTAAAATTCTACCCACCACAAACATTATTTATAGAATGTATGATTCCTATATACACACACTGGGATTCTCGCCAGTGCTACGGAATTGGTACAATGTGCTGAGAACCTCCTTGTGTGATCTAAATGTGGAGATCGGAGCACTGAAGGAGTTGTCCGTGTGCAATGAAGATAGTCCTGAAAACCAAAAACAAACCACACCAAAGTTAACCACATTTTTCAAATAACAATACAGAAAGGTAAGAGTTGCGTCCATTGCATTTGGGCAATATAAAAAGTCCCATTGCAGATACTGCTGTAGGGGAATGAAGTGTTAGAGACTTCACCATTGAGAGGTGGGGTGAATACTGCCCGTCCTCGCTGTTGGAAAATATATGAAAACAAAAGAAATCAAGTCCTTTCTTCTTCTTTCTTTCTTTCTTTCTTTCTTCTTTGTTCATCATGAAAAGGACGTTGGTTGCGTTGTATCGCCGTTTACATCAAAGCTGCGATATTTGCGCCTTTCGGCCCGACACATCCGGTTTCAGCATGGCATTTTTGGGACCGGGTTAGCCTTTCCTCTGCGATCCCTACTCTCTCAGCCAGACTGCAGTGATGCAGCCTGTTTCCAGGACCACCACTTGGAGGTGGAGTAGGGTCTTGGTCAGCTCTGGTTCGCTAACCCTGACGCAAGCAGTCAAGCTATGGGTTGCTGACAGCATTTATCACTGTTGCTGCGTCTTCGGTAACAAAATCAAGTCCAACACAACAACTAGGATTTTTTAACTCAAACGCCACGTCAATCTTGTGTGTGGTTCTGCAACATGGATCTAAAAAAGCTACAGACTATCATAAACAGGTGCTTGCGTAGAATAGGTTGACTGAAGTGGTGTGGCAGGATGACTGATGTGGTGTGGCAGGATGACTGATGTAGTGTGGCAGATTGACCGATGTGGTGTGACAGGATGACTGATGTGGTGTGGCAGGATGACTGATGTAGTGTGGCAGAATGACCGATGTGGTGTGACAGGATGACTGATGTGGAACTGATGACAAAAACCAAACACATTCTAGTGGAGCCACAGTTGATGACAAGGTGCTGATGATGGATAGGACACACGCTGAGGAAACCTGATGATAGCGTTACAAGGCAGTCTTTGCTCTTTAATCCCCGGGGTAAAAGAAGCCGAGGTACACAGAAAAAACACATGGAGATAATGCTGGAGACAAACATAAAAATGACGAGGAAGCCATGGAAATATCTGAAGCTGATGGCACAGGACAAGGAGACGTGTCCTACGTTTCTTCAAGACTTGTGGTCCTTGGGGAGTTGAATGGGGATGACGATGATGATGATGATAGTGATGATGATAATGATAGTGATGATGATGATGATAATGATGATGATGATAGTGATGATGACAGTGATAATGATGATGATAGTGATGATAATGATAGTGATGATGATGATAGTGATAATGATGATGATAGTGATGATGATGATAGTGATAATGATGACAGTGATAATGATGATGATAGTGATGATGATGATGATGATAGTGATGATGATGACAATGATAATAATGATGATAGTGATGATGATGATAGTGATGATGATGATAGTGATGATGATGATAGTGATAATGATGATGATAGTGATGATGATGATAGTGATAATGATGACAGTGATAATGATGATGATAGTGATGATGATGATAATGATGATGATAGTGATGATGATGATGATGATAGTGATGATGATGACAATGATAATAATGATGATAGTGATGATGATAGTGATGATGATGATAGTGATGATGACGATAGTGATAATGATGATAGTAATGATGATGGCAGTGATAATGACAATGATAGTAATGATGATGATAGTGATAATGATTATGATTATGATGATAATGAAGATGATGATGATAGTGATGATGATAACAGTGATAATGATGATGACAGTGATGATAATAATGATAGTGATGATGATGATAGTGATGATGGTAATGATGATGATAGTGATGATGATAATAATGATGGTGATGATAGTGATGATGATAATGATGATAGTGATGATGATGTTGATGATGATGATGGTAGTGATAGTGGTGATGATGATGATAGTGATGATGATGATGATGATGATGATGATGATGATGATGATGATGATGATGATGATGATGATGATGATGATGATGATGATGATGATGATGATGATGATGTTGTTGTTGTTGTTGATGCTGATGATGATGATAGTGATGATGGTGATAATGATGATGATGAAGCTAGTAAAGACCATGATGATATTGTTGATAATGATGACGATGATAGTGATGATGATAGTGATGTTGTTGATAATGATGATGATGACCTTGATGATGATAGCGATGATGGTAATGATGACGATGATAATGATGATGATGATAATGAGGTTGTTGATGATGATGATGATGATGATGATGATATTGATGATGATAATGATAATAGTGATGATGATGATGATGATGATGATGATGATGATGATGATGATGATGATGATGATGATGATGATGATGATGATGATGATGATGATAATGATGATGATGATGATGACCTCGACGATAATGATGGTGATGAAGATACCTTTAATTCATTCATTACTCATCAACTCACAGTACATCATTGACCTTCAACAAGCTCACATCAACGCTACCTATCTTGTGCCATTCGCTCAAGGTCTTTGAAGGCCTTCCTTATCTCTTTTAAATTTATTTTCTTCTTCTTCTTCCGTCCTTAGCCACCGACCGTCAAAGCAGTCAGTGGCCATTACGCCTAGTGGCGTCTTAGGGCAACAGCAGATAGGTTTTCTTTGCCATTGTTTCCCATCACGCCTATTGGCGTCTTTAGGGCAATGGCAAATCAATCCATCTGCTGTTGTTTCTGTAATCGAAGTGACTGGCAAACGGGTGATCAGCCCGTTGGTAAAATTTATTTTATTTTTCCCTTATTAGTTTTCCCTTGCAAGGTTCATCTTAGCGAACAAAACACATTGCTAATCATCTTAGGAAATCACGTCACAAGAAAACATCTAATTATAGTTTAGTGCAGTGTTTCTCAAAGTCTGTAGGGCGTACCATGGAGGGTTCACGAAAGAAGTTCAAGGGGAACAATGCAGAGTTTTTAAAGATTACTTTTTTGTACCACTTTTTTTTTAAGAACCTGTCTTAAATATCCGCTGCCCTGTCGGAATGCTTGTTTATTTTTATTATTACTGACGTTATTTTTAGTTTCAATAAAAAGAATAATAATAACCTGTGCAGTATATGTTGAATAACTGTTTTTATACATATAAAGTTATATATATATATATATATATATATATATATATATATATATATATATATATATATATATATATATATATATATATATATATATATATATATATATATATATATATATACAGGTAACCCTCGATTTAAGCCGAGGTGCGTTCCTGATCGAACTGACGCAATTGGAATCGGCGTACATTGAAACCGTTTTATAACGTAAGTTAATGGGAAGTCAATGACTTACTTTACAGACGCCAAATAATTTATGAGTAATATAATGCTATTTTATATTGAGCTCTGAAATAAAAGAAATTAAATTAAGGTAAATTAAATGAAATAAATTTGTATGTTGTATACTTAAACCAGCAATGGTGCAGCGGACCGGCTTTAGTTTTCTGACGAAGTCCCTGGATCATTACGTTTTATAAGAATCACGCAGCGTTGACTGTCGTGATTTCCTTTTCCTATCTTTCAAAATCCCGAAAAATGCTCATGGATCCCGTAAGTGTCTTCGCTGTAGCACTCAGCTCCCTGACTTAGTCAAACTTGCAGAGCTGTGACAAGTCAAATATCTGATCGTTACATTTTCCTGTGATCTCCTTGAATTTTGCTCCTGTGCCCTTCCTTTTCTTTTTTTTCACCCCCACCTTATCGTTGTTTTCACTTTTATTGTTCAATGTTTTTTATCACATCTTGTCACACCTCTCATTCGCCCCTCTCTCCTGGTTATTTTCTCCTTTGTTATCGACAACGCGTAGCGAAAGAGTGAACTTGCTACATTAATTTTTCGCTTATCAATAGCTCCAGATGGAGTAAGAGTCTACACTGAGCAAAACTCCTATTGTTAACTCTGACTTCTTGTCTGGGGAAGGTAAACGAAACCAGGTTGCAGCATGATAAGGTGCGTGCTCACAAACATGACATAATAAATAACACGGCAGTGTTAAAACCTTACATGGTCATGAAAGACAGGCAGATGACTTTGTAAATGAAAAACATGTAAAGAAAATATCTTGTGTCATGCAGAATATTCTACAGATAAGGGGCATGGGGAGAAGACACCTACCAATATCAGACACTAATTTGTGGTTGGTTTGGCATGCATGTGCTAAAATAAACCACTTCTGATTAGAGCTTTTCCCAACCCAATCACATGGGTGTGAGGGCGAAAAAAACCGCTCATAATCTGCAACATTTAAGACTATTTCACTGCATTTCCGTCTCAAGAAGACATTTCAGACAGCCAGGATAACGAATAGAAACAGGATTCTAACATAAGGATAGGACTAAGTATTAAAGGATCTTCTTTTTAGACAGAAGGAAAATTCGACTATAGTAATTGAAACAACGAATCCTAGAAACTTACATGCACAATAACATTGGAATTAAAGTAACCCCCCCTCACATGTAAGACGGCCTCTTAATACATTAACTACCGAATTGAAAAACACACTGTGGCCGAATTAAATTTTTTTCCCATTTTCATCCTGTAGGTGTTTGCACAATGTAAGCTGTAGTTTTCGTAATTGTTTACAGATTTTTATGAATTACACGTCATTTTAAAGATAAATGAATGTACTATTACAATAAATACCGGTTGAAACTCTAATAGAGGTTATTGCTATTTAACGGCCCTCCGATGGCCGAGGACGTGCAATATTTTCACAATTATAACTGCTTGCGCCCCATCCCTATCAAAATCACAATTTCAATCAATGTGCACACCGTTTTCACTCTTGTCCTCATCGCTAGATCTATCAGTCAATTGTTGAAACACGTTTCTATCCTATTCAGCCTTTAGACGAGATGTACACGCATTTTTTGTAGTCCTATCACTAGTTGCCACGGTAAACAGTTTTACACGATTTGGTAACTAACCCAAAACGCTGAAAAATATGACCATAATATCAATTTTCCAGTGTTCTACAATAACCATGCTTTGGGAATTTGTTTTCCGGTGGCAACTTAAAATCTCGAACCAGATCAGAGAGTGTTTCAGCACATTTTTCATTCGTTTTATTACTAAAATTAGATTAGCGCTCTGAGCGGCTTCCGTCCAAATGTGATTATTTTGTGAGCCGCTGACAGCGGCTTGCGGTAGTTAATGTGTTAAAATCAGTTGCGTGACACTACTCGGAACTTGTCTTATGCAAGAAGTCTGTAAATTCATTCCCAATAATATGGGTAAGTTGTAAGATGTACATTTTATCATTTTATATTTTTGCATTTAACATGTGTAAATTGCTTGTGGATGTACAGATTCATACGAGGCTGGCAACCTCAGCATATTAAATGATTGGATTCATGAACCACCACTGCAAGAGCTGGTGACTGCTTCGTGCGGGTTTCCTTACAAGGAATCAAAGGCAGAGATGGCCACAGGCTCCATGTGGAGCAGGGAGGGGATGATCATGACATAATGGTGTACATATTTTATATATTAACATTTTAATAAGTTAATGTGTATATTCAAACATTTTTAAATTAATGCAATTGATGTTTTCCGCTGTCCAAACGCATTTTCATCAAACTCACTGGGTTTAACATTAATGCCCAGGGAGAATAAAGTTTCCGAGGAAGAAAAGGTGGAATGGAAGCTGAGGGCGCCTTATTCTCATGTCAAGAAACGTTATATTTAGAATAACAATTTGTTTTCTCTCAGTTTGTGGTACAAGTCTGTGGCTCAAGTTGCCAGTAGCCTTCGCTAGACGTCTACATCAGACGGGTCTTGAAGACGCTTGCTTTGACAATTGGAGTGGTTACCCCCAGCATTACTGCCAGGGACGTGCTACTGCCACAGAATTTGACGATTGACAGAACAATCTACAACACTATTCGGAACTAACATTGACGGAATCCAACCCAACAGCAAATCATCATCAACACCTGGGTAGTTAAGTATAACTGTCAGGTTTAGCAAAATAACTTTTTTTTAACGATAGCCACTTTAAAGTCACTACCAGTGATAAAAACATCAGTGCTTCATTGTTTCATAAACATTCTATTTTAACTTTTTTAACTGTAATTGATTATTAAATTTCTAATATGAAAGTTGATTTAATCATTATTGAGTGAATTGCACTCGTACGACTCAGTTACTTTTTAATACATAACCATACAGAGCTGTTATAGTAATATTTTACTGAATCATTTCAGTTGGGGGCTCAGAAAATACGAGTAAATTTCTTTTTCCTCACAGAAGGGTTGGGAAGATAAAAAGTTCATGACAGCTTAGATTATCTCAGTTGTTATGCTTGCTTTCTTAAAACTCTTGTGAGGTTTCTGGAAACAGAAGCATCCTTCTTCTATTTGTATCTCGGCCAAGAGTAATCGTGAGCGAAGGTTGATACCTATAAAAACCCTCATTTTTATATTCTTTGTACATTTTTGGACTACCGCTGCTGAGCAGGGGAGACAGTCCCGTGACAAGAGCTCATAAGCGAGTTTCTCCATGTCTGAAAGGATGCGCTACTCTTCGTCCTCTTTCCTCCTCCTCTGTCTATTGGCTTAGTTGTGCGGTCAATTTGTTTAAATCGTCATTGGAGAGAGGCTCTCCATAGCTTTGCAATAGTTCTGTTACGTCTTCTTATGTAATTTTTTCTAACCCTGTCTCTTTTGTCAGTCTTCTAACGTCTTCTACGATGTCCTCCAGTGGTGAGAATCCGTGATTAATATTTCATGTTAATTGAGTTAAAATTTTTAAAATATATATTTTTAAATTTTTTTTTTTTTTTTTTTTTTAACCTTTGGTTTCAGAACCGGCGCTAGCTATTGTGAATCCGCTCAAATTAGACCTGCGCAGATCGAAGGCTACCTGTAAATTATATATGTCTTAGTGTAGAAAAAATAGCATGATTAAAACTACCCCCAAAATATATTCGTCCGAGAAGAGTACAGCAGTGAGACTAAACGCTCATAAAAAGATACCCGATTACTGTCAGTTTTAGAAACACTGGTATTGTGAATTATTCAATCACTGAAGGAAAAAAAAACACACACACACACACACGGGGGAATGAGTGGGCGTGGCATTTTAGATATTTTGTGAATGTATAATTAAATATAGGATAATAACTTTAGCTGGGGGATTAAATGTAATAACACTGCGCTGTATTGTGTGTTTCTTACTCACGCAAGGGCTATCGTGACATGAGGATGTTCACTTGAACGGTCTCTCACAGGCTGCCCACTGCCTTCTTTAAACATATTCAGGTTGATGTCAGAAGAAGAAGAAGAAGAAGAAGAAGAAGAAGAAGAAGAAGAAGGGGGAGGAGGATGAGAAAGAGGAGGAAAAGAAGAAGAAGAAGAAGAAAGTTTATGTTTTTCATTCTATTTTTAACTCTCAGTAAGTGCGGTATTAACCAATAATCTTGTAGCCATGCGTTTCTTCATGTCGCCTGTTTGCTTTACAACCAATCGGTCAGGGGAAAAATAACCGTAATAACTAATAAATTTACTGTAAATTGTATTTTTTTTTTCCTCTCAGTTTCAATGCTAAATTAAACCTATTGCAAAAGTTCAAAGCTTGTTCAGTCTTTGATTTATACAAATTCTAACAACGTTCCAGACAAAAGTACACAAGCAGTGGCGGACTGTAAAGGAATGGCCCCCCCACCCAATTAAAATAAGCTCTTTCCTTATATAATTGGCTCAACTACCATAATCAGTATACGGCATATCTGTGTTTAAAAATGTAAATAAAATTTAATAATTACTGCTAGTAAAAAGTATTACAATTAATTTGTTAATGTAAAGAATCAAGTAATTTGAAAAGATAGAAAATACTGACGAGTGGCATTGATAACGTGACTGCTGAACAACTACTTCAAAGATGCCGAACTTATGAGGAACAGAGAAAGCGCATATGGCCATCACCAGTATCATTCCTGGAACAACTCGTCGGAGATACCAGTAGCCTCGAGCTGATCTCTCCTTCCTTTGAACAATTTCAAGTTGACGTCCGAAAGTGAACGAAGAAGAAGAAATTATGTTTAACGTCATCTGCTCTGGTATCTTTCGACCACTAATTTTCGGGGCCCACTCGGAGCTGGGTACCCCGGAAAGTGCCTATCCTCCCAGTTATAGTAACACTGCTGGACACAAGCAAATTATTATATGGGCGATGATATATATGTGCACCGTTTTGGTTTTCAAAGAAATTGTGTTCTTCTTGTATTTTGGTAGTAATCATTACAGGCAGGCATGTTATGTTGTCTCTGTCTAGTCTTGTTATGTTGTCTCTATCTAGTTTTGTTATGTTGTCTCTATCTAGTCTTGTTATGTTGTCTCTATGTCTCTATCTAGTCTTGTTATGTTGTCTCTATCTAGTCTTGTTATGTTGTCTCTATCTAGTCTTGTTATGTTGTCTTTGTGACGGTATTGCCTCCCCTGCTTTGCAGTAGTGGTCCAACAATGGCCAAAGCTCAAGAGTATCTAATATAGGCTTCAGTGGAGTCTATTTGTACACAAGATTACTCTTGGCAAAAATGTAGATAGAAGAGTAGTAAAGCTTCTATCACATGGGAGTCTTCACAAGAAATTCAGGTAAGCGAAAACAATGCTGGCTGTCGCTAAGCACGTTAATTCTGTAACCTGCCGACCACTTAACTCAGAGTTTACCCTCGATGAGAATTACATTTAATCTCTCGGGATAAAACTTCCTTTACATTTAAAAAGAATAACTTTTGCTTTACCTTACATTTAAATGAAAAGGCTAAACGTACAGATATAATATGTTTTACATTTACATCTCCACTGTTTGAAAAGTGTTCACAATATAAATTCATTCGGGTTTCATTTACATTTACACTTGCGGAAAAGTTTGAAATTTCCATTAATTAAAATGAATATTTTCCCATGGACATTTACACTGGTTTAAAGCGTGAAACCTTACATTAATTTTAAAGTGAATATGTTTATAGGGACATCTACACTGCTTTAAAAATGTAAGTCTTATGCTTAGAATAAACATCATTTCTTTCATCTTTCCCTCCCTGCTCCATAGGAAACCTGGAACTACTTTATGCTTTTAGTTCTCCTTACGAAACTATCAATAAAGCAATCACCATCCCTTGCAGTGGTGGTTCATGAATCATCATTCTATACGCTGAGGTTGCCAGCCTCAAATCACTTTGGCATCCAATAGCGAGTTTCACACAATAAAATTCACATGGTAATATTTACATATATATGTTAGTTCACATGTTAGTAATAAAATATAAAATGTAAATCCAACTTACGCCAATCCTGGCTACAGACTTGTCGCACAGATGAATAAAAGAGACGAATCTTCTCTTACACGGGTCTGGGATTTTTTTGAATTTTACAATAGATTGCCCCTTCTGACTTCGTGTTTTTTTTCAGTTTTGCTAGTTCCGTTGTTCCGTACTAAATGTAGAGATTTCCTGTGCTTTATAAGTCTTATCTGGTTCTCCAATAAAAGGTCGGGATAACAATTAGGAATTATGAATCTAGTTTTTACTCTGGCGAAGGACTGGTGTCTTGGCGAGCGTGCAAATTACAGAGAAATAAAACTGTGAAATTGTCAGCCTATATTCCCTCCAGTGATGTTATGAATCTAATAAGAAAGATCCAATCATTTCAAATCATGCAGGACAGGCTGTGATGTTTCAAAATAGTCCCACGTGAAATAAGGTGCGTGCCTGCAAAGGTCACGTATTACCATATATGGACATCTGATGCCTTGTATACAGTCTTAAAAACATATTTGTAGACTAATATTGTCTAAAATGTAATAAATCCATGATTACTTTTTTTTAAACAAGTGACCGTAAGCGATTACATCACATTGGTCTGCCCACATGTGACACACAGACAGTAATCTCGTTATCTGTCGTATGAGTGCGCAAACCTGGGTCTTATCGGTGAATTAAGCCGATAGCGAAGACCGATGTAAGTCGGCCGCGCTTATAACCACAAATCTGGGGTAGCAATCATTGCAAATGTGACATTTATCACCTACAGGGCGATTTGATAAAATCAGATATCTGCTACTTAGCAGAAAAAATAAAGAAAGAAAGAAAGAAAAAACAAAACGATAATTGACAGCACCTAATAGAAATCAGTACCACAAATGTACCGATACTGCCGGAGAGAACCAAAGATCGATAGAGGTTGCCCCGTTTCGTCACATGTAGCTCGTCTCCCAGAAACGTCAAGGAAAGTCTACACAGTGCGTCCTTTGTCTTAAAGCGTAGGCTACTGATCTCGTCTTGTACCACCAATAAGCCAATCCTGGCTACAGACTTGTCGCACAGATGAATAAAAGAGACGAATCGTTCTCTTACAACACGTGTGTGGGATTTTTTTAAATTTTACAATAGATTGCTCCTTCTGACTCCGTGTTTCTTCAATTTCCTGGTTCCAGTGCTCCTTATAAAAATTTTGAAAGAGATTTCCTATGCTTTATAAGTCTTATCTGGTTCTCCAATAAAAGTTAAGGATAACAATTAGGAATTATGAATCTATTTCTTCCTCTGGCGAAGGTCTGATGTTGTTTTGGCGATCGTGCAAATCACAGAGAAATAAAACTGTGAAATTGTCAGCCTATATTCCCTCCAGTGATGTTTTGAATCTAATCAGAAAGATCCAATCATTTCAAACAGGTCGGGTGTAGCACTTTCATAATAGTTCCTACACGGATAATTTTCTCAAAAGGTCACGTCTCCCATATATGGTAATGTGGTGTCTTGCATACACTCTCACCAACACATTTGTAGACTCATATTGTCTAAAATGTAAAAATCTGTAGCGAAAGAGTTTTATTGTAGTAAAGAATAAGGTTATCCTGGACAAAAAGATGTATCAGATGATACCAGGATAGTGCCAGGTAAGAGACTGGTCTTACAATAAATACCCCCTTTTCTGAACAGAATAAGGGTGTATCGACATCAAAGGTTAGGATCAGCTGTATAAACCTCCAGGAGAGATGAGAGTGAATGTCCTGAAAATCTATTTGCTCCCTTTCAAGATCCGCCGATGATATTCTGTATTATTATTTAATAATTGTAACTGTCTTTTTCCGTTCTTGGGGTGATCACT
Organism: Oreohelix idahoensis; assembly: GCA_024509875.1. NCBI lineage: Eukaryota > Metazoa > Mollusca > Gastropoda > Stylommatophora > Oreohelicidae > Oreohelix > Oreohelix idahoensis. Next base: position 52,898 of record JAMPIV010001500.1, read on the forward strand.
TGCACAAGACAGTAAACATCATGTTGTTAAATGTGTGGTACTTGTAAGATGATGTGCTGAGTGTGGGAGCGGATGGAGGCGCGAATGTGTTTAGGCTCGTATGTATGTAGACAATGCAACCCATACCCTCACATGCAGTAATCAAGGATGCTTGGACAGTTGCTGGCACGTTTCAAAACATTTATTGACGGAAACACACAGTAGCATCAACAGGAACAGTCAGTGTAAACATGGTCATGATAACAGGAAATCGTTTGGTATACATCAGGCATTCAAAAGGCTTGTAAACATTCATATATGGATGCATGTCAATAGTGTTATGTTCTTTTCATGTACTGTTCATGTCGCTTTTTTGTATCTCTGACTGAACGCGTCAGATACCTTATTAACTCCGTCATACAAAAGACGAGCCCTTCACTCAAGTAATCCTATTACTAGGGCCGTCGTACACCTTGGCATGACACGCCAATCATGTCGGTACATGCCGTAGAATAGTTGCAATTACACAGACCTGACGATGACGTCAGCTGTGCATTCTTCATTAAGAAAGTTGCATGAATCATGCTTTAACGTTTATGTAGATATACCGCCAACCTGCAGTTTCCACCATATATAACTTCATCACTGGACTTCTGATCATATAAGACAAATAGTCTTGAATAGCTACCTTGAGCGCAAATATAAGTTCTGCTTTACAGGAATCGTGAACTGTTCTCACAGCTAGGTAAGCCTTTACCTAATTCTGTCACCGAATACATAATAATGGCAAAGTCGGTGTTACCTTGAAACGAATCCTCAGAACATAATAACAACACTGTCGTCCTTCCTGACGCACAGAGAATCAATGGGGAAAACTGACAACGCAGTCACTTCGAAGATTTTCCTCCCCGAAACTACAATGGACATACACGTCCTCAGAAGCCAGGACTTCACAACTCAACAAGACGGAAGTCTAATTTTGCGCTCTCCACTGCGCATCGCATATAGCCCAGAACTGTTTTACCTTTGACCCAAAAGGTCAAACACAATGAATGAACAAACAAGGGAGATAACCCCTAATCAACCTGACACAGCAAAGTCAAGACATAGTTACTAAACTTTGACCAGGGTGAAAAACCTACAACCAATAGATCGATGTTTGAAACTCCATCAAAAATGACCGCAACATATTACTGCACCGCCCCTGTAAAAAAAAATGACACATTTTTTTAAAAAATATATCTATGAGCACAATAGCACCAGCATCAATTATATGCTCATGAAAGAATGAACCTAATATCAGGTACAATAGACGCATAAATAAAGCGTCTAGCGAGGGTAAAATCATCTCCCATCATAAGAGAAAATATTTCCTCTAAGCCAAACAAACTCAGGAGGTACCATTAAAGAAACCTAAGTTGCTGGCAATACCAATCATAGATATCAAAAATTGTCAAATACTATCATTACAACAATATACAAATATGATGAACTACAATACTATACCATCAGCATATCTAATGGATATATCATGGATGGACATAATCAAATTCATTAAAGTCATATACATCATCCAACTAGTGACACAATTGTGTTAATATATATTTTAATATTAAGAACAGACATAAGTCTGGAAGTGTATCAGGAGATCTAGGACATAAGATTTAAATGGAATCATGTGGGCATCTAGACAATACGTCTGCCATCATATTATCCGAACCACGGATAGCTCGCACCGTAAAATGGAAAGGTTGAAGAGCAATAGCATAACGAGTAGATCTCGAGCTCTTCAAATCCTTACTTTGCATAGCTGTAAGAGCTTTTTGGTCGGTTTCCATAATGAAATGCGCGCCCAGAAGGAATCTTTGTAGCTTAAGAATGGACCAAACCATGGCCAACAATTCACGGTCTAAAACCGAATAATTCCTTTCTGCCGCATTCAGCTTCCTAGAAATATACATTACAGGATGCAGAGTTCCTGAATACTCCTGCATTAGTGCCGCTCCAATCCCAGTGGAAGAGGCATCACTACGAAGGACAAAAGTCTTATCAATCGTTGGAAGTCTTAAGATAGGATGAGATGAGAATAAATTCTTAACCTGATCCAATGACGATTGGCATTCTTGGGACCAACGCACCATATTAGGAGAACCTTTGTTCAACAACGTTGAAAGTGGTGCCATAATGGAGGATAGATTATCAATGAATCTTCCATAGAATTGTATTAATCCCAAGAGACTACGTACTTGCTTTTTTGTCTTCTGAACCGAGATATTTAATATCTTCGAAATGTTTTGGTCCTCTGTCTTCAACAGACCATGACCAACCCGATGATCTAGGAAAGAGATTTCACTAAACCCAACAAAGGCTTTAGAGGGTTTTGCTGTTAACTTATGCTCGCGTAGAGTAGATAGTAACTCGTTTAAACCCGAATAGTGTTCTTCCCAAGTATCACTGAACAGACAGATGTCGTCCGAATATGCGATGACATCTGAACGATACGATAGAATTCGTCGCATCATGCGCACGAAAGTTGCTGGGGCGTTCATAAGCCCGAAAGGCATAAAATTCCACGGAAATAAACCCCTAGGTGTCGAAAAAGCAGTGAGAGGTTTGGCGTGTTCCGTCAGTGGGACTTGCCAATAACCTTTCGACAAGTCTAGTTTAGTAAAGAATTTAGCTTTAGAAAGTCTAATATGTAGATCATCTAATAAAGGCATAGGTTCAGCATCGAACTTCGTAACTTGATTTAATTTGCGATAATCAACGCAAAGACGTATGTTATTGTCTTTCTTTCGAACAATAACCATCGACGAAGAATAAGCTGAAGTGGATGGTTCAATTATTTTCAATTGAATCATTTCATCCAATTCTTTCTCTACTTGTGCTTGAAAATGAATAGGTATTGGGTATGGTCTTACTCTGATCGGATTACGATCAGTAAGTATGATGTCATGTTCAATGACATCTGTGTGTCCAGGAATGTCGGTAAGGACATCCTGATATGATTGTAGCGTAGAGGATACTTGACGTTGCTCCTCAAAAGACAAGTTCGAAGAGACGGTAACGTTTTCCCATGATTCCGTAGAATTAAGTGGAACAACGGGAAGAGGTAAGTTAACGTCAGAAAAAAGTAGTTTCCTCATCCTGTATAACAGACAGGGATGAGATATGACCATGTTGGACTCGAGAATCGTCCGTCGCTTGGAAAATAGGCTGTAAATAGTCTGGTCGTTCAATAAATTCAGTAAGCATTTTTATATGGAAGGTTTTATGCCTTCCATCAACATCGACAATATAGTCGACATCCGAAATTTTAGAGACTATAGTGTATGGACCTTTCCAAGAAATGAGAAGTCTGTTTTCCCTCGTGGGAAGTAAGACAAACGCTTTGTCTCCAGGACAAAGTTGACGTAGGCGTCTTTTCTTATTAGCGAATCGCCTAGCCTTTTCTTTAGCGCATTCTGATGATGAAGTAGCTAACCTGCATGATTCGATAATTTTCTCCCTAAGAGCAATAACATACTCATATGACGATTGTGTATCATCGTCAATATTATCGGCAGTGATCAGATCGTGTAGCAAGGACATAGGACCGCGCGGTTGCACGCCAAAGACAAGTTCAAAAGGAGAAAATCCTGTATGCTCGTTGGGAACCTCTCTATAAGCAAAGAGAGCTGCAGGTAGGACCCTGTCCCAATCATCAGGATGATCCTCCGTTATCTTGCCTAGTAAGTTCTTTAGTGTCCTATTAAGACGTTCAACCAATCCATTGGACATTGGATGCTAAATACTACTGAGAGACCTTTTAATGTCCAGAGTAGCCATCACCTGAGACATAGTGTCCGATATCAATTGAGTGCCGTGGTCTGATAGTATTTCTCCGGGAAATCCCAGCCGAGAAAATATGAGCCAAAGAGCATCTGCGATATCGACAGTTGATATGCTTTTAAGAGGAATAGCCTCTGGCCAACGAGTGCACATGTCAACGCAAGTAAGGATAAATTGATGTCCTCTGGCTGACTTAATCTTAAACGGGCCAATAATGTCTATTGCCATTTTCTGAAACGGCCGAATAGGAATATCTGCGGCCTGAATAGGTGCAGCATGTCTTGGACCTCTAGACTTGACCTCTTGGCAAATTTTGCAAGACCGGCAATAAATTCGTATGTCTTTGTTCACGAATGGCCAAAAGAAAGACGCAAGGACTCTAGTCTTAGTTCTGGAAAAACCCATATGTCCAGCACACTGAGAATCGTGTGCATGTTGAAGAATTAAGGCTCTCATACACTTAGGCACAAGAATTTGCGAATGCATAGACTTGTCCGAGTGTTGTACCATTCGTACCAATATACCATTCTTCAAAGTGATTGTGATAAACGAGCGCAAAGGCCTTATTGCTCCATCTTTTCCTACATTCTTCATACTGTATTTTCTCCGACATTTGCTCTCTCATCTCATATTTGCGATCCACATTTGCTATTTCATTGTTGTGATTACTCGCGACCGGTATCTAGAGAACCACATTTGTTCTTTCATCGGGGGAAATAAAGTCCTTTGATTGAGTCCACATGCCTGACATTATCATTTGAAGCCCACATTGTATCGTGATAAATCTGGTAAAAACACATATGGTCATCCTAATCAAACTGTAATTTCTGTGACACCACATTGGACGCCCAGATTGGCCAGGGGAAAACATGGCCGCGGTTCAGACAAACGTGGGTTGACCACATTGGACGCCCAGCTTGGGCAGGGTGACTTCCAGAAATATATAATACCGCATAATCTACTAGAGTGAGGCAGTCCAGGTTTTTACCTTGTGAGGAAGAGATCAAACCCAAAAACGCATAGCCTAATACACGTGTTTATTCAGAGTGGATGATAATTCAGTTTCGTGATTAATTGTGTTCTTAAAGGATTTTGCGAAGGGAAAAGAAGGTTAGTAGATCTTATACTTATTAATACATTTTCTTAATTTTGTTTATTTTAACCTCACAGCTAAAATGTGCGGAAGATAAAGTTTCAAATAATTCTTGGCATAACTGATTAATAAAATCAGAAGATTTTCATAGAAGATGATAGGATGATAGAAGGTAATTAATAGTTCATATTTCACCTTTATCATCATCACAGTCTCCCATATGCACACACTCTCATACACAAGATATTTAACATCATTAGAATTGAACTCAGAGAGAGGGAGATGAATAATGAGCAGTAGTTTAAATGAAAGTCAACCAGTGATGTTAAATGTGAAAAACTTACGAAGACTTTTGTGTGTCTTCAGTTCATCAGAAGTCTGAGTCTACACGCAACGTGTCTGACGTCTAACCAGAAATAAGTTATCAAAAACGGACATTTGGCTAGCAGAATTCGCCATAGGACATCTTTCATTCCTCAATTTAAAAGGAATATTATCTCACCCACAAGTCATAAGGTGGACGCAGCATTTTTCGTCACCATATACTGCTTGCTCACAAGTTCAATACAGAGTTATCACAAGTTCAATACATCGTTATCACAAGTTCAATACAGAGTCATCATAAACTCTAATCACTCGAAAGATCATTATTATCTGAAGTCAAGCAAAAGAGCTCAAAAGAGGAATCGCATATTTATACCACGTGCAACACACTCTTAAGCGCATTTTATGAAGCAGACTCGAAAGTATATGAATCACGACTACATACGCAAGATTATGAGTCTACATATCACTAACATTTCGTGAAGATATCCAGTCTGACCAGTACCGTCGGGAGATTAGACCACAGACCTTTTGTTCATATGACAACTATTAACTGTTGATCCACACTACAGAGATATACTCAAACAGTGAAGGAATATACATAAATATCTCGTCAGCGTTCTCCGTACGACAACAGTATTCATCAGAACGTCCTCGACTTAGAGATACCCCATTCAACATAACGTATAACAACTTGGGACATTTTATGCATACATGTGAATCCTCATATCTAGGAGAAGCATTTAGAGACACATGGACTGTGTAGAGTACTCACCATTTTGGTAACACGTATCATATCACATCATCATTTCACTCTACACCAGTTCATCCTTAATTAACTATTACTTAATTAACTGTAATTTTATTATCTCATCTGTGTGTTTTGTGTGAATCGTCTTTCACCATCATCACGTTCTAACCATTACTAACCCTATATGTGTGGATATTTCATTAATAAACCCAACGATCAGTTAATCATTATCAAGAGTTTGTTAATGTATCACTCGTGCTGTCGGTGTTACATATTCACCTATAGGAACCTTTCTCTACTCAGATGAGGTTGGGGGCTTTTTCTTTACGGGATCTAAGGGCAGAAGCTAAGGTCGTGGGGAAACAGAACTCTTTCCATAATTTATTAGAAAACACTGTCTAGTGGAAAGCATTCGCATTCCTGTCTTCTTGTCCCTATCTCGAATAGGTCTTTTTTTCTTTCTTAACGAGCCAATTTCTAGAGACCTTATATCTCATAGACTATTCCTGGCAAAAACTACTGTCGTAGTTGCCCCAGTGACTCACCACACGACAATTGGGGGCTCGTCTTGGGATTAGTGAACCCGGACTTAGAAGTGTGATAAATCACATTTTCATCCCTGCTTTACAATTGCGATAATTGCAAAATTTGTTGGCATTTCGAGGGATTATCTCCTAGACTGACACTTACTATAATTTGTCTATTTCATAGGGGGGATAATTTATATCTCTAAAGCACGAGTGATACTTTTTAAATTGAGTATCAAACGGACAGAGTAAACACTTTTTGAGAACAGAGGATACTGTAGGGAACTGAAAAATTTTTTTTTTCAGTAACTGCTGGAGAAACTGTTATCATAAATATTTAGTAAATTTTTCATAGAAACTTCGAGATAATCTGTTAATTAATTTTTCAGAATACGCTGAGTGAGTGATTTTTAAGAACTATTTGAACTTGATTACTAATTTAAACCTAGCTGGTTTTAAAGAGATAATTACTTGTGCGAGTCTATTAAATTTGTTTGGAGGTCACTGCCAATTTTTCCCTTCGCAAACCCGTACTGCATATCATGGCAGATGCTGCGAAAATTAGAAATAGTTTGATGGAGGCAGGCCGTGAATTCGGGTTAAGTGGAAAAGACCTGATGAAATATGTAAGCGAGGAAACTGATAAACTCCATGAAAGAGAGATGGAAATGCAGAAACTTACAATGGAGAAGGCCGCAGCAGAAGCAGCGGAGCGGAAAGAGAAAGCCGCAGCAGAAGCAGCGGAGCGGAAAGAAGCAGCAGAAGCAGCGGAGCGAAAAGAGAAAGCTGCAGCAGAGCATGCACTTATGATGAAGCAACTGGAAATCCAGGGACAGACCAATCAAATAGAGCTGGCAAAAAAGTGCAGCGGCTTCCAACTGTGATGGAGGGTACTCACCCCGCTCAGATGGTGTGCCTACTTCGCAACCTGCGCCACCCAATGCCATGAACTTTCCGCTGGAACCTTTTTCAGAAAGGAATGATACCATGGACGCCTTTTTAGACCGCTTTGAACGCTTTGCAACAGGGTTTGGACTTGAAGAACGGAAGTGGAACTTGAAACTTTCCCAGGGCCTAAGAGGAGCCGCCTACGAAGTTTTTAATAAACTTCCGGCCGGAGAGCAAGATGACTACCAGGCATTGAAAAAAGCTCTCTTGGTGAGGTACGAGCTTCATTCAGAGGCTTACCGGAAAAAATTTCGAGGTTCTAGGAAGGATGCAGGAGAGACTTTCTCACAGTTCGCAGCCCGTATTGAAGACTACCTAGTGAAGTGGTGTACACTGGGAAACTTTGCCGAGAACTATGACGGGTTGAAAGAGCTGATTGTGATAGAGCAACTGAAAGAATCTATGTCGGTGGAAATGCGTAGATTTCTCACTGAAAACGGCGCTGACCGGTTAGAAAATATTCTTACACTGGCAGAGCGATTCCAAAATGCTCTCATGGAGTCTCAAGGAGCCAGAAAGAAGTTTTCGGATCAGGCGCCAAAGCAACCTGCTCGCTCCCAACCAGACCAACAAAGCAAAGGACCACACATCTCGCATAAACAGCACGCCAAACAAGATAACTACAAAGAGCAAAACAAGAAAAATGCTGCGCCACACCAGAGACAGGGAGATAAATGGTGCAAGTACTGTCGCTTGAACAATCACAACACTAATGAGTGCAAGCGCAGACCTCCTCCCCAACATGCTGCCTGTCTGCAGACAAAATCGTCACCCCGGAAGGAGCAGAGAACCGGAAACGTTTCTCATCCTCCTGTCATCGAATCAGTCCTCGTAAACGGACAATCTGTGGAGTGCCTTTATGACACAGGACTTGCTTTTGATGCGGTGGTCAGGGCATCTCTTGTCACCCCTGACCAGATAACAGAAGAGAGTGTCGACATCCAAGGTCCGACGAAGGATGTTGCACCCATGACACTGCCAATTGCACTTATCAGAGTGGAATCTCGTTATGTGACAGGAGAGATTCGTGCAGCTATCATGGAAGAACCAATCTACTCTTTAATCTTGGGATGTAGATATGTGTTCCTTGGAGAACCTACTCAACCACTAGTCATGGCGGCCGTACAGACTAGAGGACAGTCAAGAAAAGACGCAGAGCAGGAACCTCCTACCAATATCCTCCCCGAGGAATTGAAGAGGGCCCAAATGGAAGATTCCACACTGGCGCCCTGTTTTAAAAAATTACCTAGAACACACAACCCACCTACCAAGGGAGACTTCTTTATGAAAAATGGATTGATGTATCGCCGAGCTGGAAATGAAGGACAGGAACACAACCAATTAGTAGTTCCTGCAACCTATAGGAACCAGGTGCTTGAGATGGGCCACTCTATCCCATTTAGTGGACACATGGGAATGAGCGCCACGACTCAAAGGATTGCCTGCCACTATTATTGGCCAGGGATCACCGGCGACATTGAACGTTTCGTCAAGTCTTGTCCTCAGTGCCAGAAAGTTGCACCAAAACACTGGACGGCACCCGCGACCCTTGGGGAGATGCCAATCTTGGGCACCCCATTTGAAAGAGTGGCCGTGGATATAATTGGACCTCTGCTGAGAAGTAAGAAGAGGAACTCCCATATCCTTACCTTAGTGGACACCTGTTCCATGTGGGGCGAAGCCATAGCCATGCCAGCATGCGACTCAGTGCATGTAGCTGACGCTTTACTGAATATCTTTACTAGATTGGGCTTCCCGCATGAAATTCTCACAGACAACGGGTCACAATTTAGAGGCAAGTTGACAGAGGAGGTGCTTAGAATATTCAAGACTAGGCATATCCATACTTCGCTCTATCACCCCCAAAGTAACGGGCAAGTAGAGCGGTTTAACGGGACGCTCACCTCTATTCTTCGGAAGTTGGCACAGGAGAAGCCAGAAACTTGGGATCAGTATCTTCCTGCCGCATTATTTGCTTATAGGGAAGTACCGCATGCGTCAACTGGAGTTCCTCCGGCCACATTACTCTTCGGAAGACCTATTAAAGGTCCATTAGAAGCATTACTAAGAACATGGACAGATGCCAAGGCAGACGACACTGTCACATCAGCCTTCCAGTACGTCACAGACTTGAAACAACGCCTGAAGACTGGCTGGGAATTAGCCACAGCGAAAGTACGGGAGGCTAGGCGGAAACATGCCAAATATTACAATCGCAATGCGAAGGACCGAGAACTAGCAGTAGGAGAGAAGGTGCTACTTCTTCTGCCAAGTAGCAGTAATAAATTGCAGATTTGCTGGAGGGGACCCTACAAAGTGGCGGAAAAGATTTCTCGCACCAACTATAAAATCGCCGTGAACGGAAAGCAGAAAATTTATCACTTAAATCTGCTTAAGAAGTTTTACGAGCGAGCCCCTGCCGAACCAGCGCACCTCATGACTATGGCCATTGCTATGCAAATGGAAGAAGAGCCATTATCATCCGTAGAGTACCCGGTGAAACAGGAGGAATCACATTTAGATGTGAAAATAAGCTCCACCCTAACGGAAGCCCAGCAAGAAAGTGTGAGGAGATTGATGGAAAACCACGCCGACTCTCTGACAGACAAACCGGGCCGGACAAACCTGATGGAGTTTGACATGGAAGTCACGGATCCTACACCCGTCCGAATGAGAACCTATCCGATTCCGTATGCCAAGGCGACGGCATTAAAGCAAGAAATTGATTACTTACTTAAGGAAGGCATAATTTCGAAGTCGGAGTCCCCTTACAGTGCGGGAGTGGTGCTGTTACGCAAACCCAGTGGAGAACACCGCCTGTGCATCGACTACCGACAGCTGAATGCGTTAACACAGTTCCAGCCAGAACCGTTACCGGACCAGAACCAGCTATTTACTAAGCTGAGCAGGGCTCGCTATTTTTCAAAGATCGACCTCAGTAAAGGGTACTATCAAATACCGGTAAAAGCTGAGGTGAGGAATCTGTTAGCCTTCAGTACTCCAGATGGACACTTCGAATTTAATGTGATGCCATTTGGACTGAACAATGCTCCTAGTGTCTTCACAAGGATGATGCGAAAGTTATTGGATCCTTTGAATCATCCCGCCATCAGCAATTTTATGGATGATATCCTAGTAGCTACTGAATCGTTTGAAGAACATATATCAGCGCTATCCTTGCTGTTTAACAGACTCAGAGAAGCGGGACTAACCGCCCGCCCAACCAAATGTCAAATTGGGTGTGAACAGCTAGAATTCCTAGGACATACTATATCCCATGGGACCATGTTTCCCGAGACTCGAAACGTTGAGAAGCTGAGAAATGCACCGAGACCGTCCACTAAAAGGGATGTCCGGTCATTTGTATCTCTCTGTGGATTCTACCAGAGATATAAAAAGGATTTTAATAGCCTCTGTGCGCCGCTTACGTCGCTAACCAAGAAAGGAAACCCAGATAAAGTGACATGGTCAGCAGAATGTGAACATGCATATGCACTCTTAAAAGAGAAACTCACCACAAAACCTATTTTACGGCTTCCGGATTTAACTAGAAAATTCACCTTGCGCACAGATGCCAGTAACATTGGAATCGGGGCTACATTACTACAGCCAGATGACAGAAGCCCCCCAAATCTATTTCCGGTCGCATATGCGAGTCGGAAGTTAAACCGAGCAGAACAAAACTATTCCACAATCGAAAAGGAATGTTTGTCCCTCGTCTGGGGAATACAAAAATTTCAAGCATACCTGTACGGAAGGAAATTTACAATCCAGAGTGATCACCAACCTCTGACCTTCCTCGCCAATTCAAAGAATTTGAATGCTAGACTGATGAGGTGGTCGCTTGTTCTACAACCTTACACGTTCCAAGTGGACTATATCTAAGGAAAACATAACGTAGGAGCGGATTTTTTAAGCCGTCATCCTATGAGGCAGGACGAAGAGCACGGACAAGTAGAGGAAAGGGTGGAAACCGGAGAGAAAAACGAAGATGAGGAAAAGGATTAAAGAATCCCGAGCAAGAAGTCTAAGCTCTCCTGAGTACGATTGACATCACACTTGAGGAGGGGCTATTGTGATAAACGAGCGCAAAGGCCTTATTGCTCCATCTTTTCCTACATTCTTCATACTGTATTTTCTCCGACATTTGCTCTCTCAACTCATATTTGCGATCCACATTTGCTATTTCATTGTTGTGATTACTCGCGACCGGTATCTAGAGAACCACATTTGTTCTTTCATCGGGGGAAATAAAGTCCTTTGATTGAGTCCACATGCCTGACATTATCATTTGAAGCCCACATTGTATCGTGATAAATCTGGTAAAAACACATATGGTCATCCTAATCAAACTGTAATTTCTGTGACACCACATTGGACGCCCAGATTGGCCAGGGGAAAACGTGGCCGCGGTTCAGACAAGCGTGGGTTGACCACATTGGACGCCCAGCTTGGGCAGGGTGACTTCCAGAAATATATAATACCGCATAATCTACTAGAGTGAGGCAGTCCAGGTTTTTACCTTGTGAGGAAGAGATCAAACCCAAAAACGCATAGCCTAATACACGTGTTTATTCAGAGTGGATGATAATTCAGTTCCGTGATTAATTGTGTTCTTAAAGGATTTTGCGAAGGGAAAAGAAGGTTAGTAGATCTTATACTTATTAATACATTTTCTTAATTTTGTTTATTTTAACCTCACAGCTAAAATGTGCGGAAGATAAAGTTTCAAATAATTCTTGGCATAACTGATTAATAAAATCAGAAGATTTTCATAGAAGATGATAGGATGATAGAAGGTAATTAATAGTTCATATTTCACCTTTATCATCATCACAGTCTCCCATATGCACACACTCTCATGCACAAGATATTTAACATCATTAGAATTGAACTCAGAGAGAGGGAGATGAATAATGAGCAGTAGTTTAAATGAAAGTCAACCAGTGATGTTAAATGTGAAAAACTTACGAAGACTTTTGTGTGTCTTCAGTTCATCAGAAGTCTGAGTCTACACGCAACGTGTCTGACGTCTAACCAGAAATAAGTTATCAAAAACGGACATTTGGTTAGCAGAATTCGCCATAGGACATCTTTCATTCCTCAATTTAAAAGGAATATTGTCTCACCCACAAGTCATAAGGTGGACGCAGCATTTTTCGTCACCATATACTGCTTGCTCACAAGTTCAATACAGAGTTATCACAAGTTCAATACATCGTTATCACAAGTTCAATACAGAGTCATCATAAACTCTAATCACTCGAAAGATCATTATTATCTGAAGTCAAGCAAAAGAGCTCAAAAGAGGAATCGCATATTTATACCACGTGCAACACACTCTTAAGCGCATTTTATGAAGCAGACTCGAAAGTATATGAATCACGACTACATACGCAAGATTATGAGTCTACATATCACTAACATTTCGTGAAGATATCCAGTCTGACCAGTACCGTCGGGAGATTAGACCACAGACCTTTTGTTCATATGACAACTATTAACTGTTGATCCACACTACAGAGATATACTCAAACAGTGAAGGAATATACATAAATATCTCGTCAGCGTTCTCCGTACGACAACAGTATTCATCAGAACGTCCTCGACTTAGAGATACCCCATTCAACATAACGTATAACAACTTGGGACATTTTATGCATACATGTGAATCCTCATATCTAGGAGAAGCATTTAGAGACACATGGACTGTGTAGAGTACTCACCATTTTGGTAACACGTATCATATCACATCATCATTTCACTCTACACCAGTTCATCCTTAATTAACTATTACTTAATTAACTGTAATTTTATTATCTCATCTGTGTGTTTTGTGTGAATCGTCTTTCACCATCATCACGTTCTAACCATTACTAACCCTATATGTGTGGATATTTCATTAATAAACCCAACGATCAGTTAATCATTATCAAGAGTTTGTTAATGTATCACTCGTGCTGTCGGTGTTACATATTCACCTATAGGAACCTTTCTCTACTCAGATGAGGTTGGGGGCTTTTTCTTTACGGGATCTAAGGGCAGAAGCTAAGGTCGTGGGGAAACAGAACTCTTTCCATAATTTATTAGAAAACACTGTCTAGTGGAAAGCATTCGCATTCCTGTCTTCTTGTCCCTATCTCGAATAGGTCTTTTTTTCTTTCTTAACGAGCCAATTTCTAGAGACCTTATATCTCATAGACTATTCCTGGCAAAAACTACTGTCGTAGTTGCCCCAGTGACTCACCACACGACAGTGATATACGATCTGTGATTCGTATTCTGATTAGGATCACCTTTCTTTGCGAGAAGAAAGAATTTCTTCAAAGAAGGATCCTCTTCTTGTCGTTTAACAAACGTGTCATGCGAAATCACCAAGTGATCATCTTGGCTATCAACTCCATTACTATCCTCAGATGAAGTTGGAGGGATAAGGGCTTGGGCTCTTGTTACCACTGCATTGACCGCTTGGATATTTTGTTCCTCCCAAATAGAAATTTGTTGCGGGGTGCATTCCTGAACCCCATGAATACGACCAATTATAAGATCCGAAATAGGATTAGGAAGAAGACACGCGTGGACATCTCCTGTAAAGAAAGGAGTGTCAATGCTAATGATAGCAGTAGGATATTTTTCCATGGTACCACCAAACGTAACACATTTGACCAACTTTCCCGAGAAACAGCGAGGATCTATCAGAGACTGCCCAACCCCGACAGTAGTGCAACCAGAATCAAAAAGCACTGAGACTAGCCTATCATTCACTAGACCTTTATGCAAGATGAGAGATCCTCTCCCATCATGCGCAACTGTAACAGGAAGAGCGGGAAGAGGGTGACCACAAATTAAGGTAGATACAGACGATGGCTCGAACAATGTTGAGCATTGGGGGCATTCAGTTGCTCTCCCAAAATCGAAAGCACAACCAGTGATAGCATTAGAGTTCCCACTATCATTTACTTGATTACAGGCTCCATTAAACTCTTGTTGTGCAGAGTTTGCCTGTTGGAAAGCTTTTCTTTTGTTATATCTAGGTCTACCGCGATTATCATTTCCCCTGTAATTGTTATCATATTGTCTATTGTAATTATCATTCCGGTTTGAATCCCGGTTTGTATATTCACCATCGTCATATTCTTGACGTCGAGAATGGTTATCCCGAGCAGAAAAACTTGGGTAGTTTTTATTGTGATAACCTTTGCGAAAGTGTCTAAATTTATTACCACCAAAATTACGAAAACTGTCATCTCGTCTCCAGTTCTTAGAAGAAGAACCTTCATATGTTGGATTACTCTGCTTATGAGTGTAATTCTGATTACTTTTTCTATTCCAGTTTTGTTGAGCACCCTGACATTTCTTATTGAAATTAGGGCCATATGGTGCTGCCGAAGCAACTGGCAACCCTTCTTTCACTTTAGAATTGCTAACTGTAGCATGGGGATGCGCGGTGGCATACTGACAACAGTATTCCTCCATGTCTTTTAAGTTTTTAGGCTTACGCTCATGAAGAAATGCAAGGAAAGAATCATTAACAGATGACAAAACTTTGTCTCTAAGTAATAAATATGCAACTCTGGGAAGGTTAAGGCGGCCGGCGTGATGCCGACCACATCACCCCTAGTGTGCCGACGGTCAAGATAATATGGGCCTAACACCATATTCCCAATATGCCTCAATGGGCGTGTAACGGGTTCCTTTACCTTTTTTTTAATAAGTCCATTAGACCATCATATGTTTTCTCAGTTTGGGACAACTCAACCCATCGTGTAAATGTACGACGTATCTTTGTAACAAAATCAGAGAAATCTACTCCATTTTCTGGCAACATTGTCCTAAAACGAAGATGATAGTCTTCTTCTTTTAATTGATATTTTTTTAGCAATGCTGCTCTGACAACATCATAATTAGTTCTATTATGTTCTTCTATTGTCATAAGAGTAGTCACAGTTTCACCTGTAAAAAATTCCATTAGTTGTTCAACATAGTTTTCCTTTTTTATCTTATGCGTACCACATAAAAATTCGAATCTATCAAGATAATCAGTTATATCGTCCTTTAAAGGATTGAAATGAGGCAATTTGATCTTACTAGACCTCTCCGTTGTTGTATCCGAAGATACTTGATGAGCAACCATATTTGTTACTTTCAATTTCTCTAATTCCAAAGTCGCGAGTCTTTCCTCATGTTCCATTTTCTGTTTCCTTTCTTCGGCTTGAAGTTTTCTTTCCTCTGCAGCAGCTTGAAGTTTTCTTTCCTCTGCAGCAGCTTGAAATTTTCTTTCTTCTGCAGCAGCTTGAAATTTTCTTTCCTCTGCTTGAAGTTTTCTTTCCTCTGCAGCATTTTTTTTTTCCATTTCCATCTGGAATTTTCTTTCATCAGCTTGCATTTGCAACCTTAAATTCTCAGCATCTATCTTCTTTTGTTCACCTTGCATCTGCAATCTTAAATTCTCAGCATCTATCTTCTTTTGCTCAACTTCTGCTTTCAATTTATTTTCCTCTTTTTGTCTCTTTTCTTCTGACTTCAATGCTATGGCGTATTGAGCAGTTGCAAATTCTTCTAACTTGTCACCTGTCTTCCCAAGGACTTTCCCTTGTTCAATGAAGAAGTCTAGTGTAGACATTCTATCTGATGAGATCAGTAATCTGAAAAATTAATTAAATTATCTTATCCCACTTTAATGGGAGACAAGTCTTCAATGTTAGACTTGTATACTCAGTTCAGTTTATTTCACTCTCTTTGAGAGTCAAGTCTTAATCAAAGACCTTGTATGGTTACCATATTTCTTTATAATAATTTTCTATCAATACTCCCAATATGAATAGTGTATCATATTAATAACGACAATAATAATACATGACCAAGTATATGTATGTAGACTGTGTATGACAATAATAAATACAATGACAAGGATACAGAACAACAACCGAAAACGTTCACAGAAGTCAAATAAACAATACAGCGAAACTAAGGAAAATGTTACAAAAATATGTAAAGATGACTGCAAAAAGTAAACAAGACAAATGGAACACTGTTATAAACAAAAAGGTGTAAAGAAATAAACGGAAGGAAGGAGAGAAGATCAGATACAAACAAAACAAATCGAAAATCAAAGAATGGAAAAATAACGAAAACAACACTAACTCATGTCGTCACAGCTAAACGTAAATAGCAACAATTGTCGCTAGCAAATTCCAATTAAGGAAATTTGCAGTCCCTAACGACACGCTCTCAATAGATAACCTCTATTACGTGGTATTTATCTAGAGGAGTCACCTTACCCAACCAGCCCGCTGAAAAACACAAGAAAAATACACAACAATAGTACAAGTAACATAAATAGCAATTGAATGTGTTGCAAAATAAAGCTTAGTCACACATGATGTTACAGTAACTATCTTGCTCCTTGCGAACACAGAAACAAAATGTCAAGCGCGCACTGATTGTCAGATCCACTGTAGCATGAAGTGGTCTTCCAGAACACAAAGTTACTATGACCTTCTCGAAACTTGAGTCTTGCACATCGAATGTTGACAATTTCACGTACTGTTTACAAACACTTGACCTCGAACAATGTAACTTGAATGCTCGGAAGTAGAAAAGTCTGTTGTTGACTGAGACGTGAAAACAATCAGCAGTACTGTTCACAATAGGGACTTGACTTGCAGTTGTGGTCCACGTAGCATAATAACATAAATGCAAACACTGTTTATCTGGGTCAACAGTTGATGACCTATTTCTGTCCTGTGTAGCCAAAACTTGAAAGTGTAGAGTATGTGCGTCATTCTCTTTTTCTGTCCACCTTGTTTCTCAAAACATGTAGCACAAAGTCCACGGAAATGTTAATTTCTCGCTCTGTCCAGCTTAAACTCACAGATCTGGCCTACCAGAAATGTAAGTAGCCTGGTGGGGTGTCTGTTTAAGGCTGGAGTTCTGTGTAGAATGATTTATATAGCCCCATCAGCTGGCCTACCAGAAATGTAACTGTCTTTTTCCGTTCTTGAGGTGATCACTTGCACAAGACAGTAAACATCATGTTGTTAGATGTGTGGTACTTGTAAGATGATGTGCTGAGTGTGGGAGCGGATGGAGGCGTGAATGTGTTTAGGCTCATATGTATGTAGACAATGCAACCCATACACTCACATGCAGTAGTCAAGGATGCTTGGACACTGCTGGCACGTTTCAAAACATTTATTGACGGAAACACACAGTAGCATCAACAGGAACAGTCAGTGTAAACATGGTCATGATAACAGGAAATCGTTTGGTATACATCAGGCATTCAAAAGGCTTGTAAACATTCATATATGGATGCATGTCAATAGTGTTATGTTCTTTTCATGTACTGTTCATAATGCCGCTTTTGGTATCTCTGACTGAACGCGTCAGATACCTTATTAACTCCGTCATACAAAAGACGAGCCCTTCACTCAAGTAATCCTATTACTAGGGCCGTCGTACACCTTGGCATGACACGCCAATCATGTCGGTACATGCCGTAGAATAGTTGCCATTACACAGACCTGACGATGACGTCAGCTGTGCATTCTTCATTAAGCAGGTTGCATGAATCATGCTTTAACGTTTGTGTAGATATACCGCCAACCTGCAGTTTCCACCATATATAACTTCATCACTGGACTTCTGATCATATAAGACAAATAGTCTTGAATAGCTACCTTGAGCGCAGATATAAGTTCTGCTTTACAGGAATCGTGAACTGTTCTCACAGCTAGGTAAGCCTTTACCAAATTCTGTCACCGAATACATAATAATGGCAAAGTCGGTGTTACCTTGAAACGAATCCTCAGAACATAATAACAACACTGTCGTCCTTCCTGACGCACAGAGAATCAATGGGGAAAACTGACAACGCAGTCACTTCGAAGATTTTCCTCGCCGAAACTACAATGGACATACACGTCCTCAGAAGCCAGGACTTCACAACTCAACAAGACGGAAGTCTAATTTTGCGCTCTCCACTGCGCATCGCATATAGCCCAGAACTGTTTTACCTTTGACCCAAAAGGTCAAACACAATGAATGAGCAAACAAGGGAGATAACCCCTAATCAACCTGACACAGCAAAGTCAAGACATAGTTACTAAACTTTGACCAGAGTGAAAAACCTACAACCAATAGATCGATGTTTGAAACTCCATCAAAAATGACCGCAACAATAATGTTGTCTAATTTTTCTAGGGGTATTAATTATTTTCTATCTCTATAACTATAATATGTATCCAAAAAAAACTTGTAACTCAATGTAAATAATTTCAGAAAATCTGCTGGTACATATTTACAATTTATTAAACCTATGCAGGTTCTATTTTCGGTTAGGTAATTTAAAGAAATTCAAAGGTATTTACAACATAAAATAAATAAACATAGAAACTTTTATTATCGAACAGAATCCTGTCTTGAAAGTTCTATTTTTCTCTACACTGATTAATTATTATAATACACGATATTGTGTCATTTAGTTGAACTGTTGAAGGTAGTAATATATTCATTCTATCCACAAGGATTCATCATACACTGTACTTGTATCTTTTATTATTCTTATATTGGTGTTAGAGTCTGAATAGCCTGACCAGTAGAATTTCTATTCCACTTATCTTGTTGGGGTGAGATGCATCCAACTCCAGCCAGGATCACTCAATGTCTGGATCTCCAGGCTGGGAAAACAGAGTAACCAGTTCTATGAACTTCAAGAACTATCGCACCACAGAGTCCCACCGAAGTGGATGTCTCGTACACTCTTGGTAGCTGCAGGATAAAACCTGGAATACAAATAATCACAACCTCTGTATGGTCCAGCACTATTCTGTCCTTACATTTAATGGACGTAACAAACAGTGTCAGACATTGTGCTAACATATGCACAGGACAATTTACCTCACTACCAATCACAGCCAGTTCACTGTGACTACAATTTCCTTATAAATCCTAAGTTAGATCCAGTTGTCAATGATCTGCTTCCATACAATGATTTGGCCTAGTAATAAAACTACTAAGTAATATCTTGATCGATTCATTACAACAATTCCTGTCAATCCTTCCTTAGGTTCCTGATAAATGTCATTTCTTTAAGAAATCCTTCTTCAAATACATTATTAAACTTACAGTCGTATTTGTGCCATCATTCTCAATTATTCTACACATTTTACAATGCTGGCTTTCGTCTCTAAAAGTCAACACATGCCTGCGTTTCAACCGGCAGCACACTCGTTCTGTAACACTTGCCATGCAATTCCTAACACACCATTGGATTAAAACTCATCAAAAATACATATATATATATATATATATATATATATATATATATATATATATATATATATATATATATATATATATATATATATATATATATATTCTTTCTTACCCTCAGGCAATACACACAAGCTGTAACAGGCTGTTAATACGCATCTAGGTCTGCTTAGTTTGATGCAGCGGCAAAGTATAATGGCATTAACCCTTTTTACCGCTCATCGTCTGTTCAGCTCGGTTTTGAAAAAGTTGTGGCCTCAATTCAGCCAAGTTCAAGGACTTTTATAGTACCACACCCTCCCTCTCGGATGGCACGGGGTAAAAACGCTGTTAGGAATTTAAAATTGAAGTGTATTTTTGCCTTAAGTTCAATTAGCAACATTTTTAATATTCATTATCTTTTTTAATTCTGGGCCGATTTTGATCATTTAAAGCTAGAATTATACTGTGAATTTATCTTTACCGTTCTATATAATAATTGTTTAGGTAGCAAAATGCATTTTAATCTATGCATGCTTTAACTAACTAAATTGGGGACTACCCTGATGTATAGACGTCATTTTAAACGATTTCTCTTTCTAAAGGAACTACAGTCGGCGTCTGTGGCCTAATGGATATGAACGCAGTTTCATAATCCAGATATACCAGGTTCGAAACCTGCTGCAGGCGGTTTGGTAGCAGACCGCTTTGTGTGGATTTTTAACAATGGTATAAGTGCCGTACCGTTAAGAAAGCAATGGCAAACTACTGAATGAAAAAATTGCCTAGAAAAATCACAAACAGCCAATAAAAGCTGGGGTTGATTGCCACGTCCTGTAAAGGATAAGCAACTAAAAGAGGAAAAGGAACTACTAATTGAGGAAGTCTTTGCACCTACCTCTAAAGTAACATTACCGTTGTTGAAATATCTATACCTTTCCGTTTAAACATCTTTAGTCCTTAAGAAATTAAATAAATTCGTACTATCATTTACACAAATTGGGCCTCTATGTTAAGCCTAAAATATTCCAGTATACACACCACGAAAGAAGCGTTTTGATTGGCTATTGCTTCGGACAGTTTCCCACAGTAAGGCTTTCGATATGACGCGTTGTAAGACAGACCAAATCACGACAAAATCCACGATTACTTTTTAACCAAGGACCGGAAGCGATTATATCACATGTGTCTGCCCACATGCACGGGTTATCATGTGTTTCGCCAGACAAACAAATCTGGTTTTATTTAACACTCCTTCCCAACGTAGCTTGAATAAACAAGACACCTTCGCTTGAAAGGTGGTCAGACAGATTATGCGATAAAATATTATCGCCTGCCGGGGCACCAAACCTGGCGAAGCGTAAAAACGTCTGAGGAGTGGTAAACAATAAGATTCGCATTACTCCCGTAGCAATTACTGCCATAGGGGAGTGGCGTGTTAGAGACTTCACTATGCTTTGTCCATCACAGAGCAAAATAGTGAAAATACAAATGAAAAGGCATGATTTATGCCAAATAAAAGCGATGAGTGAGAAAAATGAAGAAAAAGAAAGGATACTGCCGGAGGGCTGAAGGTGTGAGAGATCACACAAAAGAGCATGTTCAAATGTTTTGTCACAGTCTCTGTCTAGTCTTGTTATGTTGTCTCTATTTAGTCTTATTTGGTTGTCTCTGTCTAGTCTTGTTATGGGTTCCCTATCTAGTCTTGTTATGTTGTCTCTGTCTAGTCTTGTTATGTTGTCTCTATCTAGTCTTGTTATCTTGTCTCTGTCTAGTCGTGTTATGTTGTCACTGCCTAGTCTTGTTATGGGTTTTCTATCTAGTCTTGTTATGTTGTCTCTGTCTAGTCTTGTTATGTTGTCTCTATCTAGTCGTGTTGTGTTGTCTCTGTCTAGTCTTGTTATGTTGTCTCGTTATTTTGTCTCTATTTAGTCTTGTTATGCTTTCTATCTACTCTTGTTATGCTGTCTCTATCTAGTCTTCCGTTGCTGTCTCTAGTCTTGTTGGACTGTCCCTATTCAGTCTTTTTGTATTGTCTCTAGATATTCTTGTAGTGCTGTCTGTATCTAGTCTTGTTTTGCTCTCTCTCTCTCTCTATCTCTCTCTCTCTCTAGTCTTATTATGTTGTCTCTATCTAGTTTTGTTGTGCTGTCTCTGACTTGTTTTGTTTTCTCTAGTCTTGCTTTGGTGTCTCTATCTAGTCGTGTTATGTTGTTTCTGTCTAGTCTTGTTATGTTGTCTCTATCTAGTCTTGTTATGTTGTCTCTATCTAGTCTTGTTATGTTGTCTCTGTCTAGTCTTGTCATGTTGTCTCGTTCTAGTCTTGTTATGCTCTCTATCTACTTTTGTTATGCTGTCTCTATGTAGTCTTCCGTTGCTGCCTCTAGTCTCGTTGGACGGTCTCTATCCAGTCTTGTTGCGCTGTCTCTAGATATTATTGTAATGCTGTCTGTATCTAGTCTTGTTTTGTTGTCTCTATCTAGTCTTGTTTTGTTGACTCTATCTAGTCTTGTTATGTTGTCTCTAAATATTGTATATGAAGTTTACTAGATCTAACTTAGGAACTCCGACCGCAACAAATGCTGTCACTTATTTCGCTCCAAAGTACTCTAGACACTTCAATTTACACAGCAGAGATACACACAACTTTGTTTTTTAAGCGTGAACCGCCGCTTTATTCTGTCAGAATTCCAAATTCAATTATGGCAGTGTAATCATGCAGAAGGGATGAAGGGAGATAATTGGTAGGATAGCGCCAGGTCAAAGAGCAAAATCTTGGAGAAGATGGCAGCTTTCGGGAAGCAGACAAGGGGAAGTTATTCCGTCTGAATATGTGTTGAGACAGCATTTGATGAGGAGTTGTCCCAAAGAGAGCATTCGGAAGCTATGTTTATTTATATATGATTGACAGGTCGTCTCATGCATAACCTAACTTGTGCATTAAGATTTAGAAATTGAATATTGGTGGCTGGATTTTAACATAGTTCATGCCTTCTTTCTATATAGCTATCTGTTTCTTTTTTTGTTCTGCGTGTGTACACAATTTCTGAAGAGTGTGTTTTATATATATCAGTCTGTCCATCCATCCATCCATCCATCCATCCATCCATCCATCCATCCATCCATCCATCCATCCATCTATCTATCTATCTATCTATCTATCTATCTATCTATCTATCTATCTATCTATCTATCTATCTATCTATCTATCAGTCTGTCTGTCTGCGCCTGTCTATTAGTTGGTCTGGCTATCTACTTGACAGTATGTCCATGCGTCTGTCTGTCTATCTGTCTATCTATCTATCTATCTATCTATCTATCTATCTATCTATCTATCTATCTATCTATCTATCTATCTATCTATCTATCTATCTATCTATCTATCTATCTATCTATCTATCTATCTATCTATCTATCTATCTATCTATCTATCTATCTATCTATCTATCTATCAGTCTGTCTGTCTGTCTGTCTGTATGTCTGTATGTCTGTCTGCGCTGTCTATTAGTTTGTCTGACTGTCTACATGACAGTATGTCCATGCGTCTGTCTATCTATCTGTCTACCTGAAGGGGAAAAAACTAATAATTGTTTTATCATTTTGTTTCTAATGTTACTTTAGTTCAAGTAATGTTTATAGCTTAATTAAATTACTGCGGACCGATATGTCAAAAGTGAATAATGTCTATTTATTTACTCTGATTGTAAAAAAAAGTTTCATTTGGAAAAAAAGCAACACATTTTTATTTACTCTTTGAGTTGATTTATCTTTCAATCTTTTTGTCTGTCAGTTTATCTTTTCAAAATTCTATCTATCTGTCTATCACTTGGTGAGATTATGCTCTATTTCAACACCAAACAGTGTACACATAGCATCTCCGACATTTTCTGTTTCTTGCTTTATTGGTGGACTTAAGCAGACTACCTCAGGTCATGTCTTGTGTGTACGCTCAGGCAGACTACTTATTGTCATGTCTTGTTGTATACTCAAGTAGACTACCTCATGTCATATCTTGTTGGTGCACTCAGGCAGACAATTTCATATCATGTCTTATTGGTGCACTCATGCAGACATCTTCATATCATATCTTGTTGGTGCACTCAGGCAGACAACTTCATTATTAAAGAACGAATATTAATGTATTTTGTATCGTTGCCACACACAGGCTATTACCATTTATTTTGCGGTAATATGTCTCTCTTGGAGGGACATACAGTGATATCAAACTAAGAATACTAAAAGCATTGGGAAATATATAGAGATCAAGAGAAATCGGATCCAACACGAAAATAAGAATCTTCAACTCAAATGTGAAGTCAGTCCTATTGTATGGCTCTGAGACATGGAGAACAACAAAGACAACAACCAAAAAGCTACAGACTTTCATAAATGGATGCTTGCGTAGAATAGAGGGATTAAAATGGTATGACAAGGTTACCAACGTGGAACTGATGACAAGAACTAGACAAGTGCCAGTGGAACAAGAGATGAGAAGAAGACTATGGCGATGGATAGGACACACATTGAGGAAACCTGTTGATAGCATTACAAGGCAGTCCTTGTTCTGGAACCCCCAGGGCAAGAGAGGTAGAGGTAGACCAAGAAGCACATGGAGAAGAGAGCTGGAAACAGAGGTGAAAATGATGAGGAGAACGTGGAAAGAACTTGAGATGATGGCACGTGACAGGAGGACTTGGCATGTGTTTGTTGAAGGCCTATGCTCCTTTGGGAGTGAAGGGTTATGAATGAATGAATATGTCTCTCTGTGGTAACTCATGTTTTTGCATGGGTTTTAATTTATATTGAACGCTGCATATTTAATACGTCACCAGTTGTTAATGACGTAACGCGTTTTGCACTAATTTATGCTAACAGCTAATATTCGTGGCCTTTCGTTACTTCCAGTCTTCATAGTAAGACATGTTTTAATCAAGCTCCAAGTATTGCGGAGGAAGATAACTATTTAAGTGGCATATTTGACTTCGAAGGTCGTGCACAATGTTATATAAGATGATTCAGAACTTATCAAGACGTTCCACCTATTAATGAAGGTATATTCAAGTATTTTTACATTCACGTCGTCTGGTCCACATTACTTGGGTGGTCATCGTTCGTTTGCACCTCTAGTACAGCGGCCAGAACTGAATGATTGAGACGAGACAGATGAAAGATTAACTACGATGTATGCCTTATATATATGCCTTGACCATGATGATGATGTTCCTGAAGAAAATTAAATGTTGAAGATGATTTGTGGACCCTCTAACCAACGACTTGTATTCTTCGGCCAGTGATACTCTGTAACGACCATACCCGTCTCCATTCGTGTTTATCAGTATGATGCATGTACGTTTGTGACTATATTCTAACCCAAACCTAATTACAAGAAGATAACCACATGTAACATTCATATCATGTCTTGTTGGTGCAGTCAGGCAGACAACTTCATGTCATATCTTATTGGTATACTTAGGCAAACAACTTCATATCATATCTTGTTGGTGCACTCATGCAGACTACTTCATATCATATCTTGTTGTATACTCAAGTAGACTACCTCATGTCATATCTTGTTGGTGCACTCAGGCAGATAACTTCATATCATGCCTTGCTGGTGCACTCAGGCAGACAATTTCATGTCATAACTTGTTGATGCACTTAAGTAGACTTCTTCATGGCATGCCTTGATGATGCACTCAGGTAGACTACTTTATGTCATGTCTTGTTGGTGCACTAAAGTAGGCTACGTCATGTCATGTTTTGTTGGTGCGCTCAAGCGGACTAAATATCATATCCTGATGGTGCACTCTATTATACTACATGTCATATCTTGATGGTGCACTCTAGCATACTACATGTCATATTTTGATGGTGCACTCTAGCATATTACATGTCAAATCAAGATAGTGCACGCATGAGGACTAATTTATATCACGTCTAAATGGTATACACAAGCAAACCACTCCCTGTCATGTCCTTCATGGTGCACTCAAGTAGAAAACATCATGTCTTCGTACTGCACTTAAGTAAACTAATTTGTGTTCTTCAGGGTGCAATAAAGTAGTCTAATTTGTGTACCTCGGAGAGCTCTCATCCGGACTACTGTATATCCTTTTTGTGCATCCAAACACCCTACGTGATATCTGTATATCTTTCTTGTTGCACTCAAACAGATTACTTATATTGTTCACTCAAGCGGAATACTACTTTTCCTTCATTGCACACTCAAACAGACTACTTCATGTCCTGCATGGTGCACTCACGCAGATTATTTTATGTCCTTCATGAAGCACTCAAGTAGAGTGCTTCATGTTCTTCGGGGTACATTCACGTAGACTGCTTTATGTCCTTCATGGTGAACTAAAGAAGACTACTTCCTGTCCAGCATAGTACACATTTAAAGTTAACCACTTTATGTCCGTCATGGTGCACTCAAACAGACTACTTTATGCCCTTCATGGTACATTCACGTATTGTTTATGTCCGTCATGGCACATCCACGTATAGTTTATGTACGTCATGGTACATTCACGTATAGTTTATGTCCGTCATGGTGCAATAAAGTAGACTACTTCATGTCACTCATAGAACACTCAAGAAGACTATTTCATGTCCTTCATGGTACAGTCACGTAGAATTCGTTATGTCCTTCATGGTTTACTCACGTTGACTACTTTATGTCCTTCATTGTACACTCAAGCAGACTGTTTCATGACTTTCTTGGTGATTCAAGCAGACCTCATGTTATATCTTGATCTAACTTTTCCACTTTTATTCTCAGCTTCGTTTTCCCGCAACCTTTCTACCCTTCTTTCCTTTTCAGTCTTCAATATTTTGTAACAAAATTCTGAATAAGATGCGTGGTAGTAGGCAGAAATAGAGTCACGAATGTGAATATAGAGTGATGTATGATAGTCAGAAGAGGTTCAAACCGGGGCGTCGGCGTTTGAAGAAATGTTTACGGCCGGTGTGACTGTCCGCAACCGGCCAAATAATACGGCTGCCCGAAACCGTTGATATGGAGCGTGTTAGCAACTTGCGTTATAAACAGCGAATTGTGATAGAATTTCTCGTTGCAGAGAAGGAAATTGTTGTGAACATTCACAAGCGTCTATGTGGTGTGTATGAAAGTTGTGCAGTCGACAGGAGTACAGTCAGTCGCTGGGTTCAGAGAATCAAAGAATCAGGAAGTGGAGATACGGAGCTGCTTGATCGGCCGCGCTGTGGACGTCCTGCCACAGCCACCAACGCAGAAATGTTGAAATGCGCTGAGGGCATTATTCTTACTGATAGGCGAATCACTACTCAACAATTGGCCTTACATCTGTCAGTCAGCATTAGTAGTGCAAATGCAGTTATAAAAACTCTCGGATTTTCTAAGGTTTGCGCAAGATGGGTTCCTCAAAGTCTCACAAATGACCACCGATTGCAAAGGAAAGCAATTTCTTCTGAATTGCTGGAGCGTTTCAATGCTGATGGAGAGAACTTTTTGGCTAAGATCGTTACAGGTGACAACACCTGGGCACATCATTTTGAACCTGAGACAAAAAGAAGGTCAATGGAGTGGCATCATCCGCAATCACACCGAAGAAAGAAATTCAAGACAATTCCTTCAGCTGGAAAGGTCATGATCACTGTCTTTTGGGACATTGAAGGTGTGATTCTTGAGGACGTTATGCCAAGAGGAGAGACAATCAATTCGCAAGCTTACATTAAGACATTTAAAAAACTCAATCAACGTTTTCGCAGAGTTCGGTCGCACAAGAATCCAGCAGACCTGCTTCTCCTTCACGACAATGCGAGACCTCACACAAGTCTGGCAACACGGGAAGCAATCACCAAATTGGGTTGGACTGTACTACCCCATCCACCCTATAGTCCCGATTTGGCACCCTCTGATTTTCATCTATTCGGTCCACTTAAAGATGCATTCCGTGGGACAAGGTTTGAAGATGATGAAGGAGTGATTTATGCAGCGAAGAAATGGCTACATGATCAAGACAAAATCTGGTACGGGCTAGGAATACATGCACTAGTTTCGCGCTGGCATAAAGCCGTACAAGTTAATGGGGATTATGTTGAATAATACCGATGTTTACATGACATATCCATGTATATTGTTTATAAATTTCATACTTTTTGAATAAACAGCTCCTGAGAAAAACGATGTGGTGCATTACTTCCTGAACGCCCCTCGTATATATATATATATATATATATATATATATATATATATATATATATATATATAGATATACATATATATATATATATATATACATATATATATATATATATATATATATATATATATACACGAGGGGAAGTCCGTAAGTAGGTCACAAACTGATATGGGATAGCTGAAAATTGTAGTTGGTAGTTTCTAAAGGTGCCATTAGGTGGCAGCAACATCCAGCTTGCTGACTACTTTAGGTAGCAGACGCTAGGTGTCGCATGCGCAGCTCAGATAAAAATGGCGACACTCGTGGAGTGTACAACTGTGACAGGGTATGGTCCTGACTATATTATGTGCCCGTGTGCTGGGCACGGTACCAATTAGTCAATATGTGACAGTGTACTTCACTGTGTCAATCATTTCAATATAAGTTACTTAGTTATCATATCTCCTTTCTTTCAATCGTCCATCAAGTCCGATTACTAGCTTCCCGCTAGAGTTGTTTATTCTTCTGGAAATGTATCAGGGTCGTTCTTCTCTCGATAGATGTTGTTAAGGTGCTATAGTGGTGTACTTCTAACTGAGTTGTAATTTTTCATTCAATTCATTTGACCAATCTGCATAACTCGGCTGAGTCATATAACAAGGTTTATTTACTTACTTACTTAGTCGTTCCCCTTCTACCGTGAGGTGTAGAGGTTTGGAAGAGAGAGCGCCAGACTATCCTATCGGCTGTCTTCCTCCTGGCCTGGTTCCATTCTAGTCCTCGATCCTTCAAAGATTGTCTAATGTTGTCCTCCCAGCGGACTCTGGGTCGTCCTCGGGGTCTGGATCCTTGGCTCTTTGTTTCCCATGCTTGTCGTGGTATCCGATCTTCTCCCATTCTGCAGACATGGCCAAACCATCTTAATTGGGACTGTTCTACTTGGGTCTGCAGGGGGTAGGATTTAAGGCCTTGGCGTATCGTCTGGTTGCGTACCATGTCTCTTCTTGTTACTTCAACCACCTTCCTCAGATACCTCATTTCTGAGGTTTGGATCTGGCTTTTATGGGTTGTAGTCATTGCCCATGACTCGCATCCATATGTCAAGACTGGGACATAGGTGGAGCGGTATACAGCCATCTTCGTGTTCTTACCAACCTCTCTCTTGCTAAGGAATCCTCGATTTATGGCCTGAAAAAGTCTTCCAGCTGCTGCTTTTCGAGTGGCCAACTCTTCTTTGATGCCTCCCTTTTGGTCTATAATAGCTCCGAGGTATTTAAAGTGGTCGACCTGCTCCAGGACCTGTTCTCCCAGCTTAATCTGATGTTTTCTTTCTTCTCGTGATATCACCATGGATTTTGTTTTAGAGCTGCTTATGACTATCCCTCTCTTCTCCAGCTCTTCCTTCCAGACTTGCAGGTTGGATTGGAGATGTGCCTCTGATTTAGCAATCAGGGCAACATCATCAGCAAATGCCAGCTCCGAAATATAGACCTGTCTCATCTTCCAGTACCCCACTGAATACTTTCTTGTTCTCTCCTTACATGCCTTGATGACATCGTCCATAAGGAGTATGAAGAGGTAAGGTGATAGGATATCACCTTGTCTTACACCAGTGGTGGTCCTGAACTCTTCCGACTTATGGTTTGCTGTCCTCACATAATTTCTGCAAGACTTGTAGAAGCTCTGTATAGCATGAATCAGAGGTGCTGGAATATTCTTCCTTGCCAAACAGTCCCAAAGTTTGCTCCAGGGGACCCTGTCAAACGCCTTTTCCAGATCTATGAAACAAAGATGCATCTCACTCTTATACTCAAGGGCCTTTTCACTCAGCTGTCTGAGTGTGAAGATTAGGTCTTGAGTACTTCGGTTTGCTCGGAATCCGCACTGGACCTCATCCAATTGTGGCTCAGCTAGGCGTCGGAGTCTCTGCTCTAGGATTCTAGAGTAGATTTTACCAGGTACACTGAGAAGGGATATGCCTCTATGGTTTCCACACTGTCGATTGTCACCCTTTTTGAAAATTGGTGTTATGATGGCAATCTCCCAATCCTTTGGTATTGTCTTGTTGTACCACGCTGCCTGTAAAACCCTTAAGAGTAATATGTCGCCTGATGCTCCCATGAACTTAACCATTTCTGGTGTTATACCATCATGCCCTGCTGCTTTGCCCATCTTGATTTTCTCCAGTACTGCCTTCAGTTCTTCCATCTTTATGTCATCTTCACCATCATTGGTTTTCTCTTCTGTGCTAGTGTTTATCATTTCTGATGCTTCACCATGCTCACCATCCAGGAGTTCTGAGAAATATTCTTTCCATCTTCCCATTACTTCCTTCGGGGCAGTAAGCAATTTGCCTTGCTTGTCCTTTATAAATTTGAGAGGGCATTGTTTTTCCTTCCTCATGTTCTTTAGGGTCTTATAGAACAATTTCTGGTTTTCTTGTGCATCTTTTTCTAGCTTTTCTCCAAATTCTTCCCAGGACTTCTGTTTTGCTGCTAGCACTTTATTCTTTGCTTCTGTTCTAAGTGTCACATATTCTCTATATTTTTCCATTTGTCCTGTTGTGTTTTTAGCTCCTAAGTATTGTTTCCATGCCATTTTCTTCTCTCTTATTTTCTCTTTGACTTCCTCTGTCCACCAAGGTGTCCTCTTTCTCTTGTTCCCAAGTCGGACTTCACCGCATGCTTCTGCAGCAGCTGTCTTTATGGTATCCTTGAATTTAATCCAGAGGGTTTCCAAGTCATCAGGTTGTTCTTCTGTGTTTCTCACCGCTGCAGCAATAAGCCCCTGATATCTGGTCTTAATTTCTGGCTCTCTCAGTACATAAATAAACAAATGCAGCTGGAAATCAAATCAATATTCTTTGTTGTGAAGGTAGTTTACTATAAGTGTCCGTATTTACTTTTCTTCCTTCGTAATTGTGTGAGTACCCAAGAATCTCGTGCAACTCACGATCTAGGTCACTTTGACCTTTGTTTCCCTTTGTTTCTTCAAACTTTTCAGTACAAGTAGTTGCATTTTTT
Source organism: Oreohelix idahoensis (assembly GCA_024509875.1). Lineage (NCBI taxonomy): Eukaryota > Metazoa > Mollusca > Gastropoda > Stylommatophora > Oreohelicidae > Oreohelix > Oreohelix idahoensis. Next base: position 83,791 of record JAMPIV010001500.1, read on the forward strand.
ATCCTCAATATTTAAAGTTACTATTTTCTTCAGATGATGATCCCTCATATACATCTGTGACTGTTTTCTTGGTTCCCTTCTTACTACAAATCAATATTATCTGGGGACAAAATTCAAATCGAGACTTGTACTTACATGTGTTACTACTATACATAGTCTTTCCTCCTAGTACAGAAATATAGCTACTGCTTATATTCTGTTGTGAAAAAAAAGATATCATTAAAGTTTGCACACAATAAGCTTCTTTCTGAAATACTTTAAGAACTTCAAGTTTGAACATGTCTTTGTGGTTCCACGAAAATTGAGACAGCTCAAACATGGCTTCTCATCAGCTCACAAGTACAAAAACAACCTTCCCCCGAGGTCGTCTAGATGGAACTGCTCTAATCATAATGTTAACTTTTAGTTAGCTCGATGGTGTTGTGAGTCTTTGTTACCGTCAATGATTTTGATTGGTCCAACTAAACGTATGACCGTATCTCATTGGCACGAATAATGCTGGGGTAACAAGCCTCACTGTCACACAACCGAAGAACAGCGTACTGTTGTACGTTTGTTTTTTTTGGGGGGCAAAATGACTTCCTGCAGTGGATATTCATAAGGAAATGTTTCCTGTTTACGGTGACAAGTGTTTGTCGCGTAAAGCGGTACATAAGTGGGTCGATAAATGTTCTCAAGGACGTTCAAAAATTGCTGAAGAAGACCGACCTGGTCGGCCTTTTCAGATTGCGACAAAAGCATCTGTGCAGAGGGTGTGGGAGATGATTCAAGCTAACAGGCGAGTAACAATAGACAGTGTAGCAACTGCAATAGGGTGTTCTCATGGTTTAGCCTACAGCATAATGCATGGTCGTTTGAATTTCCGGAAAGTGTGCTCACGGCTCAGACAACTGACTGAGGAACACAAAATTAACCGAATGGGCCTGTCCTTGCAACATCTCTCTCGGTACGCAGATGAAGGAGAAGGCATGCTTAACAGGAATGTTACTAGGGACGAATCATGGGTGCATCCCTACCAACCCGAATCATAGCGTGCTTCAACGCAATGGACACATCCTTCTTCACTTTCTGTCAAGAAATTCAAGGTTACGCCATCAGCAGTGAAGGTTATGCTCACCGTGTTTTGGGATTCTCAAGGAGTGCTGTTAATCCGTTTCCAGAAGAAAGGTGAGAATGTGAATGCTGCATCGTACTGTGAAGTTCTGTTGATGCTTCGGGATGCAATTCGAAGAAAACGTCTAGGCCTACTGAAAAGAGGAGTACTGCGCCATCACGACAATGCTAGACCACATACGGCTCAATTAACCCAGGAGAAAATTGAACAACTAGGGTGGCAACTTCTTGAACATTCGCCTTACAGCCCCGACTTAGCCTCGAGCGATTTCCATCTGTTTGGTCCACTAAAAACACACCTTGGCGGCAAACGTTTCGCGGACGACAAAGCGGTTAAACCGTGAGGTGCGAATGTGGCTGAGACAGCAGACCAAAGACTTCTATGCTGCAGGTTTTGAATCATAAAAAGCCTCTATGCCAACTTTACGTGTAGCGTTGGGCAGAGCAACCTAACCTTTGAGGTGAAGACAGGAGTGCGACAGGGATGCCCCTTATCAACCACTCTATTTTTAACAGCGCCAGACAACAGAGGGCAGCCCAAGAGGAATAAGATGGACTACATTTTCTACATTGGAAGATCTGGAATATGCAGATGATATTGCACTACTAACACATTTACATCAACACATCCAGGAAAAAACGGATAGACTTAATAAGTATAGCCAGCAGGAGGGATTGAACATCAATCTAAAGAAGACATAGGCCATGACGCTCAATGTTAGCAACCCTGAGCCCATATCAGTAAGGAATCAGCAACTGGAACAGACAGACACCTTCACATACCTAGGATGTATAGTAACACCAGAAGGCAGAGCAAGCAAAGACATCAACAACAGAATGAGCAAAGCAAGAACAGCCTTTTTTAGTCAAAAAAACATCTGGAAGTCCTCTCAGTACAGCACAAGCACAAAATTAAGATTATATCAGAGCTTTGTGCTTTCTGTGCTTCTCTATGGGGCGGAATGCTGGAGAGTTACAGAGAAGGAAATGTCGAAATTGTCCTCTTTTCACACAACATGCCTAAGAAAAATTCCTAATGCCTAATCTTTTGGCCGAATACCATCACCAACCAAGATCTGCTTTCTCGGAGCAAGCACACCATCATAGCTGGCAGACGCTGGAGCTGGGTTGGCCATGTCTTCAAAAGATACCCCGATGTCATCACAAGAACAGCAATGCTATGGACCCCTGAAGGAAAACGAAAGAGAGGCCGACCAAAAACAACTTGGCGAAAGACTGTGGAGGCTGAGATGCAAAGAATGAACCAGAGTTGGGGCACTGTACGAAGGATGGCCACCGACCGAGCAAAGTGGAATCAATTTGTTGTTGCCCTACAAGACGCCACCAGGCGTGATGGCCACTGACTGCTTTAACAGTCGGCGGCTAAGGGTCAAAGAAGTAGGTGCAATAATAAATGGTTTTCAAGTTCGTATTTCATTTAGTTTTTTTTCAATAGCCATTTGTGACCTATTTACTGACTTGTCCCCGTATATATATATATATATATATATATATATATATATATATATATATATATATATATATATATATATATATATATATATATATATATATATATATATATATATATATATATATATATATATATATATATATATATATATGTCTTCTATCCTGCCACACTTTTAAATGTCATACGTGCACTATAGATATGTGAAAATATTTTTATATGAGTATAAAATAATCTCTCTCAGACTACATTGATTTCGTATGTTGAATCAGAATGTCTGTCGCTCCGGCGTTTTAATTCTAGGAGAACTCACAATCCAGAGTCTTGTTGACAGTGTTCTGCAGAGAGTAGATTTTTACTTTACCCCTAGACAATCGACCTATATTAATTCTGAACCGCATTTTATTCCACAGCTAGAGATTAGAACTTTAAGTGTAATTGCGACTATTTGTGTAAAACTTTAAGTTGTAAAATTTTTTAATGAACATAAAATAATCTCTCAGACTACAATATTGTTGTACGTTGAATCAGAATTTCTATCAATTTTCTCATATTTAGGGCCGCTCCTTTATTATTTTTGCTGTTTGCCTCCACCCCTCTTCTTGTCCTTTAAATTTAAAATATAATTCCTGACTCCGATAACGTCAATCAGAATTTCGACCATTGCTTCTCAGCGTGGGCAATATAGCCCCCATAGGGTTATGGCATATTTCAAAGGGACCGCAGTAAGTGCCATATTTCTAGTTAAGTACCTTTTTTCAGCAAAATGCGACAATGAGGTGGGCGGGGGGGGGGGGGGGGCACTGAGGTATATAAAGCTCAGACGGGAGCCATGAACAAAACAAGATTGAGAAATCCTGTTTTAGACAGCCCTTGAATTGTCTTCATGAATGTTTCTTTTGCTATAGCAGCGACCAGAACTCTTTCATGCTGGGAAGCGGTCTATTTTTAATGTCGTTTGAGTCAGGGAAATGCGAATACAGACGAGTTGAAATGCCTTTTCCTGTCACTGGTCCTGGGATCTTTGTTGGCCGGGACATTGACAAGTGAGCCCCTCACTACTTCCCTGATCGCCAGCGCTGGACTTCTTTCATCTCGGGTCGCAGGGAGAAAACTCCCAATTCCCCAATGTCTTTGTCCCCTGTCCTACTCGCTGCGTTGTCGTCCAGGTGCTTGCCAGATGTTGAACGACCTACGATAGACCTTGGCTATTTAATCTGGACTCAAGCTTTAGTCCCTGCTTGTTCCAGAGTGCCAAGGATCTTCTTTCTGCAGAGTGAAATTAGTGTTACTGTGATAAACGAGCGCCAAGGCCTTATAGCTCTATCTTTTCCTACATCTCTCGTATTTTATTTTCTCCTATATTTGTGCTCTTTCATCTCATATTTGCTATCCCACATTTGCTATTTCATCGTTTTGATTACTCGCGACCGGTATCTAGAGAACCGCATTTGTTCTTTCATCGGTGGTAAAATAAAGTTTTTTGATTGAGTCCCCATACCTGACATCATTGCATCGGGATAAATCTGGTGAAAACACATCTGGTCATCCAAATCAGACATCCTGGCATTATACAATTTATGTGGACTGTTGTTATCTTTGTTGCTAGCGACGGGTCACCACTTTGGACATCCAGATTGGCCAGGTGAAAACGTCTCATGCTGTAATTTCTGTGGACTGTTGTTATCTTTGTTGCAAGCGACGGGTCACCACATTGGACGCCCAGCTTGGCCAGGTGAAAACAATAAACAACCAGAGAATAATGTGACAGCACTTTGCATTGGCCAGCCAATTATCTCCATACCGGTTTGTCAAGCAAGCCAGGCAACGAAAGTTGGTCGCGAATTACCATACCCACGTTTGGACTGACAGGGGACAAGAGCGATCCTGTGAATGAGTGACCAGAGAGGCTCTCAGGGATTGGTTGTATGGGCGGAGCTGTACGTCACCGGTCCAAGAAACCCAAATTGAACTTCCAGAAATATAATCTACCGCGTAACTTGATAGAGAGAGCAATCCAGTTTTTACATTGTGAGGTAGAGATTAAACCCTAAAACGCCTAGCCTAAATACACGTGTTTATTCAGAGTGGATAATAATTCATTTCTGTGGTGAATTGTGTTCTTAAAGGATTTTGCGAAGGGAAAATAAGGTTAGTAGATCTTATACAGATTATTACTACATTTTCTTATTCTTTGTTTAGTTTAACCTCACAGCTAAATGTGCGAAAGATAGAGTTTCAATTAATTCTTTTCATAACTGATTAATAAAATCAGAATATTTTCCTAGAAGATGATAGGATGATATTAATAGTTCATTCTTCACCTTCATCATCATCACAGTCTCCCATGCGCACACACTCTCATGCACAAGATAGTTAACATCATTAGAATTGAACTCAGAGAGAGATCAATAATGAGCAGTGGTATAAATGAAAGTCAACCAGTGATGTTAAGTGTGAAAACTTACGAAGACTTTTGTGTGTCTTCAGTTCATCAGAAGTCTGAGTCTACATGCAACGTGTCTGACGTCTAACCAGAAATAAGTTATCAAACAACGGACATTTGGCTAGCAGAATTCGCCATAGGACATCTTTCATTCCTAAAATAAAAAGGAATATTTTCTCACCCACAATTCAGACGGTGGACGCAGCATTTTTCGTCAAAATATACTGCTGGCTCACAAGTTCAATACATAGTTATCACACGTTCAAATCACTCGAAAGCTTATTATCTGAAGTCAAGCAAAAGAGCTCAAAAATAGAATCTCATATTTATACCAAGTGCAACACACTCTTAAGCGCATTCTATGAAGCAGACTCTAAAGTATATTTTATGAATCACGACTACATAATGAGTCTACATATCACTAACATTTCGTGAAGATATCCAGTCTGGCCAGTACCCTCGGGAGATTAGACAACAGACCTTTTGTTCATATGTCAGCTATTAACTGTTGATCTCCACTACAGAGATATACCCAAACAGTGAAGGAATATACATATATATCTCGTCAGCGTTCTCAGTACGACAACAGTTTTCATCAGAACGTCCTCGACTTAGCGATACCCCACTCGACATAACGGATGACAACTTGGGACATTTTATGCATACATGTGAATCATCCTATCCGGGTGAAGCATTTAGAGACACATGGACTGTGTAGATTACTCACCATTTTGGTAACACGTATCATATCACATCATCATCATTTCGCTTTACACCAGCTCATTCTTAATTAACTATTACTTAATTACCTGCAATTTTAATATCTCATCTGTGTGTTTTGTGTGAATCGTCTTTTTCCACCATCACGTTCTAACCATTACTAACCCTATATGTGTGTTTATTTAATTAATAAACCCAACAATCGTTTGATCATTATCTATTTTGTTAATGTATCACTCGTGCTGTCGGTGTTACATATTCACATATAGGAACATTTCTCTACTCACATGAGGTTGGGGGCTTTTTCTTTTACAGGATCTAAGGGCAGAGGCTAAGGTCGTGGGGAAAAAGAACTCTTTCCATAATTAATTAGAAAACACTGTCCAGTGGAAAGCATTCGCATTTCCGTCTTCTTGTCCCTATCTCGAATAGGTCTTTATTCTTTCTTAACGAGCCAATTTCTAGAGATCTTATACCTAATATCTCATAGGCTATTCCTGGCAAAATCTACTGTCGTAGTTGCCCCAGTACATACCATACGACAGTTACTAAGCTTGATACCAGATGCATTTTTAAAAGGAAAATTTTTTTTTTGTAATTTCGGTAAGCATACTTAATTATGAAAGAACTGCGCTAGTTTTTAATTTGTAAATAACCACAAGCTAATTTTCTGAAATTTAATTTTCATAACGACCGTGTATTTTAATATTAATAATATTTCCACCAGTCAATTCACTTGGGTGATTAATTTTTACAAAGTGCGGTTTGTGTGTGTTAATTAACTTGATTTTTATACTAGTTAGTTAACTACAAGTAACTGTCCAAAACGATGTATATACCTATATAAAGAGATTTATTATAATAATTATCATACCAGCACAATAACTCCTCATTTGTGTTGTAAAATTTTGATGGGCATACTACGTTTGTACAACGGTAAAACCAAATGTTGGGTAATTTACAGCGGTAGGTAACTCATTCCTTGGAGTGAATACCTGGGAACCTGTAGGCCAATATATAAAAACCAATTTGTTGTTTTTTTTTAGGCCTCTCTCTCAATCAATTATTCTTAACCAAGTAAAATTATTTTTCTTGTTTCGCCCATAACGATCTGGTTGACTGCACTTTCAAAAGATTCGGTGAAGGAGCTTGAAGCCAAACATGTATATATTTACATTGTTTCCCTTTCAAGTGAAGACAAACCTGTATATCTCACCCCCACCCCTTTCCGAGAAACTGTTAAGCAGATCTCTGGCCTACAACTAACTTTCGGACAACGCTGGCTCAGTAAGCGAGTTCGATCGATAAAGGCCGTAGCTAACTGACCACGGCAGCTAAGCGCGAGGTCAGCTCGTGCACGTGTTCGAGATCCCGAATACTGATAGGGGTGGGCAGGTAGTTTTGTGTGGGTGTGTTCGTTTGTATTGAAATTTATAAAACTTTGATGTGATTTAAGTTGATAGAGGAAATCCGCTTTGCATTTTTCAGAGAGATTCCAGAGTGCTTAGGACCAGGCAGCCCCTGTAAAACGCCTTTTTTAGTCTACGATTTAACCCACGTCTTACTGAGTCATTATTTTCGCCAAGCATCACAATATTTGTCAACGTCACTAAGCATTGTGTGGTTATCCTCGGTGTGTCTTCAATAAGGCATTCGCCTATTACCAAATCCATCCACCATAGCAGTGCTCTTTCTTTGGTGTGGTCATTGCCTTTGGGTTTTTTTCCTACCAAACGTAAACACCTTCCTCGTCAAACCAAAACGACGTCCCGTCTTCGACTCACATCAGAGGCTATTTCTACCAGCAACCAGTTAGAGACGGTGAACCACCGTATTCCAAAATTCTATATTCCTGTGTGTTTATTTGTTTACATATCAGCTGAGTCAACACACTGCGCGGAAGGAAGACATTTCCTATTCGCTGGATTTCCTAGTTTACTCTAACATCCGGATAAGTTAGAAGGGAACGGAAGTTATAGATTTTTACTCAACTATCGAGGCATACCAAACCCCCCCCCCCCCCCCCACTCCCCCCCCGGGATTATTTGGTGTATAATTTCGTGGCCGTCCTTAAGACAAAAGGCAGCAATTCGTTACTTGTAGCATTCTTGTCTTGTTTTCATTGCTCATCACTAATTTTGTTACCTTGTGTGATATTCCTTAATCTTTATATATATATATATATATATATATATATATATATATATATATATATATATATATATATATATATATATATATATATATATATATATATATACTTACTTACTTAGTCGTTCCCCTTCTACCGTGAGGTGTAGAGGTTTGGAAGAGAGAGCGCCAGATGGGACTGTTCTATTTGGGTCTGCAGCGGATGGGATTTTAGGCCTTGACGGATCGTCTGGTTGCGGACCATGTCTCTTCTTGTTACTTCAACCACTTTCCTCAGATACCTCATTTCTGAGGTTTGGATCTGGCTTTTGTGGGTTGTAGTCATTGCCCACGACTCGCATCCATATGTCAAGACTGGGACATCGGTGGAGCGGTATACAGCCATCTTCGTTTTCTTACCAACCTCTTTCTTGCTGAGGAATCCACGATTTATGGCCTGAAAAAGTCTCCCAGCCACTGCTTTTCGAGTGGCCAACTCTTCTTTGATGCCTCCCTTTCGGTCTATAATAGCTCCGAGATATTTAAAGTGGTCGACCTGCTCCAGGACCTGTTCTCCCAACTTAATCTGATGTTTTCTTTCTTCTCGTGATATCACCATGGATTTTGTTTTAGAGCTGCCTATGACCATCCCTCTCCTCTCCAGCTCCCCCCCCCTCCAGACCTGCAGGTTGGACCGGAGATGTGCCTCTGATTTAGCAATCAGGGCAACATCATCAGCAAATGCCAGCTCCGAAATATAGACCTGTCTCATCTTCCAGTACCCCACTGAATACTTTTTTGTTCTCTCCTCACATGCCTTGATGACATCGTCCATAAGGAGTATGAAGAGGTAAGGTGATAGGATATCACCTTGTCTTACACCAGTGGTGGTCCTGATCTCTTCTGACTTATGGTTTGCTGTCCTCACATATTTTCTGCAAGACTTGTAGAAGCTCTGTATAGCATGAATCAGAGGTGCTGGAATATTCTTCCTTGCCAAACAGTCCCAAAGTTTGCTCCAGGGGACCCTGTCAAACGCCTTTTCCAGATCTATGAAACAAAGATGGATCTCACTCTTATACTCAAGGGCCTTTTCACTCAGCTGTCTGAGTGTGAAGATTAGGTCTTGAGCACTTCGGTTTGCTCGGAATCCGCACTGGACCTCATCCAATTGTGGCTCAGCTAGGCGTCGGAGTCTCTGCTCTAGGATTCTAGAGCAGATTTTACCAGGGACACTGAGAAGGGATATGCCTCTATGGTTTCCACATTGTCGATTGTCACCCTTTTTGAAAATTGGTGTTATGATGGCAATCTCCCAATCCTTTGGTATGGTCTCATATATATATATATATATATATATATATATATATATATATATATATATGTGTGTGTGTGTGTGTGTGTGTGTGTGTGTGTGTGTGTGTATATAATTTGAGGACTAATTGTTGCCCTTTTGACTAGTTTTTTGTCTGTTAATAAATATATATTTTATAGCGGTCAGAATTATTTTTACTATTTCATATGTCCTGAAAGTTGGCCTTTTTGTTTCTTAATATAATATTTCTTACATCTCGGAGAGAAAGAGTGCAAGTATGACGTTAAAATTGTTGTGAGGTTGGCAGGACTTAAGAGATTTAATATATATCGTCTCTCCTGACTGTCATACAACACTCTCCCTTCACATGTGAAACTATATTTGTCTATTATCAAGCATCTCACTCGCAATTTAACTATATCAGTCATATTCTTAAAACAACTCACCACAACTATTAAGAGAAGTGATATGGGAAAATGTCAAGAAATGAACATAAAATAATCTTTCAGACTACAATATTAGAAATACGATGTGAACGCTTTAAGGTAAGAACACAGTATAATCTCCCAGACCACAAATATAAGTGGCATGAAGAGATACTAAAAAATGAACATAACATAATCCATCAGACTACAACAATAAGACAAGATTCAGAAAATGTTATTGAACTTTCACACCCAACCTTCAAAGCAGTGGCGGCATTCAGTGGCGTCACTAGGGTTGGTGTCACCCAGTGCGGTAACTCATGGTGTCACCCCCATGGACCTCCTCCCGTAACAGACCATACAGAATGGAAGTTAATCATTTTTACAGAACATGTAAGCTGGGCTTACGAAAAATGTTTTTGTGGTTATAACTAACTACAGGGATATTTTTTTATAAAAAGTAATAAATTTTTGCTGAAACACTGTACAAAGATTTTATAGACAGTCATTTTGGTGTCACCCCCTCTGATGGTGTCACCCGGTGCGGCCCGCACCCCCCGCACCCCCTAGTGACACCATTGGTGGCATTCTGTTATGTCACAATGGGTTTACATGGCTTCGTTAAACAGGGGAGCGAGGTAAACCCAGACAAGACAAAGTCAGACAAAGACGACGTTAAACCGAATTAAAGACAAACAGGAGATAGAGAGATGCCCCCAGGGCAGGCTGGGATGAGTTTTTGTCTCTATTTTACACGTCACAGCTAGTAAATGAGATTGGGAAGGGGTGGTAACAAGGAAAAAATGAGGAAAAACCAGATGGTGTTGGGCGTAAAAGGGAGAGCGTGTTTTTTTTTCATTATCCGACTTTCTCCTGCCTCACTTGTGATTAAATGTAGTCAAATTAACTGCACCATCTGCGAGAACGTTTTAAAAAAGTGAAACCAGAAGTGTAATCCCTCGTTGTTTTTAATGCCCTAGTGGTCCCCAGATAATTCTGATCCCTGGAGGGAACACGTGACCTCCTGTAGGGTAAGTGCTGGTAATTATGTGTAGGGGGCATAACCAAAAGATGACGACGGGAAGAACGCGAAAAGGGGTGCAGGGCAAGACAGCGTGTCACGTAAGAAATGTGTATTTATTGTCGTTTATTTGTGGTTGGTTGGTTCTAACCATGAACGACACAAATCAGTGACACAGAATCATAGTGACAGTTTGTAGGAGATAAGGGTAAAAATAATGTGTGTGACAAACAGTCATAGAGCGAGAGAGTGTATTAACAGGGTAGTCATAGCGTGGTTCGTGAGCCGCACGCGACTCTCTGGGGAGAGCTTGTCATTCATCATCATCATCATTATTTTTCTTTTCGCCCCGTATGGAGCATGGAGCCACCACTGTAGCTGACCTCCTTTCAAGAAGCCTGCGCCAAACTTTAAGATGATCTTGCAATGTGGTTTATGTAGCTATTTATTTTACATGATGAGTGTGCCTGCTGCATGCACATCTTCATATTAGTCACTTTGTACGAGGGAGAAGTAACCTTATTCTTTCTTTGTCTCATCAACACCCCCCCAACCCCCCCACCCCCCCCCCCCCCCCCCCCCCCCCCCCCCCCCCCCCCCCCCCCCCCCCACTCCCACCGGAACTACACGGGGCAAACTTCTTATCACGCACCCGAAATTACATAAAAATATTGCAGAATAATGTTCCCCTAAAAATTTAAATTTGTTACCATGGATATGCTCTAAAAACGTTATTAGAGGATGAGACACCAGCGACATTCATTTTTAAGATATTATATTTTGTTGTAAATTATGACATATAATCATGTCTGAAAATGTTTTGTAAAATATATGTGGGTGGTTGCGTCCAAAATTTATTCCAGCATTGGGGCTTCCAAAGGTCGCCTAATTGGCCACCCCTTATGTATAAGACAAAGATTACGAAAACTTACAGATAAGAAAGCGGACAGACAGATAGACAAACAGGCAGACAAACAGCCAAGCAGGCAGGTAGTCAGGCACCCACGCCGGTAGGCAGTTAAGCAGACATGCAGGAAGGCAGTAAGACAAATATACAGACAGGCTAGGCAGACAAGCAGGCAGATATGTAGGTCAGATAGACAGACAGGCATGCAGGTAGTCAATCAGGCAAGCAGGCAGCAAGTCAGTCAGGCAGTCAGATACACAGTCAGGCAAACAGACAGACAGAACAAGAAATAAAAGATCAACACAAAGAAACCAACAACTGAAATGAAGCACAGAAAATATGTCGGTCATCTTTGTTTGTTTATTTATTTTTTCTCCATCTTTTAGCCGTGTTCTTTGACACTTTCTAAACTCTGTCTATATCTCTCATCTTTGTCTCTTTTTGTGGCTGTAGCCACAAAAGGATAAAGGATATTGTTGAAGGACTTTCGTGTGTGGTTACTGGTTGTGTTGCTTGAATTCTGATCGTGCTAATATTCGTACGCGAATGGGGTGAACCTCACCTTTGGTTTGTCGTAATGCCTGAACTTGGCATCAAGATGTAACCAACTGTTCATCTTATTAACTCAGCAACTTGATATAAAATACATAATTCATAATGGTTGAATGGTGTAACGTGATTCAACGAATAATGCCTCCGGTTCGAGTCCTTCACAATTTAATATGGATTACACACATACATAAACAGTTCAATTCACACATGAGGTACATGCATCAATCAATCAATAGCGTAGACTGCTGTTTTACATGTCAATGTCCGTTTAAGGATACAATGCAGTAATTGTCGTCAGAACATCACAGCTATATGCACGCGCAGATAGAATGGCTACCTGCCGACAGTGAGACTGTGAGTCTAATTACTTCGTATAAAGTAGACGATTATCTTTCTCCTTCCAAGGATTTAGTTAATCACTAACCTCCATAAGTTTCCTCTCATGTAGAGTTCTAGGACTGACCCTGGTCCATCATAAATGCACATATAAACGGCTATATCATGCCATTGAATTGGAAGGTTAACAAAACGCAGCTATTCAGCTTGGCGGTCAAGTAACAAAGGGTAGCGTCTCCTAGTTACCGACTGTGTCCCAAACAACGCTAGACACGTCATAATCGATCGTGTATGAAGCGTTCAATAATTGAAACATCTATCGCAATATATTAAATGTCTTAACCTTTACATTTGCACGTCCGCTAACCTTTAGCAGACGGCGTTAATATCATATACCGTAATAATTCCCTGTACACCGGGGGAAAAAAAATCGATAGATTTTTTTTCAAGATCTATCCGACTTAACAATTTTTCAAAAAAAATTTAATAGAATCGTGACATATGGCCGACGATGTTCTGAGTAGAACCGTGTCGCGGTCATGTCAACTAACTATTTGTCATAGTCATCTAACATTAATCACATTATATATCAATATTATACATATTATTATATCAACTAAATAAAATGTCCAATGTTAATAGTGAATGATAGAATTAAATTAAAGTAAGGTCTGTCGTATTAGTATGTCATATAGGAATTAATTTGACTAATTAAAATTAAATTAATTAATTAAACTAAAAGTTAAATTATTAAGATTCTAATATAACGCGATGTTATGAGAGAAGAAAAGACAAAATAAGTGAGAAGAAATAGAAAGAAATTCGAATATAAGTTTTAACTTAATTGTGTGTGTTAAGTGTTAGTGAATAATAACTATCTAATTTAACTAACTAAATAACGTATAGGTACATTAAAAAAAAATATTAATCTAATACTTGTGTGAGATTTATTTTCTCTTTTCATAATTTCTTCTTTTTATATTTCGTTCTCTTTTTTTGTTCTTTCATTTCATTTTTTTCTCACATTTCATTTTATTGATAATAATTCAATTAAGAAGTTAAGTTAACTAATTAATTAGTATAGGATATGATGATCCATCCGTAATCTTGATCCTGATGAATTCTTTTAGGCAAAAATGTTCAAACGTTTACGTTGGAACGAAATGTCATTTATCCTAGGATCCAAGAATTAAGTGCACATAGAATAATAAATTCGACTTGTCGTCAGATATTGTTCCATGATTGTTCAACGAATATTCATATATTGTGTATGGACGTTAGACGAAGTTTCAATGTCAATATGTATACCTTGATTGTCTTTAGTTCAATTCTGTGATGCATATAGTGTTTATAAATAGTAAATTGAAGGCAAGGTTAGTTCCCTTATAGTTGATACTTCGTTATATGCAATGTAGTGATGATTGACGTGTTTTAGGAATGTCAATGTTGATCATTCGTCGTCAATAGGATTACGTGACAACGCATCCGCCACAATATTTTCAGTGCCAGGAATATGTTCAATGGAGAATTCAAATGGCTGTAGGATGATTGCATATCTGGCGAGTTTTTGGCTCTTGTGGTTAGATCGACGCAAAGATGCTACAGCACGTTGGTCAGTTTGTATGGTGAATGGAGCACCAAGCAAAAACTTTTCAAGTTTAGTTATTGCCCATAAAACTGATAAAAGTTCCTTGTCCACTGTGGAATACTTTGTTTCTGCCGGCTTTAGCTTTCTTGAAATATATAAGGTAGGATGTAGAACGCCATCATGGTTCTGGAGCAGGCATGCACCAATGCCGTAGTTACTAGCATCTGTTCGTAAGAAAAATCTTTTGGAAGCATCGGGAAGTCTTAAAATTGGTTCATGCGAGAACAAATTTATAATTTTGTTGAAAGTTTCATTGCATATACCAGTCCATGTCACCTTCACCGGCATGTCTTTTTTTAACAATGAAGACAATACAGCCGTGATGGATGACAAGTTTGGTATGAATCTACTGTAATATTGAACAAGTCCTAACAAACTCCTGACCTGTTTCTTCGTCTGAGGAACTGCTATGTTTAGAATTTTGGAGACTGTACTAGGTAACGTTCGGATATATCCCGATCCAATGATATGTCCCAAAAAGGTTATCTCATTACACGCGATCTGCACCTTTGTAGGTTTAGCAGTTAGATGATAATTCCTTAGAGTGTCGAAAACATATCTAAGTCCCGAAACATGTTCCTCAAACGACGAACTAAACAAGCATATGTCGTCAATATATGTAATAACGTCTGGTCTACCTGATAAAATTTGTCGCATCAGGCGAATGAAGGTAGCTGGCGCATTAACAAGCCCAAAAGGCATCACATTCCACTGGTATAGACCTTGTGGAGTGGAAAATGCGGTGTAGTACTTAGCCTTTTCGGTCAGTGGTATCTGCCAATAACCTTTAGTTAAGTCTATCTTACTAAATATAGTTGCGTTGGATAGACGTGGCAGTAAGTCGTCGATAAGTGGATGTGGTTCGCTGTCAACTATAGTCTTAGCATTTAATTTCCTATAATCAACACATAGTCTGATGTTATTGTCCTTCTTCCGGACAATCACTAATGGAGAAGAGAATGGCGAATTACTAGTCTCAATGATTCCCAGAGACAACATCTGTTCAAGTTCCTTAGTAGTTTTAGCAAGGAAATGTAAAGGAACCGAATAGGGATGTACACGAATAGGTGTATCATCATTGAGAGTAATGTCATGACTGATAGCCGATGTGCGACCCGGGACGTCGGTCAACACATCTGGATAAGATTGTAATAGATTAGCAATCTGTAGACGCTGTTGCGGTGTAACCGTTGAAGAGATGGTTACATCCCGCCAAGATTCAGTAGGTTGAACTACTGGTACCGGTAACGGTAACTGTACCTCAGGAAAAGAAGATTCTTCTTCCTGGATGACGGATAAGTTAGAATAATAACAAGTAGATACTGTGTTGTCATCTAGTTCATGAAAAATTGACTGTAAGTGTTCAGGACGTGTATGAAATTGCTTGAGCATGTTAATATGAAATATCTTTTTGTGTCCCTTGATATCTAAGACGTAATCAACGTCGGAAATTTTATCAATGACTTTGTAAGGACCATTCCAAGATATCAATAATTTATTGTTATTGTGAGGAAGTAACACATAAGCCTCATCGCCTGGGAATAATTGGCGTAATCGTCGAGACCTATTTTGTAGAGATCGAGCCTTAGCTTTTGCAGCCTCAGAAGAAGCTGTTGCCAACTGGCAAGACTCAATAATGTTCTTCCGAAGATTAATCACATACTCGTAAGATGACTGAGTGTCCTGAGTCATCTCCTCGTCAATTAATAAGTCTTTTATTAGTCCCATAGGACCTCTTGGGGAGCACCAAAAACTAATTCAAAGGGAGAGAAGCCAGTTTGTTCATGCGGTACCTCCCGATAAGCAAATAGAACAGCTGGGAGTGCTCTGTCCCAGTCATGAGGGTGCTTAGCAGTAACCTTATGTAGTAGTTGTTTAAGTGTACGGTTAAGTCTTTCAACCGCACCATTACTCATAGGATGATAAATACTACTTAAATTCCTATCAATGTTCCAAGTTTTCATGACTTCCTTCATGGTGTCAGATATGAACTGTGACCCATGGTCTGATAAAAGTTTTCTAGGAAACCCTATTCTAGAAAAGATGAGATGTAGTGCATCAGCTACATCTGTAGTAGTGGTGGTTTTTAATGGGATAGCTTCTGGCCATCGTGTGCACAAATCAATGCACGTAAGGACGAATCTATGTCCTCTGGCCGATGGTAGCAATGGACCAATAATATCTATGGCCATCTTGTCAAACGGTCTTACTGAGATATCGCAAGCCTGAATAGGCGCCGTGTGAAAAGCTCCACGTGCTTTCACTTCTTGGCATGTAGTACAGGAACGTACATACTGCGAAATATCTCTTGACACTCCTGGCCAAAAGAATGAAGACAGTACTCGAGATCGTGTTCGAGTATATCCCATATGTCCAGCACAATGTGAGTCATGTGCATGTTGAAGAATGTACCGTCTAAAAGTATACGGGACCATAACTTGTTGTTTCATTTGTGATTTGTCATTAAAACATCTAATCAATATGTCATTTTTAATAACAAACCAATGTTTGTTATTATTACCTGAGGATAAATTGTCAACTTTATCAACCAGCTTAAAAATTTTTTTTAAAGATTTATCCTCTTTTTGTTTGGTTGCAAATGTTTCCCTGTCAATAGGTGAATTGACTACAAACTCCTCTTGGTTGTCTGCATCCATCTTATTATCACTAAATTTCTCCATGAGTTGAGTCTGCGCTCTAGTCGTCACGGCGTTTCCAGTGCATAGGTTATGTTTTTCCCATTCTATGATCTCATCTGGAGTACAATCTTTACTGCCGTGTATACGACCAACCATCAGATCAGCTATAGGCTTTTTTAGCATACATACTTTTACATTCCCTGTGAAAAAGGGTGTTCTAATATGAACAATAGCTGTGGGGTAAAACTCAATAGTTCCACCAAATGTCATGCAGCGTACATATTCTCCTGTCGCACAGCTAGGATGTACCAGCGACTGACGTATACCAATCGTCGTGGATCCTGAATCCCTCAGCACTGAGACGACGGATCCATTAACTAATCCCCTGTTAAAAATTAGTAAGCCTGTTCCATCGTTGACTGCAAGACCTACCTGTGGTATAATATGTCCGCAGTTAAGCACTGTTTCTTTCGCCTTCTGAAAAATAAGATTGCATTGTTGGCAACTATTTGCCACATTATAATTAATAGCAAAACATGCAGCAGAAGACTGTGTTGTATTATTGTCAAGTGGGACCTGAGCTATAGGGGTAGTATTATTTGTAACTGCCGCCCCTGTATTATGGTTGTAATGAGATGATCCCCGAGAATGAGATCGATTCCGAGTATAATTGTTAGAATTATCTCGTCGTCCTCTATAGTAACTATTATCTCGATGTCTCGAGCCATGATTATTACCATTCCAGTTATTGTTAT
This sequence comes from Oreohelix idahoensis, assembly GCA_024509875.1. Classification (NCBI taxonomy): domain Eukaryota; kingdom Metazoa; phylum Mollusca; class Gastropoda; order Stylommatophora; family Oreohelicidae; genus Oreohelix; species Oreohelix idahoensis. The sequence goes on from JAMPIV010001500.1 coordinate 101,269, forward strand.
TATTGGGAGTATGTGATCGATTATAATTAGTGTTATGTTGACCATTGTGGTAGTTTGTTTGAGGTGAATAATTTCTATCTCGTGATCTACCTCTGTTGAACTCATTTTTATTGTTGAAATCATTATTATGTCCCTTCTGAAAGTTAACATTGTGATTTCTTTGGAACCTACTTCTGTCTACACTGTGATGTCTTTGTTTGTTATTATGATTGTAGGCCATATTAGACGCCACAGGTAGAGGTTCTCTTAATGAGGAGTTAGAAATGGTTGCATTCGGATGTGCCGAACAGTAGTTTAAAGAAATTTTTTCTAACTCGTCGATAGTACCTGGTTTACGCTCCTGCAAATATGCAAAAAATGGCTGGCTAACCGAAGATAATACCTTATCCCGTAGTAGTAAATCAACTAATTTGTCGTATGATTTGTTGACTTCTGCCAGTTCAACCCATCTATTAAATGTATTGCGTATGTTCGCAATGAATCCTGCAAAATCTTTTGGAGATTCAGGTAAAATTTCCTTAAATTTCAACCTACAGTGTTCCTCGTCCAGGTGAAACCTTCGTAAAAGCAAGGACTTAATAGCACCGTAGTTATTTGCTATTGATGGGTCAGCATTTTGAGAAGCCGTCAATGGTTCTCCAACCAAGAATTCATTTAACTTGAGTACCCATGACTCTTCAGGCAAATGATTTGTTTTGCAGGTCTGTTCAAAACGTGACAGGAACGATGAAAGGTCGTCCACGTTTAAGTTGAGAGTGGGTAATTTAAAGTTGTAGAAATGTTTAGTTTGGCTGGATGACGATCCATTTTGTGCGTTATTATTCTGGTTTGCATCAGCACTTTGTGCTTGTAATCTTGCTGTCTCCAATTTAATACGCGCCAATTCCATTTCTTGTTGTAAAATAATTTCCTCTCGTTTCAATTTATTCTCTTCTTCCTGTTTGGTAATTGCTCTTTGCTCTTCTCTTTCACGTTGAGCAATCTCTCTTAATCTATTTTCCTTGGCAATTTGCTTCATCTCACGTTCCCCTCCTCTTTCTTTAATGCAGCCTTTTGTTCCTCTATTTCTGCTTTATGTTTTTCCAGTTCTGCCTCAGCAAACTGACGAAGTTCTTGAGATTTATAACCATATTCCTTACCAATTTTAACGAAATGGTCTATAGTAAGCATTTTGACTTTTATCTGGTAAGTAATTATTGGTAATTACTGATTAAAATAGTCAATAGTAGCTTCAGAGTAATTATTATACTTACTCAACTTAGGAATATTCAATATAAATAATCACAATAGTACTGAACTCTTATGTCTAAGTTCAACTAATAGACAATATTTTGTAACAATATTGTATCTAAATAATAACTATATCATAAATAGTTATGATATCTGTTAACTATAATGTAATTACATCACACAATTAATCTCAATATCCAATAATGTTGGGTATGATTCCTAGTAATTATATTGTTCAATGTACTAAGTCACTCTCTTAGTACTAGAAAAGTATATTAAATAATATACAATGGGTCTATTACCTCAAAGGTAGACTATAAGATTATTTTATTTGGTCAATATATATATTATATTATTATGCCCTAGGCATCTCTTATAAATTGCAGTGCTAATTTCTTGGACTATCACTGCATAATTATGCAATGTCCCATATTAACCTTAAATGTCAGAAAAAATTAATTAAATTAAATTACAAGTGTATTATTGAATATAATGTTATAGTATTAATGTAGTATATAATATATATCATGAGTACAAACAAAACAATGATGCAACTAAAGGGTACAAACAATGTCAAGACGCAAACAAGACATTTTCACAATTAAAAATGAATTTATGAACTAAATAAAACAAGCGGAAGTGTCACACGGAAAACGAAGGGTCAAAGATTGACCCGAGGTCAACTGAATATGCAAAGTACACAAAAAAAAATGACTGCAAAAAATGATGACATCACAGGACTCATAACGGACGAACATTTAACAATCATAAAATAAATTGATAGTAAGAGTAGACTGGACGAAATAGTTAACGAACATGATACAAAACTGAATAAAAATGTGAACTTAGTACAAATAAAATACACCAGTTATCTACGGAACGGCACAGCTAACACAAATCGTCAGACGACAGCAGATTTGGACAGGTAGTCCAATGGCAAACCTCAATGGGGCTTCCAAAAGTGCAATCGTTTAACTGCCCTAAGAAACGACCGAAATCAATTCAGGCATCGTGAGAGCCACAGAATCTAATTTCGGTTCATTCTCCCTACCGCCCACTAATTAACAACACATTAAGACAACAAAAAGTACATTAAACATAGGTAAAAACATGCCGATGTAGGCAGAGGGCATGGACTCAGTTAGCACTGTCACGTTAACGACAATAGTTATTGAGCTAAACTTATCTTTATTTGCTGCTTCACTTGATGCTCGTTGTCGTCGACGGCTAGGCCTGTGCCTTTGACTGTCTGCTCCTGTAGTCCATATCGTGTGTTTGCTTCAATGGCTCATGTTTCCCCTGGTTAGACTTAGAAACGGCTTTGGTTTCTCCGACAGTTCACCTACACGACTTTCGGTGACGTCACGTTGTTAGGCATTATAATGAGTACTGCGTCATCTTCGACTGGATCATGTGATCGAAAATTGATCGTAAATATTTGTGGTTAACATGTGCGTAAGGAACAGAAGTTTGTTTCTTTTTTCTGTCGTTCCCCGCATTCGGCCGCCACTTTTGTTGAAGGACTTTCGTGTGTGGTTACTGGTTGTGTTGCTTGAATTCTGATCGTGCTAATATTCGTACGCGAATGGGGTGAACCTCACCTTTGGTTTGTCGTAATGCCTGAACTTGGCATCAAGATGTAAACAACTGTTCATCTTATTAACTCAGCAACTTGATATAAAATACATAATTCATAATGGTTGAATGGTGTAACGTGATTCAACGAATAATGCCTCCGGTTCGAGTCCTTCACAATTTAATATGGATTACACACATACATAAACAGTTCAATTCACACATGAGGTACATGCATCAATCAATCAATAGCGTAGACTGCTGTTTTACATGTCAATGTCCGTTTAAGGATACAATGCAGTAATTGTCGTCAGAACATCACAGCTATATGCACGCGCAGATAGAATGGCTACCTGCCGACAGTGAGACTGTGAGTCTAATTACTTCGTATAAAGTAGACGATTATCTTTCTCCTTCCAAGGATTTAGTTAATCACTAACCTCCATAAGTTTCCTCTCATGTAGAGTTCTAGGACTGACCCTGGTCCATCATAAATGCACATATAAACGGCTATATCATGCCACTGAATTGGAAGGTTAACAAAACGCAGCTATTCAGCTTGGCGGTCAAGTAACAAAGGGTAGCGTCTCCTAGTTACCGACTGTGTCCCAAACAACGCTAGACACGTCATAATCGATCGTGTATGGAGCGTTCAATAATTGAAACATCTATCGCAATATATTAAATGTCTTAACCTTTACATTTGCACGTCCGCTAACCTTTAGCAGACGGCGTTAATATCATATACCGTAACAGATATGTCCCCCAAACGGCCACTGTTTTAGTGTATCATGCATGTCCAAAACGTATTCTATAACATGTCATTTTTTACTTACAATATACTCAACATTACATTGGAAAATCGTGGAGATAAAAAAAAAAATCAAGTCCAACACAAATATCGGAATCTTCAATTCAAATGTCAAGTCAGTCCTACTGTATGGCTCTGAGATGTGGAGAACAACAAAAACAACAGCCAAAAAGGTACAGACTTACATAAATTGATTCTTGCATAGAATTTAAGTGATATTTCAAAATCATTCATGTGAAACTGATAACAAGAACCAGACAACTACCGGTGGAGCAAAAGATGAGAAGACGCGTATGATGGATAGAACGTACACTGAGGAAACCCTTTGATAGCATTACAAGGCATTCCTTGTTCTGGAATCTTGAAAGTAAAATACGCACAGATGGACAGAAAAACACACGGAGAAGAGAGATGGAAATGAAAATGACGAGAGAGACATGGAAAGACCTGAAGCAGATGGCACGGGAAAAAAAAGACTTGGCATACATGTTGTTATCCGTACTATGTTTAACTGTTGTATGGACCGCTGTTTCCGTATGTGGAATGTTATATGAATTCGTTCTACATTTTAATGACTGGTCCATCAGATATGTAACGCTGATCTCCAGATATGTAACGCTATCTTTCCCTCCTATATTATATTAGTTTGGCCAGATATGTTGTGGTGTGTTTCTCCTTATCACCACTCTTGCTTCAAGTACACACCAACGTTAAGGTAACAGTTTTGAATCGCATACGCCACACAGGCACTGAAATAGCTGTTCCCCACTGGTAATAATATGGTTGTGTGTTGGTGTCATAAGTGAGGTGTGTATAGATACATTCACACACTACCGGTACACACATCAGAGGCATGGAATGGTGTAACGGCTAGTGATAGTTAATGACGTTTATTACACCACAACACGTTACATTAATCTAGAATACACAGTCACAGTCAAATTACAAGTTTACGGCAATACAATAATAAAGTACTCTTCACATCTCAGAATCACGCAGATACTACAATATCCATGGTCTCCTTAAAGATACTCCTCAACTCAGCGCTATCCACCTGTCCTCACATTAGCGCTATCATAATAATAATGGATCCGTTAGCAACCGGACATCCCCGCCGTGCTAACATAAATATGGTATCCTCCAGATACTCCTCACATAAACACTATCATAATAATGATGGATCCATCTCACAGATAGCAAACGGCTCACATCATCGCCGTGCTACTGCATCAATATGGTATCCTCCAGATACTCCTCACATAAGCGCTGTCATAATCTAATGAGTCCTACCAGCAATTTCTCACAAGACTCCATACCCGGCAGTCTGCAATAATCTCGCCTTTCCTCATATTAGCGCGATTATATCACACTATAAGTCAATGGATCCTAACATCTCAACATACACACAATACTGCTCACCCAGCAGTTTACAATGATATCCTCTTCAATCATCTCAGCGCTATTATATGACATGTATAAGTTAATGGATAATATCACTTATCAACATGTCTTCACATATCAAAAATTATCCTCTCTAAGGAAATAATGGCCTACACAAATAATGGCCTCTTATCTTCAGCACTGTACAGGCTTACCCTCGAAAACACACACTATGGGGCCGACCTCTCCAGATCGATGCCCAAAACTCACTGCCCCCGGGAATACACATCTGCCGCCTAAAACAGATACGAGACCCGGCTGTTCAAAAAACACCGCTCAGTCTCACTACTTGCACGGGCTAGCCACAAATAGCTAAAACACCCGTAGCTCAAAACAGTTCGGAGTGAATAAATCTCCACAATTGAAATGACTAGCGTTCACACGCTTTCTAACTTTACTTCTCGAACATACGAGAGAATTCCCCTATTACAATTTAACCTAACATTAAAGACAGTCACATCTTCAAGCAACGACAACCCATAATCTAATCTGCTCACCTAACATTTTCCAGATCACTCCCCTTTCATTAAAATTACTGGCAACAGTTTGCCACCCCGTCCGGGAAAAAAAATGATTATCATTTTTTTTGAAAATTTAAGATCCAAAAATTTAAAGGTTAATGAAATTATATCAACTACGTACAAAAATAAACTCCCAAAAATTTAACGGTCAATGAAGTTATATCAAATATCTCTTTAATTAATTCCCAAAATTTTAAAAAAATTAATGAAGTTGTATCAATTACCTACAAAAATATACCTATGACAAGAGAACATAGCACATCTACAAAAATATCATCAATAAATGTAAGATATGACTAAATCATCCAACATACTCATTCAAGCATACCAAAAAATTAATCTAATACAAACCCAAATTAAGTATACATAGTACAAACTAAACAGAAAATAAACTATCGTAAGAGAAAAGACAAAATATGAAATGGGAATATGATAAGAATCAAATAGAATCATAAGATGACAATGAAGACAACAATTCCATACATGTAAAACAAATAGAACTATAAGAACCAATTACATTATCTAAAATCACATAATTAACTTAACAATACAAAGAATGAAAGTATAAATAGCGTAACACGAAAAAAAAAGTATACAAGAAGTATGAATTACATCAAAGATGAAACACGGAAGCATAAACAAAATATTAGACAATACTGAAAAGACAACAGAAAAGATGTAAAGAAATGACGAATAGTCAACAAAGAGAGATGAAAGTAAAGATTCAAATGTAAAGAAAGTTGGTAACAATACCTTACAATAACTATCCAAATGTAACAACGTATTGTAAAATACAAAAATGCTAAAGTATATTTATATACTAACACAAAAAAGAAAGCTTAAGACAAGCATAGCATAATAAGTATTTTAACTAAATTATAAACTTATACATAACTAAAAATAAATTACATCAAATATCACCCAAACAAAGAATTATTAACGATAACACACGTTTCGCATTGACGCATAGTCAAGCGCTAACAACCAAAAAATACATCCAAACATCACAACATTTTCAAAGAATTAATGTCACTACATAATAGTAACCTTAACATACAATCTAGCGCTGGCGCAGAAAAAATAAATATCACAATGTCCAAAACACATTTTTCAAAAAATTACAATACAAAAATGTTTCTTATCGTTAGGTTAAATAAAAATAGTATTTTTTATTTCTAAGTAATATGTAGCTATAATTAACGACTAACAATTAAATTAGCTGAGTAACATAAAAATAATCTTATTTTTAAACAGACACACATCAAAACGTGAAAGTTTTTTTTCTCTTCTTTTTAAAAAAATACATCAAAGAAACGTCACATTGGGTAATAAACTGTTAACTACAAACGAAGTATAAATATATATAAGTGTAATATTATTTATCTTAACTATGTATTATAATCAGATATCTAAATTCTTTGAATGAACAAGAGTATCAGCCGTCGCTGTTAATTATACCCACTTAATTTAATAGGAAATTTAAGTTAATTCTAGCTGACAAAAAAATCGAATTGTTTAAATTATCAAATGTCATAATTTAGAAAAAAATGGAAACCAAGTTTCAGAATACGTCCTTAACTTCACCGCAAAATCATTAATAATACATACAAGTTATGTTTAAAATTACCTTTCACTAAACAATTAATTCAAATAATCTGTATATAAATATGTTAACTAAACATGGTATCAAACCCATGATGAAAAACCAAACCAAAATTTTAAGTAGTGAGTAAAACACTCAGGACTATCTATGAAAATGACTATTACATCGTCTCAGTAAATAAGTTTGTGCATAGAAATTATTTAATGCATAATTAAAATACAGTCATATAAGTAACAACCAAAAATAATTATGGCAATCAAATGTTACAAAGATTACATAATATTCTATTAACAACATATATACTAAAGAATACAATAACATTCAGTGTTTGTAAACAGAACAAAAAATAAACAGGACCTTTTAAAAAAAAAATTCCTTCGAGGTCTTGCGAACATCTCATCAACACGCAAGGTGACATCATGACACGGTGGGTTAATGTACTGGCTAGGCTCGCTTGAATGGACAAATGGTACACAGTGATCTACATCTCTCCCAGGTAATGTAAAATTAGAATGGTGACTCCCCTCGCAAAGTCGCTCGCTATCAGACAATATAAATGAAAATATCTATTTTAATCCATGGTAAGATTAAGAGGAAACACGGAAAATTCACTCTACAATTACCCAAAATCCGTGGTGTAAGGTTGTGGCCCTCTCTGCGATGTCAACAACTCTCGTCACATAGCAGACAACATAGAAGTCTTAGGGACAACTGGACCTATATTCACAGTTGTCAGTGCGGACCTTCACAAGACCGAGATACTCTCTCAAACTTACCAGCATGACAAGCAAAAGCATTTAAGAACTTATTACCGTTCCTATTACTCTGATTACTAATAATCTTGCTCTTATGTGGAGCACAGTTAACCTGGTTGCGATCTCTATAATTGCTTTTGAGAGCATTGTTATTTGCTCTATTAACACCGTTGTACTGATTTAAATCCCAGTTACAATAGTAATGCTTAATACTTCTTCCCAGATAATAATGTCCACCAGATAGAACTGGCTTTTTAGCAGAAAAATTATTACTAGACTGATGAACTTTCATATAATTACTTCTGCTATAGTTTTCTAAACTTTTAGAATCACAATGTTGAGATCTGTCACATTTTTTCTTGTTTTTAGGAGAAGAAACGTTACCGTAGGATGAACTCCCTTGGTACTTTATAACCTTAGGGTTATGTCTCCTATCAAAACTATTTTTTCTTTGCTTGTGGCAATGTGTTTAAGAAATGAGTCACACTGCCTTGACTGGGTATGACTAGAAGGTTTGACAATCTCTTTATTTTTTTTCACATTTGTTTCCTTCATGGAACAAGCAGTGGTATGTTTGTTACTTGTAACCAATTTATCAGATCTGTCAATAAATACGCGGTTGGTTTTTAACACACTGACTTGAGATTTAGTACTGTTTCGTTCCTTATCTACAGGACTGCCTATTACTGTAGAATTCTCTTTGTTGAACTGTCGCCAAGAAGCAATATTATTGGAAATAGCATTGGTATTGCGTTGGAAGTTATATTTCCCACGAAACGACCTATGTCCACCATTCTTGACCGTAGAATCCGCAAAAAGTGTATAAGGCTGGCTTTTTGCTTTAGTGCTCTGATGATAAGCAACTTTCTGTCTTCACTGTCAACATTGACAGAAGACCACTGTAGTGGTTTTGATGGTATTGTATGATGGTGATATTACTAAGTGTGATGTATGAGGTCAGCTGTGAAGGCTCCTGAGATAAAATGTAGCTGTGAATTTTCAGAAGGCCTTTCTTGCTACCACTACGACCTCACACCTATCTTTTTTTTTACTAATGAATGTGGCTACGTTAAAATCTAGGGTACTGAATGTAATGTGTTGTATTGACATATACAAACATACACACACAGATATTAAATAATATAATATTATCAATAAAATTTATAACACAATGAACTAAATTCAGCTGGTGAAATTTTAGAAAGTAAATCTTTTTTAAATTTATTTGTTCTGAACCAAGGTTTTATTTTGGCCAGAACATATGAAAGATTTTGAAATTTATGAGTGAATGGCATGAATAAATGGCATGATAAATAAAAGGTGTGTACGTATACAATTTTCACGAATTGTTAATATTTCTACAGTTCATAATTTTATTTTCCCTGGGAGAACGATGAATAGATGTGCTGTTGGGGTGGCTTCATCCCTCCCTGTCTATGCCTACCAAACATTGTCCATTAATGATGGAGGGAAATGGGATGTTTTAGTAGTAATTCACTTTGGGTGCTATGTCTATGAAGTTGGTGTAAATCAAGCAGACCAGCCTGCTTACGTAACTTTGAAAGAGTAGTTCTGGTGCTGGAATCTGGTGGCCCCACCTCTCCGTGCTTGGGGGCAATATATCGGGTGGCCCCACCTCTCCGTGCTTGGGGGCAATACAAGGCTGTTCTGCCGAGATGCGACACTGCACGGGTCCTCACTGTCAATTATTTACCCAGCATTTGACACCACCTTTTGGTGTCAACATAAAACTCACTGTTCAGATTATGAATAAAGAACACAGAAATGCTAGCAAAACTCAGCTGAGCTGCTGGCTATAGTATGGCGTCCCTGAACTTATTTCAATTTACTTCATTGGAAATCACCACACTTAAAATTTACTGTGTCTATCACTGACAACTATTGAGGAATGGCAAAAAAGCGCGTCTGAGCGCTGATAATATGATTGTCTGTGGCCAATCAATGCCTTGTGTTTTTTTCAAATTCAAATTTCCTACACTAAAGTCATTTCAGTCATGCTTCAGTCAAGTATGGATTTTTTATCTGTTAGTCCATCCGTCTCTACTTGCGTTTTCACAAAAACGTACTTGGTTTTTGAACCAACCTATCCGTCCCCTCTACAAATTTTGTCTTTAAAGTTATTTTTAGCCACAGCTCCCACCAATGTCCCTCTCTTTCATTCTAACTAGATTTGAACACTTGAGTCTCAAGGTCGCGGTTTTTTGTGCAAATTAGTGACATGTTTGATTCAATGCAGTCTTTCGCTGATGTGAACAACACAGTCTTTTGTCAATGTCTTCATTATTATCTATCCGTCTGTATAAATAAAAGCATATTATTTCACTGCTCAAAATGGGCCATCCGGCCAGCTAATTTTTATATTCCTAAAATCATTATTACGAAAAAGCTACTTTTCAAGGTTAGCTGTCTTTTTTTTCGAAATATCTTCTAGAATCTTCTGTGAACCGTGTGCCGCTGCATTCAAATAAAGGACAAAATATTGCAAAAGCGTCCAAAAAATGACTTTTGCTTATAATAACTATGGTCCCTTTTGGCGATTTCGTTACCCTGTGTCAACTTGGGGGAGGGACTTTTCCTCCGTTCCGCCCCCCCCCCCCCCCCCCCCCCCCCCCCCCAATTGCATCTTTTTAGCCTTGCTAGTTTCACGCAATTTTTCAGTCATATTTTTTCCTTTTTGATCCGCCGTTCTCATCCCGTTCAAATGGTAACCGTTCTAGCAATTTAATTTCCATGGCGGGTGATGACCCGCGGCGTGGGCGATCATGCCTTCTAGTAACTTACGCATTTTTTTTATCCCTACATTTTATCCTTTGGAGATATTTTTACGTTGTATCACTGTTAATTTTATGACAACCACATATTGCTATTCAAGACTACGTCAAGCAGACCATTTATTCTTCTTCTTGCTTCTGCAATCTCAATGTTTCTAGGTGCAATCTGTTCACTTAATTTCTTGTTTAAACTATCAGCTTTTAAGACCTTGCAGCTTTCCTCTGCTAGCAAATTTTCAATCTTAGTCAATTTGTCTTTTTCCACCATTAACTCTTTCACTCTCTCTTTATCAACCCTCTCAATCTCAATATCATGACTATTCGTAAGCCTATCAACCTTCTCTAGGGATATGGTATCCTTTTCTTTAATTTGGCGACCAAAAATCGCATCGTCACTTAACAGATCAGTAAGTGTTTCATCACACAACTTCTCATATTTCTTAATCTGAACTTTTAATTTCCCAGAAATCTCCGTCTTCTCTTGAACTTTTTGAGTCAGATTTCTAACTTCGCCATTTTTTTTTTCTCCATCTGAGCTTCCATCTCTTTAATTTTGCACAATGCCGAGTCTAATTTTGCTCGAACACAAGCAAGCTCAGAATTAGATTTACATAAATCACTTGTAAGTTTAGTCACTTTTTTATGTAGCTTATTCACTTCAGCAGTACCTTTTAAGCAACTTTCCCTTTGCTCCTGTGTACTCTGTTTTATGTCTCCTATTCGCTTCTCATCCTTTAACTCTTCTTTCTGGTCACTATGGATGCCGTCGCGCAATAACGTACGCATACTCTTCAATATGTCATCACGTTTCTTATCAATATGCTTGTCCAAAAACAGACGAAGGTCCATAACCAATAACCTTGCCAGATCCTTAGCCATACTCACATGAGGAATTGACTGAAATCTCTCATCAGCAAACTCTCTTAGAGCTCTCGAAGCACAGACCAAAAACCTGTCCATAACATGTGACTCAAGCTTTGGGCCTTCTAATCCCTGATAATCTGTCCCCTCTTGAAACAGATACTCTAATACAGGTCTCATATCCTCTGGATCTGTATCACAATCCATTGTGACTTGTTTACTTAGTCAACCATATATGTCTTAATTAAACTTTTATTATACCAAATCAAGTTTCTTTTTAAGAAAATGCAATTATTTCTCAATCACTGCATCGTCAATTCCTGTACATAGCCATACATTATTCATGCATCATCATATTCCATAATTAATCGATATAATTATCGACAACAACAACAATAGTTATCAATAGAATAGGATAGTGAAGATTGAGGCTTGCTGACATGGACAGAAGTGGCAACATTTACACACAACAAAAGCACTTATCTGAAGATAATCCCGACCCTTCCGCCAACACACTGGATATCACAAAGTTCTTACGTTAAAACCACTCCACCGCAGAAAGGTACAAGGACTAAGCTCTCTTGTCTTCAGATCCCTGCCAATGTACAGTTTTTCCTCAACAATGCCTAAGACGACAGGAACCGATCACAACAACTCCGCAAATTGTCACTTGAGGTATACGTGCAGATGAACTCTCCAAAATACTGCACCTATAGTTGAATCTGTATATGGAAAGACTGGAAGAAGCACTGTAACTATTAAGGCATAAATGTCGCTATCCGATAACAGCTGTTTGATATCGAAACCAACTGATAAAGTTAGTTTAGTTGCTACACACGCCAAGTATTAGGATGGATATGCGCAGTCAGCTGACACCTGCGTACAGTTAAATAAGGCCACGCCCACACAGAGCTAAACATACCAAAGTTCGGTGTTCCCACTTGTAAAGACTGGTCCAGAATCTGACCTAATTTACTCTCTTGTCACGCGAATGTAATGTGGGTGTTACGACCCGTTGGTTTGGTCAAACAAATGTTAACTCTCTTTGGTGGTTGCGTGAGTGGGTGGTGTACCGTGTTAGGAGGGTTGATTGAGTGCGTGCGTGTTGGAACAATCACTCACAACACAGGTACGCACGTAGAAGTCATAGATGGTTATAAACGGCTGGTGATAGTTAATGACGTTTATTACACCACAACACGTTACATTAATCTAGAATACACAGTCACAGTCAAATTACAAGTTTACGGCAATACAATAATAAAGTACTCTTCACATCTCAGAATCACGCAGATACTACAATATCCATGGTCTCCTTAAAGATACTCCTCAACTCAGCGCTATCCACCTGTCCTCACATTAGCGCTATCATAATAATAATGGATCCGTTAGCAACCGGACATCCCCGCCGTGCTAACATAAATATGGTATCCTCCAGATACTCCTCACATAAACACTATCATAATAATGATGGATCCTTCTCACAGATAGCAAACGGCTCACATCATCGCCGTGCTACTGCATCAATATGGTATCCTCCAGATACTCCTCACATAAGCGCTGTCATAATCTAATGAGTATTACCAGCAATTTCTCACAAGACTCCATACCCGGCAGTCTGCAATAATCTCGCCTTTCCTCATATTAGCGCGATTATATCACACTATAAGTCAATGGATCCTAACATCTCAACATACACACAATACTGCTCACCCAGCAGTTTACAATGATATCCTCTTCAATCATCTCAGCGCTATTATATGACATGTATAAGTTAATGGATAATATCACTTATCAACATGTCTTCACATATCAAAAATTATCCTCTCTAAGGAAATAATGGCCTACACAAATAATGGCCTCTTATCTTCAGCACTGTACAGGCTTACCCTCGAAAACACACACTATGGTTTTTTTTTTTTTTTTATTCCTTTTATTTGTTTTTTTTTTTTTTTGCCAACCTCTCCAGATCGATGCCCAAAACTCACTGCCCCCGGGAATACACATCTGCCGCCTAAAACAGATACGAGACCCGGCTGTTCAAAAAACACAGCTCAGTCTCACTACTTGCACGGGCTAGCCACAAATAGCTAAAACACCCGTAGCTCAAAACAGTTCGGAGTGAATAAATCTCCACAATTGAAATGACTAGCGTTCACACGCTTTCTAACTTTACTTCTCGAACATACGAGAGAATTCCCCTATTACAATTTAACCTAACATTAAAGACAATCACGTCTTCAAGCAACGACAACCCATAATCTAATCTGCTCACCTAACATTTTCCAGATCACTCCCCTTTCATTAAAATTACTGGCAACACATGTGTTGAAGGCATACGCTCCTTTAAGAATGGAAAGGGGAGGATACTTGTTGAAGGCCGTTTTGTTTCGTGTTAAGGTTTTGCAAGTGTATGTTGTTTACATACAACATTCATGTGAAGTTAATGTCCAGGGTTATTTCTTTATGTGATGGGGCCGAAAAGACGCCCGCCCCCTTTCTGTTTCTTGGCATATTTATCGCCCATATATTTTCGGTCAGCTCACGTGACTGTCAGCCCACGTGACGGCGCGAGCAAGCATGCTGGGATGTAAAAAGTCTTCAAGAAGATATATTAGTTTAGGCCATAATAAAGCCTAAGAATTAGTTGTGATGTGTTATATTTGGTAGTCGTGTGTTATATTTGATAATTGTGAGATATATCTGTGTTTTCGGGCCTAATAAAGCAAATATCGCGAGTGTTATTTATGCGGCTAAATTAATACGCCTAGCGCAGTAAATTGAGTGATTAGCCTAGTGCCTGTATAAAGCGTGTGGTAGCCGGCGAGCGGGCCTATTTTGCAAAAGCCGCCCAGATGAGAGAGAAACGAAGTTAGACACCAGAGTGTAGGCTAGATGCCTTGAGCACGTGAGTTAATTTAATTTAGCATTCGTGTTCTATAAGTCTGAAATTATATTCAGCATGAGTCTGTTTTAATGTTTAGTGAGTTAAATAGATAGATAGATGTGAAAGTTTAAGAGCGATTATTTCATTTATCAGAAAGGCAAATATGGTATGAAGCTATTTCACGTGAATTTAGATAATATCAACCTGTTAGCAAAAATATCAAGATGGCAGCTGGGAGGCCACGTGGTGATGACTTTAGTTCTAGTTGTTAAGTCAAGAGTAATTTTATTTTATTCTTTGATATTGTAATTAAGTGTATTTCACGATTATTGATTATTCCACTGTATATCTTTAGTGGGTTACTTTGAGTGAGGTGAGGATATGTATTTAGATTTCGGGAGAGCGCGAGGCCACTCCTTTGTTGAAACATGTGTTTCTCTGGTTGCTCCCGGCGGAGCATGGAAACACCAATGCAGCTGGTGTCCATTACAAGCCCACAGGAAGCATTTCTATGCTATTACGAGCGTTGTTTCTGTAACAATGTATTTCATATGATGAGTTCCCAATCTCATCAGGTGTCATATACGACACGCTTGTGGCCAGGCGCACCAGTCGTCACTTACGACATGTTCAGAGTGCAGGAACAAGTATTGAGATGGATCAGTTGCGGGGTGGTGGTTTATTCTCATTATTGAGAGTATTTGTTGTACAGATACGGTAGTTGAATATTATTTTATGTCCATTTTATTATTATTTAATTATGGTTATGTGTAGAATGGTTTGTGAGAGCACGTGGGCTCACTTGGAGATATATATTTCTCTTCTCCGCTCCTGAGGGAGCATGGGGCCACCAGTGTGGTTTGCCTCCGCATGAAGTATTCATATGCTCGTGCAGTAGTGGTTTCGGTAGCAATCTGTGTTACATGGTGAGATTGCCAGCCTCATGCAGAACACCGTACTAGTTTCATTGGACGACATGCATGAGTGTGTGTGTATGATAGCTGAGTGTGTGCTCTTGCAGTAGTGGTTTCGGTAGCAATCTGTGTTACATGGTGAGATTGCCAGCCTCATGCACAACGCCATACTAGTCTCATTGGACGACATGCATGAGTTTGTGTGTGTGTGTGATAGCTGAGTGTGTGCTCTTGCAGTAGTGGTTTTGGTAGCAACCGATGTTACACGGTGAGATTGCCAGCCTCATGCACAACACCTTACTAGTCGCATTGGACGACACGCATGAGTGTGTGTATGTGTGATAGTTGAGGGTGTCAGGTGGCGTGGAAGGACTGTTTGGCAGGTGAGAGTATCGTTATTCAACTATGATTTTAACTATTCGTTGCTTTGTTTGCTTCTTCAGATTAGCAATCGAGCACTGTTGGGTGTTTGTTTGTTTGGTGTTATGTTCGTTGGTTTATTTGTTTAATGTTTGCTTAGTCGCTGAATGGGTTGTAAAAATAAATATAGCCCCTGCCTCTAGAATCAAGAGTTTTATTGTTGAATCGGGTCGGTTGCGAGTGTGAAAAGAGAGTGATCAAATATCACAACATCATTATCATCATCATCGTTACGGTATTTTATTGGCATGGTCTGCTAGAGGTTAGCAGCATAAGATTAAGAGGTGACCACGTTTAATATAATGTAAATAATTGTTAGTTTAGTGTACGCGATACACACGATTGATTATGACGTGTATGCGTTGGTATGTCACGCACCGTGACTAGGTTACCAGACCCCTTTCTTGTATGACCGTCGAACGGATAAGACGTGTCCTTGTATTCATACAGTGTCGGGCATGGAGTGCCACACAGATTATATTATAATTAATGATGGACATGGGTCAGTCCAATGTTATGATTCGGAGGAAGAATGCTACAGGTTAGTAAGTGACTAAACCTAAGTCGAGATAGATTTATAATTATTGACGAACGCATAATCTCACTGTCGGTCGCTGGGATCACCAGCCACGCGTGCATACAGTTATGTCGTTCTGTCTATTTGTTATTTGACAAGGACTGAATTGAAGATAAATCATAATTCAAGGAAGGAACAGAACTTTGTATATTTATGCTTCATGACAACCATTGTTTGAAATATTGTCTATAATCTTCTATGTAATAAATACATGTGGACTCATAAAGGACTTATCCCATTATTGAATATCAGGAGTTCAACCGTCAGTATAATGGATACAAAGCTTTACACCACCACTTGCGAAATTTACCATCTATCAGCACGATGCTCTATAAGAATCATGATTGACTAGTTCTCCCCGCAATAACATAACACGCAACCTTACAACGAGAAAACCGTTGGGCCCTTACGCCACAACAAGAAGAGGCGTACCGCCACAATCAGAAAGAAAACAAAACGTTACAAATGGTTGGCCAGCGATGGGGAGCGAAATAAGAACGAAGAAAAAATTTTTTCTTATTTACAAATTGATAGACTGTTTATCATTACAAGAAACTATTCAAGTCACATGATTCCGAACATGACGTGGCTTGTGTAACTATGCAAATCAGTGACGTCACAATATGCTGTGTACAAGCCAACGATCGAAGGACGAAGCCAGCTCACCTACTGTTTCATTGAAGAATACAACTTCTCGATAGACCAAATGATTGAAACGACATTATTTGCCAACAAGGAGCAAACAGTCCTATACACTAGTCTAGTCCGTTGGTGAAGATCGCATCGGACGACGGGTTAAAAGATAAGTCTCATTTCGTGACTGTTGTCATTGAGAAGAAACATTACTGAGTCTAGTTCACATTTGCAGGCATGTCCATTCTATATGTTATATATGTACGTTATATTTGTTTTCATTGTTTGTGCTGTGCCTCATTCGTGGGAGGTTGGAGCGGTGATTCGGAATGAATAAATTATGGCTCTAAGGATTGCCGATATTCATTCTGAATGTTCTTTAGGGCGGTGAATTAAATTGCATTTCGCGGAGAACGCGTCGACGACATTTCCGGGGCTTGTTTCGTTCGGGATTGCATTTAATTCACATTATATGTTAGATGTCTAGTTCTGTGAAATAATCGTTGTATTTTGTTGTATTCAGTTTAAATTTTATTTAGTTCTGTAACAATGTTGGTAACCTATCATGTTTTTTCTGATCTTGCTATTATTCAGTTCATTTTTTTTTTGTATAACCGTCAATGAGTCCATGTTTGCGTCATTAATTTTTGTGTACACAGATTTAACTCTATATTCAGTTAACCTTCACCCTGCTCTATATTTCCGGTTAGTAGATTTGGTTTTATAATATCAATTTTTATTGTAGAAATGTCTTGTCTCGTGATAATATTGTTTGTTTATCCTTGGTTAACACATTGTATTGTTTATTCTCATTTCATCCATTCATGATTTAATATTAATACTATAATTTCTTGCTTAATAAGAGTGTATATGAATATAATTAAAATTTTATGACTTTTAAGGAGAATTAGGGACTTTGCACCAAGTTGCAGTGGTAGTCCAAGAAATGGGCGATGCACTTTATAGCTCATGATTAAGGCATAATATAATAATATATATATTTATAAAATAATTTGACTTTTTAGTCTGTCCTGCATATAAAAGACATAGTGTATATTATTTAGTACATTTTTCCAGTACTAAAAGATTTACTTAGCACATATCACTGATTGAATGATATAATACTTGAGGAATAATACCATTAATTATTAGGTGCATGATAGTAATTCAGCACCCTAAATAGATAAATATCATAACTATTTATGATATATTAACGAGTATATATGTAATATTTTCCCAACATAGTATGTCTATGTATGGAATTTACAAATAATAGTTAAATAATATTACAATTAATTAAATTGAACATTCCCAGATTAAGTTCAATAATATTGTGATTGTTTATATTGACTATTCATAGATTGAATAAGCACAATAATTACTTAGAATTATTGGTGATTATTACATAGCCATTACGTACAATATTAACGTCAAGATGCTTAACTTAGACTATTTTATTAAAAATGGTAAGGATTTTGGGAAAAAAGGAGAACTTCTCGAGGCTTATGCATTGGCTGAATTTGAAAAACATAAAGCAGAAATGGAGGAACGTGAAAGAAAAGAAGCAGAGAAAAAGGCTGCATTAAAGAAAGAGGAAGAAGAACGTGAGATGAAGCAAATTGCCAAGGAAAATAGATTAAGAGAAATTGCTCAACAGGAAGAAGAGAATAAATTGAAACGAGAGGAAATTATTTTACAACAAGAAATGGAATTGGCGCGTATTAAATTGGAGACAGCAAGATTACAAGCACAAAGTGCTGATGCAAACCAGAATAATAACGCACAAAATGGATCGTCATCCAGCCAAACTAAACATTTCTACAACTTTAAATTACCCACTTTCAACTTAAACGTGGACGACCTTTCATCGTTCCTGTCACGTTTTGAACAGACTTGCAAAACAAATCATTTGCCTGAAGAGTCATGGGTACTCAAGTTAAATGAATTCTTGGTTGGAGAACCATTGACGGCTTCTCAAAATGCTGACCCATCAATAGCAAATAACTACGGTGCTATTAAGTCCTTGCTTTTACGAAGGTTTCACCTGGACGAGGAACACTGTAGGTTGAAATTTAAAGGAATTTTACCTGAATCTCCAAAAGATTTTGCAGGATTCATTGCGAACATACGCAATACATTTAATAGATGGGTTGAACTGGCAGAAGTCAACAAATCGTACGACAAATTAGTTGATTTACTACTACGGGATAAGGTATTATCTTCGGTTAGCCAGCCATTCTTTGCATATTTGCAGGAGCGTAAACCAGGTACTATTGACGAGTTGGAAAAAATTTCTTTAAACTACTGTTCGGCACATCCGAATACGAACATTTCTAACTCTTCATTAAGAGAACCTCTACCTGTGGCGTCTAATATGGCCTACAATCATAATAACAAACAAAGACATCACAGTGTAGACAGAAGTAGGTTCCAAAGAAATCACAATGTTAACTTTCAGAAGGGACATAATAATGATTTCAACAATAAAAATGAGTTCAACAGAGGTAGATCACGAGATAGAAATTATTCACCTCAAACAAACTACCACAATGGTCAACATAATACTAATTATAATCGATCACATACCCCCAATAATAATAATAACTGGAATGGTAATAATCATGGCTCGAGACATCGAGATAATAGTTACTATAGAGGACGACGAGATAATTCTAACAATTATACTCGTAATCGATCTCATTCTCGGGGATCATCTCAGTACAACCATAATACAGGGGCGGCAGTTACAAATAATACTACCCCTATAGCTCAGGTCCCACTTGACAATAATACAACACAGTCTTCTGCTGCATGTTTTGCTATTAATTATAATGTGGCAAATAGTTGCCAACAATGCAATCTTATTTTTCAGAAGGCGAAAGAAACAGTGCTTAACTGCGGACATATTATACCACAGGTAGGTCTTGCAGTCAACGATGGGACAGGCTCATTAATTTTTAACAGGGGAATCGTTAATGGATCCGTCGTCTCAGTGCTGAGAGATTCAGGATCCACAACGATTGGGGTACGTCAGTCGCTGGTACATCCTAGCTGTGCGACAGGAGAATATGTACGCTGCATGACATTTGGTGGAACTATTGAGTTCTACCCAACAGCTATTGTTCATATTAGAACACCCTTTTTCACAGGGAACGTAAAAGTATGTATGCTAAAAAAGCCTATTGCTGATCTGATGGTTGGTCGTATACACGGCAGTAAAGATTGTACTCCAGATGAGATCATAGAATGGGAGAAACATAACCTATGCACTGGAAACGCCGTGACGACTAGAGCGCAGACTCAACTCATGGAGAAAGTTGGTGATAATAAAATGGATACAGACAACCAAGAGGAATTTGTAGTCAATTCACCTATTGACAGGGAAACATTTGCAACCAAACAAAAAGAGGATAAATCTTTAAAAAAATTTTTTAAGCTGGTTGATAAAGTTGACAATCTATCCTCAGGTAATAATAACAAACATTGTTTTGTTATTAAAAATGACATATTGATTAGATGTTTTAATGACAAATCACAAATGAAACAACAAGTCATGGTACCTTTTGCTTTTAGGCGGTACATACTTCAACACGCACATGATTCTAAGTGTGCAGGTCACATGGGTTATACTCGTACACGTTCGCGAGTATTATCTTCTTTTTTTTGGCCGGGAGTATCACGAGATATTTCACAGTACGTACGCTCCTGTACGATATGCCAAGAAGTGAAAGCACGGGGAGCCTTTCACACGGCGCCTATTCAGGCTTGTGACATATCTGTGAGACCTTTCGACAAAATGGCCATTGATATCATTGGCCCACTTTTACCATCAGCCAGAGGACATAGATTTATTCTCACTTGCATCGATTTATGCACACGATGGCCAGAAGCCATCCCATTGAAAACAACTACCACCACAGATGTAGCTGATGCACTACACCTGATCTTTTCTAGAGTAGGTTTTCCTAGAAAACTTTTGTCAGATCATGGTTCTCAATTTATATCTGAGACTATGACGGAGGTAATGAAGACTTGGCAAATAGATAGAAATCTCAGCAGCATTTATCACCCAATGAGTAATGGTGCTGTAGAAAGACTTAACCGCACACTCAAACAAATGTTACATAAGGTTACAGTTAACCATCCACAGGACTGGGACAGAGTTCTACCAGCGGTGTTATTCGCTTATCGAGAGGTGCCACATGAACAAACTGGCTTCTCTCCATTTCAACTAGTCTTTGGCGCTCCACCAAGAGGTCCTATGGGACTGATAAAAGATTTATTAATCGATTCTGAGATGACTCAGGACACTCAGTCATCCTATGAGTATGTAATTAATCTCCGGAATAACATTATTGATGCCTGTAAAATGGCAACAGCTTCATCAGAGGCTGCGAAAGAGAAAGCTAGAACTTTCCAAAACAGTAATAGACGATTACGTCAATTATTTCCAGGAGATCAAGTTTATGTGTTATTGCCACATAACAATAATAGACTACTAATCTCGTGGAACGGTCCTTACCAGGTTATCAATAAGATTTCTGATGTTGATTATGTCCTGGACATTAAGGGACATCACAAAATATTTCACATAAATATGCTCAAGCAATTTCATACTCGACCTGAACATCTACAAGCTATTTTTCATGAACTAGATGACACTTTCAGACCTACATGTCACTATTCTAATTTATCTGTTATCCAGGAAGAAGAATCTTCTTTTCCTGAGGTACATTTAGCTTTACCTGTACCTGTAGTACAATCTAGCGAATCTTGGCGGGACGTAACCATCTCTTCGTCGGTTACACCGCAACAGCATCAAAAGATTGCTGATCTTCTACAATCTTATCCAGATGTGTTGACCGATGTTCCAGGTCGCACATCAGTCATTAGTCATGACATCACTCTTAATGATGATACTCCAATTCGGGTACATCCTTTATCTGTTCCTCTACACTTTCTTACTAAAACTACTAAGGAACTTGAACAGATGTTATCTTTAGGAATTATCGAAACTAGTAATTCCCCATTTTCTTCTCCATTAGTTATTGTCCGAAAGAAGGACAATAACATTAGACTATGCGTCGACTATAGAAAATTAAATGCACAAACGATAGTTGATAGCGAACCACATCCACTTCTCGATGACTTACTGCCACGTCTATCGACAGCAACTATATTCACTAAGATAGACTTAACTAAAGGTTATTGGCAGATATCACTAACCGAAAAAGCTAAATACTACACAGCGTTTTCAACTCCGCTAGGTCTATACCAGTGGAATGTGATGCCTTTTGGGCTTGTTAACGCTCCAGCTACCTTTGTTCGCACGATGCGACACATTTTTTCAGGTAGACCGGACATTATTACATATATAGACGACATATGCTTATTTAGTTCATCTTTTGAGGAACATTTTTTGGGTCTTGGATACGTTTTTGATACCTTAAGAAGGTACAAGTTAACTGCTAAACCTACAAAATTACAGGTAGCATTTCATGAGATCACTTTTTTGGGTCACATTATTGGAGCAGGATATATCCGAACACTACCCAGTACAGTTTCAAAAATTTTAAACATTTCCGTTCCTCAAACGAAGAAACAAGTGAGAAGCTTGTTAGGTCTAGTCCAATATTACAGTAGATTCGTACCTAACTTGTCATCCATCACGGCTGTATTGTCCTCATTACTAAAGAAAGACATGCCAGTGAAGGTGACATGGACTGACGAATGTGACAGAATTTTTCGGCAAATAATTTATATATTTTCAAATCCACCTATTTTGAGACTAATTGATGCTTCTAAAAAGTTCATTCTTCGTACAGATGCGAGTAACTACGGAATTGGCGCATGTTTGCTCCAATACCATGACGACATCCTCCATCCAAACTTGTACGTGTCACGAAAACTGAAACCACCAGAAGTGAAATACTCTACGGTTGACCGCGAACTTTTGGCCGTCGTGTGGGCGATAACCAAACTTGAGAAATTTCTACTGGGAGCCCCTTTCGTAGTACAAACTGATCAGAGGGCCGTAGCATCACTACAACGAGCAAATCACAAAAGTGCAAAGTTGACCAGATTTGCTATACTCCTTCAACCTTTCGAGTTCTCAATCGAGTACATCACAGGATCCGACAACATCTTGGCAGATACGTTATCTCGAAACCCTAATGATGTCGATTCCTAATTCACGTTGTTTGTCGCAAAGACAATACTATTCACAGAGAAACTTAATCAAAGGACATAGCACCATCGTAGCTTTTTGACACATGAATGAACCATTGACTCAGCTGCTTCCTAAAGGCAGATTATACGCAAAGTGACTGCAATCAATTGACACTATATTCGTCTTTACGCCGGGACTCTCCTGGTTTACATTCGTCACAATACTGTTTCAAAACACTTCGGAGGTAATAAATGACATTCCATTCGAACTAATTCGTTATATAACTTGATTCAGAATGCTTGAACATGTTGTCTAATGGAAATTCAAAGATCAAGACTACGAATGGATCTTCATAGCCAATTTTAATTACTTTTAATTTAGTCTTTAAAACTAGTCCACATTAAAATAACAAGTGAGTTGAATTTAAAAAAAAAAAAAAGAAAAATGAAACTTGAAAAAAATGAAAGAAAGAAAAGAAAACTCACACAATTCTTTGATTATATTCTTAGAATTACATGATTATATTGCATAGTTAATAATTATGTCAATACATCACATACTATTGGTTAAAGTAGTTAGATAGTGATGCGTGATGCCATATGATGATGGATGGTATCCGCATGTCTGGTTTTGTGTAGTGTAGATGTGTTCAGTCAAAACAATGTTCATACAACAATAACAGGGCAATCCACATAGGACGTCAGTAAACTCACGACGTATAAAGTCAATGAGTCTTGAAACAGCCGTTGACGTTTTTCTTCATTATTTATTGTGGACGCCACAGTGACAAAATGGTTACGCAAATGTGTAGGCACATCAAACAGTCATTATCACAGCAACATTCAATACAGCAATAGACGGTAGACAGCATTACAATGATGAGTCAGATGCATGTTATATTTCATAGTGCTGTAAATGTAGTCAGGTGGAAAACTCCATCCTTTTCTATAACAGCCAGGAGATAACCAGATGTATGAGATCAGTTCACTCTCCTTAGTCTGACTTCAGCAAGACAGACACGTCTGCCGAAGTATAAATAATGTCCTCGAAAATATCCTCTAGATAATAAAGGTTTTCTAAACCTAGTTCATTTAACAAAGTAGCAAGTAATGGTCCTTGGTACATGCATCAACCGATGCAGTACAATGCAGCGACATGTGAGCTGGGAAAAAACATCTCGTGGCGACGACTTTCGGAGACAGGCTATGAATCGAAATCGCTCACGACCCAAAATCGATAGAGTTAATGAAAAAGTCAATTTACCTTGCTTTCATGAAATACACAGAAATATCACGCCTCCCGACATGTGGGAAAACACTAGAGGTATTATCTCGAATAAACGAAATATCCATTAAGAGGACTACACATCCCTGACAGAACAAAAAATAGCGGAGATCCCCTCTTCAACGAGGCATCTCTTTCGCCATTCCAAATCGCTCACTCCACTCGTCGTGGGCGGAAACCGATCGACCAAACAACAAGACAAGTCATGCGCAGTCCAGCGCAAAAATGACCACAGCTCAAACTTAACTGCATTCGATACCAACGCGAGAAGACAAATGCTTACCGAGAAAAGTGACTATAAATTCCAAGCAGTTGTTGCCCTTGCGTTATAAAACAGACATTGAAACAAAACGATGTTGCGAGAATTTATCACGCAACATATCACCACCTCCTCCCGATAAAAAAAAAATGTGGAACATATTTTTTTTTTCAATATCAAAGAGCAAGCGATAAGCGGCTCAAAACGCACGAATTATGCGCTGATAATTAATTAAATTGCCAAACAATAGGCTAATTATAGAGTGTCTGGTGAGGATATACCTCAACAGAAAAATAAATATGTCTCAAAAAATATTCACATCGGGGAGGTGTCACCAACACACATCACGTTAGCATGTAAACACAATATACGTATGCAAGTTACTATAATCATCATTAAACAGCATACTCTAATATTGTCTTTAAAAATGGATGTACAAATCTGATAGGAAAATTTAAATAGTACATTCTTTGACATGTAATGAAATAAGTACATAGTAAAGTTAAACTACATGATGATCCAGGATATATTCTCTGGTATTCCGAGGGTAAGTACACAATCTAGAACTCGTAAGGTAAGTCCTCAGCTCAACAATGACATTCTGAGAAAGTACAAGCAATATAATGCTAATTAATAACTAATATGCTTCATAAGGTACAATACATTATTAATAATTGTGGCTGTTTAGTAAACTAACGGCCCTTATATTAACTACTCAGTCCTCCTCTATCATCTTAAAAAACGAACAGAAGAAGATGACAACAAAGCACGATAGTGTGTACATATAGAGTAAGTACAGATGTGCTAATCTATTGTAGAAATATAGGTGTGTTATGACTCTGTAATATATGGAAATATAGGACAGAAGTATTAGTTGGAGTCATGTGGGCATCTAGACAAAATGTCAGCCATCACATTATCCGCACCACGGATAGCTCGTACCGTGAAGTGAAAAGGTTGAAGAGCTATAGCATATCGAGTGGATCTCGAACTCTTCAAATTCTTAGTCTGAATAGCTGTAAGAGCTTTCTGATCAGTCTCTAGAATGAAATGTGCGCCCAGGAGGAATCTTTGTAGTTTTAGAATTGACCAAACCATCGCTAACAACTCACGGTCTAAAACCGAGTAGTTCCTCTCTGCCGCATTTAGTTTTCTAGAAATGTACATAACAGGATGCAGAGTATTTGCATATTCTTGCATCAGTGCTGCTCCAATCCCAGTGGATGAAGCATCACTCCGAAGAACAAAAGTCCTATCAAGAGTAGGTAATCTTAAGATGTTAGGAGAAGAAAATATATTCTTGAATTGGTCTAGTGAAAATTGGCATTCTTCAGACCAACGGACCAGATTAGGCGAACCTTTCTTCAACAATGTTGAGAGAGGTGCCATGATCGAAGATAAATTTGGAATAAATCTCCCATAAAATTGAATTAAACCTAAGAGACTCCTAACTTGTTTCTTCGTTTTAGGAACAGAGATGTTCAGTATTTTGGAAGTATTGTGGTCTTCTGTCTTCAAGAGACCATGACCAACACGATGACCCAGGAAAGAGATTTCACCAAAACCAACAAAAGCTTTAGAAGGTTTTGCTGTCAAATTATTCTCACGTAGAGTGGACAGTAAGTCATATAACCCTAAATAGTGATCTTCCCAGGTATCACTGAAGAGACAGATGTCATCTAAGTATGCGATGACATCCGAACGATGTGACAGAATTCGACGCATCATGCGAACGAAAGTGGCAGGGGCGTTCATGAGACCAAAAGGCATAACATTCCATTGAAATAGACCCCTAGGTGTAGAAAAAGCAGTAAGAGGTTTGGCATGCTCTGCTAAAGGCACTTGCCAATAACCTTTAGACAAGTCAAGTTTAGTGAAGAATCTAGAATTAGAAAGTCTAATCAGTAGATCTTCTAACAAAGGCATCGGTTCAGCGTCGAACTTTGTGACCTGATTCAATTTGCGATAATCAACGCAAATTCGTATGTTCTTATCCTTCTTCCGGACAATAACCATGGAAGAAGAATATGGTGAAGTCGATGGTTCAATTATATTTAATTGAATCATTTCATCCAATTCCTTTTCCACTTGCGACTGAAAGTGTATAGGAATAGGATACGGCCTAACCCTAATTGGATTATTGTCGGTAAGAATTATGTCATGTTCTATGACATCTGTGTGTCCAGGAATGTCAGTGAGAACATCCTGAAATGTTTGTAACATCGACAAGTCTCGTCGATGTTCGTCACCAGAAAGATTAGGAGAAACAGAAACGTTTTTCCAAGATTCCGTGGAATGTAATGGAACCACTGGAAGGGGAAGGTTGACATCAGAGAAGGTAGCTTCCTCATCCTGAATGACAGACAGGGATGAATAATGACCGTGAGGTGCAGGAGCATCATCCGTTGCCTGGAAAATAGGCAGCAAATAGTCCGGACGTTCGTGAAATTCCGAAAGCATGTTTATGTGGAAAGTTTTATGCTTTCCATCAATATCGACCACATAGTCAACATCGGAAATCCGAGAGACTATTGCATACGGACCTTTCCATGCAATAAGAAGTCTATTTTCCCTACTGGGGAGTAGGACGAATGCTTTGTCACCTGGACAAAGTTGTCGTAGACATCTATTCTTGTTAGCAAACTGTCTTGCCTTCTCTTTAGCAATTTCTGATGAAGCAGTTGCTAGCTTACATGCCTCAATGATCTTTTGTCTAAGAGCAATGACATACTCATATGAGGATTGAGTTTCATCGCTAATATCATCGGCAGTGATGAGATCGTGTAATAAAGACATAGGGCCGCGTGGACGCGCGCCAAAGACAAGTTCGAAGGGAGAAAATCCTGTGTGTTCATTAGGGACTTCTCTATAGGCAAAGAGAGCCGCGGGTAAAACCCTGTCCCAATCTTGAGGATGATCTTCAGTTATCTTACCAAGCAAAGTCTTGAGCGTTCTATTCAGACGCTCAACTAACCCATTAGACATAGGATGGTAGATACTACTGAGAGATCGTTCAATATGTAAGGTAGACATTACATGTGACATAGTGTCAGATATGAGTTGAGTGCCATGGTCTGACAATATTTCTCTGGGGAACCCCAAGCGAGAAAATATCAACCAAAGAGCATCTGCGATATCTGTAGTAGATATGCTCTTAAGAGGAATAGCCTCTGGCCAACGTGTGCACATATCGACACACGTAAGGATAAACTGATGTCCTCTGGCCGACTTGACCTTAAAAGGGCCAATAATATCTATGGCCATTTTCTGAAACGGCCGAATAGGAATGTCAGCAGCCTGGATAGGCGCAGCATGTCGTGGTCCTCTAGATTTGACCTCCTGACATACCTTGCATGATCGGCAGTAAATACGAATGTCCTTATTGACAAAAGGCCAAAAGAAAGCCGCAAGGACTCTCGACTTCGTACGGGAAAAACCCATATGTCCAGCACATTGCGAGTCATGAGCATGTTGTAATATTTGGACTCTCATGCTCTTGGGAACAAGAATTTGCGAATGTGCCGACGTAGTCGAATCTTGTACCATACGTACAAGTACGCCGTTTCTCATTGCAATCCAAGATTTTCTATTTGTATCCTGATTCGGATCACCTTTCTTCGCAAGAACGAAGAATTTTTTTAAAGAAGGATCTTCTTCTTGCAATTTTATGAAAGAGTCACGAGTGATTACTAAGTGACTATCTTGGCTATCAACTTCATTATCACTATTCAGTGAAGTTTCGGGTGTTTGTAGAGCTTGTGCTCTTGTAACCACTGCATTTGTAGCTTGCATGTTATTATCTTCCCAAGCAGCAATCTGCTGTGGGGTACACTCCCTAACTCCGTGAATACGACCAATAATAAGGTCCGCAATAGGATTAGGTAAGAGACAAGCATGCACATCTCCAGTAAAGAAAGGAGTGGCAATGCGAATTACAGCAGTAGGATATTTTTCT
This sequence comes from Oreohelix idahoensis, assembly GCA_024509875.1. Classification (NCBI taxonomy): domain Eukaryota; kingdom Metazoa; phylum Mollusca; class Gastropoda; order Stylommatophora; family Oreohelicidae; genus Oreohelix; species Oreohelix idahoensis. The sequence continues at coordinate 129,955 of JAMPIV010001500.1, forward strand.
AGAGTGCCGCCAAATGTGACACATTTAATAACCCTTCCTGTAGCACAAGATGGATCTACAAGCGATTGTCTAACACCAATAGTGGTGCATCCGGAATCGAAAAGTAGTGAGACCGGAGTATCATTAACAAGACCCTTATGTAGGATTAAAGAACCCCTCCCGTCATGCGCAACAGCAGCAGGAAGAGCGGGAAGTGGGTGACCACAACTCAAAGTAGTTATGGTACCCGGTTCGAATAAAGTACTGCATTGGGGGCATTTGTTTGCTCTCTCAAAGTCAAAAGCAGAACCAGTGACAGCGTCAAAGTTTTTACTATCAACAACATGATTACAGGCTCCCTCAGTTTCCTGTTGTACAGCATTAGCCTGCTGATATCTCTTTTTTTTTGTGTTGAGATCTACCCCGACTATTATTACCTCTGAAGTTATCAAAGTTATTATTATCTCTGCAGTTATTATTGTCTCTATTGTAATAGTTATCCTGGTTCGAATTCCAGTTTCCACGATTACTATCATGTTCACATTGATGCGAACATCTATTTGTTTGGTTCTGAGGTCTTCGGCAGGAATAACCTCTATTACCATATCCTCTTTTGAAATGCCTATAATTATTAGGGTGATAGTAACGAGTACTATCAGGTTGTCTCCAATTCTTCGAAGATGAATCACCATGAAATTGGTTTCCATGATTTTGACAGAAATTACCGCTACTCTTTCTATCAAAATTTTGTTGGAATCTACGAGCAAAGTTTTGACCATACGGAGCTGCCGAAGCAACTGGTAAACCTTCTTTCACCTTAGAGTTACCCATGGTTATGTGTGGGTGCGCAGTTACGTATTGGCAACAGAAATCTTCCATTTCTTTTATTGTTTTAGGTTTACGTTCATGAAGGAAAGCAAGGAAAGACTCATTGACAGACGACATGACTTTGTCTCTAAGTATTAAGTCCATAAGTCCTTCATAAGTTTTTTCCGTCTTAGATAGTTCAACCCATCGTGAGAAAGTAATGCGTATTCTTGCAATAAACTCGGAGAATTCAACTCCATTTTCAGGTAACATGTTTTTAAATTGTAGACGATAGCCGTCTTCGTTAAGCTGATATTTCTTTAACAAAGCGGTCCTGACAACCTCATAATTGTTCTTGTCAGGTTCATCCACCATATTTAATATACTTAGAGCTTTACCTGTCAGTATCCCTGATAACTGATAAACATATTTTGCTTTGTCTATGTTATGAGCTGTACATGCTTGTTCAAATCTGTCCAGATAGAACATTATGTCATCACTGGAAGGACTAAATGTTGGTAACTTAATCTTAAAAGTATCATTATTAGCCTTACCAGAAGATGAACCCTTGTTTGAATCATTACCATTACTCATGCTTGTCAATTTCAATTTTTCCAACTCTAAAGCTAAGACCTTTTCTTCATGTTCCATTTTTGCTTTCTCTTTCCTCTCATCAGACTCTCTCTGTAATCTTCTTTCCTCAGCCTGAGCCTCTTTTTGAAGTCTTTCATTTTCAGCTTCTTTTTCAAGTCTTTTATTTTCAGCCTCTTTTTCAAGTCTTTTATTCTCAGCCTCTTTTTCAAGTCTTTTATTCTCAGCCTCTTTTTCAAGTCTTTTATTCTCAGCTTCTAGCTGTAGCTGGAGTTTTCTTTCCTCAGCTTCTGATTCCCTTTTTTGTTTTTCCATTTCCATTTGGAATCTTTTTTCATCCACCTGCATCTGCAGTTTCTTTTGTTCAGCTTCCATCTGCAGTTTCTTTTGTTCAGCTTCCATTGCTTTATCATATCGAGCAGTTGCAAATTCTTCTAACTTATCACCAGTCTTGCCAAGCAATTTACCCTGCTCAATAAAGTGCTCAAATGTAGACATGTTGTCTAACATATGAGTCCAAAACCTGAAATAATTAACTAATTTATTTCAAACCTAAGTGTAACAAGTCTTAATTAAGCACTTGTATATTCACATCACCTTATATTATCCCAGTCTCTGTGGGAAACAAGTCTCCAATCAAAGAACTTGTATATGAAATATCAGCACTCAATTCTTGATCATAAGTGCACTTCTCATTCAATAGTGCACGACACTATTCATCATTCATTTATCATCAGTGTAGTAGTAACAGTGCATTAGCATAGCCCATTAACTAATTACTATAACTGTAAACAATGACTATGTAAACACATGCAGAATGTAAACATTGAAAATGTAAACAATACAAACAATGTAAACAATAACAATGTAAACAATAACAAAGATCAGCAACAATACAAAAACTTTCGCAGAAATCAACTAAAAATAAAGCAGAAATTAATGAAATATCACAAAAAATGTGACGATATCTGCGCTATAATTAAACAAAATACATGACACCACAGTGTATAAACAAAAATGTTGTATGAAACTAAATTATAGACAAGAGTAGGCTAACAAATACAAACAAATCAAAACAAAACTAAAGAATGCGAAATAATAACGAAAACAATATTAAAACATGTCATCACAGCTAACATAAATAGCAACAGAAGTCGCTTAGCAAATTCCAGTATCGGAAATTTGCAAACCCTACAGAAAACGCTCACAATAGACGACCTCTATGACGTGGCATAATCTAACGGAGACACCACCCAACCGAGAACCCGCTGAAATATAAACATATAAATATACAAATAACATATAGACATATAACATATAGAATGAGATGATACACAGAAGACTCAGCAGAAGTATAAGGGCACAGTTTACATACAAACAGGCCACTTAACTTATAGGCTTCCAATCGTCGAACAGCAGAAAAACGGATGTCAATCAACGTCCTAAAGAGCGAAGCTCCAACGATGATGGCACATCTGAACTGCTTCCACTGCTAACACGATGGTACAAGAGCTTCTGAATTACTGTGTGTTGAGTTGTTTCGGCACTTGACCTTCTAATCCAAAAGTAAGTTGATGGAAATCGGTACTTGGCCTTCTTCAGAAAACAACCCGTTTCAACCGGCACTTGACCTTCACAAAAACGACAGCACTGGAACCTTGGCAGCAGCAACTTGCTTGACTTGCGTAAAAGATAACAGCAGTCCGAGTTATCCGGCAACATGTAACAACGCCGGGTACTGTCAAATTCTTGTTTCCGTCAAAAAATTGAAATTTTGACTTTTACCGGGCAACGCCGAGTACTTTGAAAATTTTGAAGATGTTGACTGTATTGAAGAATGTTAATTTCTTGAAGGATGCTGATGAATTCTTGTTGAAAATGAAGTGGGTAAGGGACCCCGTGTTTGCTAGTACCAGAATCAAACCAGCTTATGGCCACCAAATGATGCGTGATGCCATATGATGATGGATGGTATCCGCATGTCTGGTTTTGTGTAGTGTAGATGTGTTCAGTCAAAACAATGTTCATACAACAATAACAGGGCAATCCACATAGGACGTCAGTAAACTCACGACGTATAAAGTCAATGAGTCTTGAAACAGCCGTTGACGTTTTTCTTCATTATTTATTGTGGACGCCACAGTGACAAAATGGTTACGCAAATGTGTAGGCACATCAAACAGTCATTATCATAGCAACATTCAATACAGCAATAGACGGTAGACAGCATTACAATGATGAGTCAGATGCATGTTATATTTCATAGTGCTGTAAATGTAGTCAGGTGGAAAACTCCATCCTTTTCTATAACAGCCAGGAGATAACCAGATGTATGAGATCAGTTCACTCTCCTTAGTCTGACTTCAGCAAGACAGACACGTCTGCCGAAGTATAAATAATGTCCTCGAAAATATCCTCTAGATAATAAAGGTTTTCTAAACCTAGTTCATTTAACAAAGTAGCAAGTAATGGTCCTTGGTACATGCATCAACCGATGCAGTACAATGCAGCGACATGTGAGCTGGGAAAAAACATCTCGTGGCGACGACTTTCGGAGACAGGCTATGAATCGAAATCGCTCACGACCCAAAATCGATAGAGTTAATGAAAAAGTCAATTTACCTTGCTTTCATGAAATACACAGAAATATCACGCCTCCCGACATGTGGGAAAACACTAGAGGTATTATCTCGAATAAACGAAATATCCATTAAGAGGACTACACATCCCTGACAGAACAAAAAATAGCGGAGATCCCCTCTTCAACGAGGCATCTCTTTCGCCATTCCAAATCGCTCACTCCACTCGTCGTGGGCGGAAACCGATCGACCAAACAACAAGACAAGTCATGCGCAGTCCAGCGCAAAAATGACCACAGCTCAAACTTAACTGCATTCGATACCAACGCGAGAAGACAAATGCTTACCGAGAAAAGTGACTATAAATTCCAAGCAGTTGTTGCCCTTGCGTTATAAAACAGACATTGAAACAAAACGATGTTGCGAGAATTTATCACGCAACAGATAGGTATTAATAACTTAATACTACACTAACTTGATGTTCAACACACATAACTTAGTTAAATTTATACATCATTTTTTTTTCTTCTACTTTATTCTTTATTCGTTATTATGTCTTTCTTTAACATATCCTCTCATTTTTTTTACATTACATTTTCAACAATTTATTCTTATTCCATACCTAGTATAGTTAATTAGTTTAATTTTAACACTTTAGATTAGTCTGACATGACATTTTATCACGACATATTTTAAGTTAATTAATTATTTAATTAGAGATCAACATTACCATTCTCTTTTAGTTCTTATTACAATTTATATTTATGTATGATATAAATAATTAATATATTACATGACTGTTAGTTAGTCGACATGACCATGACATTGGTTCTAGACAGAACGTCGTAGGCCATATGCCGCAATTTTGTTAAATTTTTTTTTGATATTGTTAACATTTTTGGTATTCATTCAGATGGGTTTTTTTTTTTGAAAAAATCTATCTAATAGATTTTTTTTTTCCCCAGTGGACAGGGAATTGTTACGGTATTTTATTGGCATGGTCTGCTAGAGGTTAGCAGCATAAGATTAAGAGGTGACCACGTTTAATATAATGTAAATAATTGTTAGTTTAGTGTACGCGATACACACGATTGATTATGACGTGTATGCGTTGGTATGTCACGCACCGTGACTAGGTTACCACACCCCTTTCTTGTATGACCGTCGAACGGATAAGACGTGTCCTTGTATTCATACAGTGTCGGGCATGGAGTGCCACACAGATTATATTATAATTAATGATGGACATGGGTCAGTCCAATGTTATGATTCGGAGGAAGAATGCTACAGGTTAGTAAGTGACTAAACCTAAGTCGAGATAGATTTATAATTATTGACGAACGCATAATCTCACTGTCGGTCGCTGGGATCACCAGCCACGCGTGCATACAGTTATGTCGTTCTGTCTATTTGTTATTTGACAAGGACTGAATTGAAGATAAATCATAATTCAAGGAAGGAACAGAACTTTGTATATTTATGCTTCATGACAACCATTGTTTGAAATATTGTCTATAATCTTCTATGTAATAAATACATGTGGACTCATAAAGGACTTATCCCATTATTGAATATCAGGAGTTCAACCGTCAGTATAATGGATACAAAGCTTTACACCACCACTTGCGAAATTTACCATCTATCAGCACGATGCTCTATAAGAATCATGATTGACTAGTTCTCCCCGCAATAACATAACACGCAACCTTACAACGAGAAAACCGTTGGGCCCTTACGCCACAACAAGAAGAGGCGTACCGCCACAATCAGAAAGAAAACAAAACGTTACACACATAAAGAACGTTATAATAGACCCATTGATGTGGTCAGGCAGTTCGTACACAACCAAGATTAATAATAATAAAAGCCACTCATAGGTATGAAACAATCCTTTCAATCACAAAATATGGAATACAGTTGTATATTTTCAATATACAGGATCTTGTGTACATGAATATTTCTTATGGCCATATACACACACCCATATACCCATCTCAACAGCCAAAACGGCTGGTCACTGAATGCCGCCTTTTTCTCCACCCTCTTCGCTGCTAAACTCTCTCTCTCTTTTTCCACACGCCTGCCAGTCTCATCACGTGACATAGAGTGTCTAGATGACCTTGTAGCGAAGCGGTGTTCTGAGCATTCAAATTACTGCATTTTCTAACTCCCAACAATAATTATATACTTAACAACATTTTTCAGGGGTTTCAAGTTCATTATGAACACAAAATAGCAGCAGTTTCCCATTTGTACTAAATAAAGGCTTCAGTTAACTTCTATTTATAGTGAACAGTCCTTCATTGGGAGACACACATTAATTGAGCGTGACTTTATTCAACTTTGTTCCTCTATTCTATACGGTACAATTACGTGATTCGTAGGTGGTTTCATTTTGCCAAAGGAACAGTTGAGCTAACGTTAGAAAATTAGTTACTAAAGTAAGTGTATTACCGAGGTTGATGTAGTTCTTGTAATATAATTCCGTGACTAGCAGATTTTGAGAAACATTGCTATTCAAAACGTCACCGAGGTCATCTCATGGTTCTGATTTCATCACTGTAAAAATAGTCCTCATTACGGCGAATCTGAATCGAATAATCTGCCCTCGCCAGTAATTTTGATTGCAAAGATGAAATACAATTGTCTTCTCTTCTCAATCTATTTGACAGTCTTTGCTAGTTTCATGGTTCGTTTGTGATGCTCTGATTACGCGGGTACTTCTTCGGGAGAACCCGTAATTTGATGTGAATCTCTGAAAGAACAGTAGAACAGAGACGGCCCAAGATACAATGATTTGCCTTCTCCTTCAGTTGCTCTTCTTCAAAGCGTATAGTTTAGTACAGGCCTCCGGTTTTCCGTCAAGGAACATTTTCTGATTATATGTGCTTATTCATTTATTCTTTCATTCGTTTATCTCTTTCTTTCGTTACTTTTTTAGACAGACAAACAAATGTAGAAGAGAGCTGGAAACAAATCAAAATGATGAGGAAGATATAAAAAGATCTTGAGATGATGGCACGCGACAAGAAGACATGACATGCGTTTGTTGAAGGCCTATCCGTGGTGGGGAGCTGAAATATGAATGTATAAATAAACCAATGGATAAATCAATGAATGGAGCATGTAGCCACCAAAGGCAACTAGTTTCCTTGCAAAAGCATGCATCAAAGCACATGTATCTGTAGCAGTTAGTTTCTGTAGCAATTTGTTATGCATGATGAAATTGCCAGCCCGATGCCCAACTTCCCATTAGTCGCCTTTTGCGACATGCTTGAGGGAATAGTAACCCAATTCTTTCAATTTGTTCTCGGAGACCCCTTACAGAAATGCAGAATATATATAACACTTTATGATTCTCAGTTTTAATTTATGAGATAACTGTTTGGATGTCAGTATATGTTTCATGTTGTTGAATGTAGCTTTGGTGAGCAATTGTTTCGTTTCTCTTGCTGATTGGTTCTTATGTTTTATTAAATTAAACATGTTCCATAGCAGATACTGCCGTAGGTTGTGAAGTGTTAGAGACTCCACCATACTAGTTCCAGCATGGAGAGTTGGGGTGACCAGTTCCCTTCCTCGCTGCCTTTTCCTTCCCTAACTCAAAGTCAGGTACCCATTTACAGCTGGGTAGACTGGAGCATGTCGGTATTGTGATTTGAACCCGCGAGAGACCAGGGCTATTAACACTATGTCAATCGGACGCTCAGATACTGCCGTAGAGGAGTAAAGTATTAGTCTTATTTATATTAGATCCACCTTTTTCAATGATGTGGAACGACCAGTTCCTTTCCGTGCTGATTTTGCGCTACCAGACTTCGAACCCGAGACCCGGTAAATTCAAGGCGAGAGAGAAATCGATCTAACCGCTTGGCCAGTAGGCCTCTACACGTGTTTTAGTTTTAAATACTGCAGATAAATTTGAACATAACTGGTTAATTACCAGCCGACGCCACAAGTTTGTCTACCACTAATCGAGGTATTACAGCATTTATCATAAGTGTTAATGCATCTATGGACGCAAAATGACAAACGACTAGTAATATCTTCATGCCCACACTAGGATATTAGAGTCCAACGTGGACACTTGACGAAATATAATGGATTCATGAATGGATACTCTATTTGCGCCCTGTTGAATGCGGGATACAATACTGGGCAATAATATGACCACTCCGCACCGCCACATAGTAAAAGGCTATTAAGGGAGTTTGGTCATGGAATTAGCAGCCTCATGATGTCAAATACGTTGCTACAAAACAGTGGTATTTAACCTTGTTTGTTCGCGTATCCTCAGATATAATTTATCTTTAACTATGTACCCTAAGCGTATTGGTGCATAATTCCAAGTATTCAATTTACCTGTTCATTGCATTGGCAGACTTTTTTTTTCACGTACACCCTTAAATAATTTCTCGTAACCTGAAGAGCATGGTGTCACCACATGGTGCCATGAAAGAAATCTTCATCAAAGTATTCTTATGTTACAGCAACGGATTGTTCTGTAACAATTTGTTTTACATAATGAAGGTGCCAGCCACATATAAAAGGTAGTCCCATCGCAGATACTGCCGCAGGGGAGTGAAGTGTTAGAGACCTCACTATAATAAGTCCAGCTTCGAGAGATGACTTAACCAGTTCCCGTCCTCGCGGCCTCTTCCTTCTCTAATGCAAGTGCACAGTCAGGTACCCATTTACAGCTGGGTAGACTGAAGCGTTTTCATAACGTGAATCGAACTTGGCACCTTTGCTGCGAGAGACTATCGCTCTAATCACTCTGTCAATCGGACGCTCAGCCACATGTATAACCTCTTATTAGTCACCTATTATGAGATGCGTGGAGTAGCAGTAACCTATTCTTTCTTTGTTCCTCTGAGACATCCAGGAATTTCCCGGAATATTTTTTTTAAGACAGTATGTTCTATTAGTGATTTACATGAAGGCGGAGGCCCGTGGAAATAGTGCCACACCCCCCAAATCGATCAGAGCTTTAGACACGGATAAGAAACACAGTTCTACGGAATGTTAACAACGGAAAGCAACAAAAGAGCGCCCCGGGCAGCCAAAGGAAAGTTGCCGGAGTCGTAAACCAGGATGCCCATAATCCATTTTCTTTAATTACATGTTGCAACTGTCTAGAGCTCATCCTAGCGTGGCACTTAAGAACCTGCCAACTGTCGTAAATTGGCATCTTTTTGGCAGATAATCTTGCAAGGTACGGATGACTAACAAGCACAATTTTCCTTGTCCGACGTCCGTAGAATTCATTTGAAAGATGAATTATGGCCAGGAAGGATTCCATAAGAAAAAAAAGGGAACAGATAAAAGGGTGAGCGGTTATGAAGAGACAATGGTGGGTAATGTTTTTTTTTGTTTTTTTTTTAATATTAGTTTTGCCTCGTTTTGGCGAGGCGTGCTCCGTTCAACTTAGACACAAAATCCGTCTGTTATATTAGGGCGCAAGTCCAAATATAATAGACCTTGTGGTCTGGTGATATTTATAATTTTTATGTGTTTTGTTTTGTTGGACACGTTCCTCATTCAACACTACATCGGTTACAGACAGGGTGTCCCTAAAGCTCTTGTGTAACTTTCAACTTTAATAACTTTGAACGTGAACATGATAGAAGCACACTGTAAACGACATTTTTTTAAATGTATGTAAAGTTTCAACGCAACATAGTTCCACTTTTTGGGCTTCAACATAATTGAATTATGATTAATGGTCAATGCACCGCAAAAAAGAAATAAAATGACTGCGTTTTCTTTTAATGGGTGTTCAATTTAGCTTTGACGCATTTTCTAAAAAAAAAAAAAAAAAAGCTAGTGAGATTTTTTCATTGTTCGTTACAGGACAATTAGACAATTAGTTTACGTGGAATTTTTGCAATTTCTCACAATAAAGCATTTGTACTTCCAAAGTTGCACAATACTCGATCTGGTACTTATAGTTGTGAAATAATAAGTCCTATCCTCTTTCCTCTGGCTTATAAGATGTGTTTAGTTGCCGCTGCGATGCAAGTCTGTCTGTGTGCTGTGACTCCAAGTTTGTTAGATTATATCTCACAATCCTTAGTTTCAAATCCCGGCTGTGTTTCCGCCGAAAGTTCCAATCAAATCGTTGCAGATTCTGGCGAACCAATCCAATCTATCTAGCACTGTTTGGGTGGGGAAGTTTATCATTACTCATCCCACGTGTATTTGAAAATATTAAATTTAATATACACGCGTGGCCTCTTACACAGTGATGTCGTATCGTTACATAAGACTTCCGGCGCACCTCTGTTTATCACCTTTATCTGCGTGCCTCCGCAAGACAGATGTCTGGTCAGAGACGGGTGGTCTTCTTTCATCGCATCACCACACCGGCTTGTGTAAACATGATCAACAGCTTTCCAATGGGGTTAAATGTTTGAATGCTCCATTTCCACACGCGGTCAGACAGATTAGGCGATACAATATTATCGCTGGCCGGGTCACCAAACCTGGTGAAGCGTAACAACAGTCTGGGAGTGAAGTGTGAAACAATAAGATACGCATTACTCCCATAGCAAATACTGCCATAGGGAAGTGGCGATTTAGAGAATTCACCATGCTTTGTCCAGCAAAGAGCAAAATAGTGAAAATAACGAATGAAAAGGCATGATTTATGTCAAATAAAAGCGATGAGTGAGAAAAATGAAGAAAGAGAAAGGATACTGCGGGAGGGCTGACGGTGTGAGAGATCACACAAAAGAGCATGTTCAGACATTTTGTCACAATCTCTGTGGCCCGCTGGGCTTTTCCTGCTTATTTACTAATTGTCCATGACTCATTTCTGCATGTTAGGATTAATTCTATGTAGCAATGAAAAACTCTCTTTCTTACTTACATTGACAAAGACCATTTTCTTTGTAAATTAGTTCTCCAAATCAGCCTCCATAATCCGCGGGAAGAGAATCAACTTCATCAAAATGGCAGGGTTTGACAAAACCATCAGAACAGTAGTGTCTTGATCGTTTCTGGCGTGATATTCAGGATTATTGTCAAAGCTGGCTTCCGTCGCTCCTGGTTAGGTCACGGTGTCCACGTAGTGGAAACCCACAGAGGTCGTAGAGTTTAGTCATCAAATGTGTGAGCGAGAGCTGACAACCTTTCACCAGGTCTGAGGAGGGCGCAGTCGAGCTGAATGACTTAATTTATCGCTCGGGGGCAAAGTTCATGCCTGATTGTCCGTGGAGTGAGCTGCTGGACTGCACTTAAGTGTAAAACTGCGCAGGGTCGCTTTGACATGACCGAGTTAGACACCAATAACGCACCAGGGGTGTGGCCATTACCCAAGTGCATTGCAATACAGTCTTTTTGGTTTTTTTCCCCCTTTCTTTTTGGAAAGCACAAAATGCGGCAAATTAACGATTAAGAAGCTAAAAGAAGTCTTCAGTTCATCCAGATTTTGCAGTGTGATTCCATATTAATTTATTTGACAAGTTCTCTAAGTCAGCTTCAGACTATTATGCTAAAGTCAATTTTTGTTTGCATTTTCAGGGCTGCTTTGTTTGATTTGTCGTTTCAGGATCACCTCTGAATGCGTCTCATTCCCAGAATTTCTGGACAAATTATTTATAGCATTCTGCACAGGATAAATGAAATTGAAAATATTGAAAATCAGTCCTCTTCGTGGCCATGTAGTAACAAAAACAATCAAACAAAAAACCAAAACAACGAAATTTCATACATGTCAACATCTTCTGTAGAATATTGTTCTTCAAACTTGTTGCAGGTTTCGTTTTTTTTCCCCTTTTTAAGACCGTGTCGAGAACTTCACATTTCTGTATCATGAGTATTAGAAAATACCACCTTGCTTAGCGTCACCCTGTTTATATTTTCTCATAATGTCCGTAGTTTCATTCAGTACAGTACATGTTTTCGTACATGACTGACTCATGTTTGTTCTTATTTCCGTTTTTTAAGTGCGGGCGGACAGACTGATAGATAGATATATAGATAGATAGATAGATAGATAGATAGATGAATGGATGGATGGATGGATGGATGGATGGATAGATAGATAGATAGATAGATAGATAGATAGATAGATAGATAGATAGATAGATAGATAGATAGATAGATAGATAGATAGATAGATAGATAGATAGATAGATAGATAGATAGATAGATAGATAGATAGATAGATAGATAGATAGATCACACATTTCATTAACCGCATATACACACACAAACACACACACATACAGATAACAGAGAGAATGAGAGAGACGAATATGGACAAGCTTGAGCTATCAAAGCGTTGGAGGAATCACGTTGCAATGGTCACGCACCCAAACGTGTAGGGACGGGCCCAGCATTGATAGCAAGGACAAGTGCCTTGTTAATTTGGATGCTAATTTACAGAGGTCCTTGACATGGAATGCATCTACAGGTGCGGTGACCTGTTCCCTTCCTCGCTACATTTCCTTCCTACACTCATATATATGGCATATGGCATCTCTTATGCTCAGCTTCGTTGTTAGATCAATGTATGACCTGCTGCCGTCGGCCACAAACCTTGTGAAATGGGGAAAGTCGGATGATGAGCAGTGCCCCCTATGCCAGGGGAGGCAGACACTTGAACACGTGCTCTCAGCGTGTAAGGTGTCATTAGGGCAAGGGCGATACACTTGGCGCCATAACAACGTGCTAAATGAGCTTGCTGCGACAATAGACCTGGCAAGGGTGAAGGCGAATAGCAAACCCAGGCCGAGCTCCGCAAATACATACTTTCTGAGGGCAGTAAAGTCAGCACACCCCCAAACCGAGTAAACCTGGTAGCAGTTTACAATCTCCTCTTGACTGTGCAAACGATTGGGAGATGGCGGTAGACCTACCTGGACGAGGGGCATATCCAGACAGTATCAGAAAATGGCGGTGACGGCCGGATATAGTGCTTCATTCTTCAGCAGCACTTCAGGTTATACTGATTGAACTGACCGTGCCATTTGAATCCAGATTGGACGAGCAACATTCGTTTAAAGCGGCCAAGTATAATGATCTGGCCGCGGATCTGAGACACGATGGGTTCACTGCAAGGGTCATGGCTGTTGAGGTGGGCGCAAGAGGGCTTGTGGCTGCATCAGTGTATGATTTATTGAAACTGTTGGGGCTGAGGGGATAGTCGAGAACAAGGGCAATGAAGAGGCTTAGTGAAACTACCGAAAAGGCATCAGGCTGGCTGTGGAACAACCGCAATGGGCAATGGAAATCGTGACAGTAAACGCTGCGGTACAGAAAACACCAGGAATTTTTCTAAGTCCACAATACGTTGACTTTTTCGGTGTACTGGTGAAAGGGCTGTGACTGACGAGCAACACGCGGCGTATTTTATAAGAGGTGGTGGGCACAGAATTTCAGTTGCTAGCGCGCAGTGGCTAGCCTCGTCGGCTTCGCGCAGGTGTCTCAGTGTCTGTCCCTAGTCGTGATGTGCGACGGAACGAACGGAATAATTTGTCTTCTCTTTGTTACTTTTACAATTGCTTCCACGGCTGGCGGAGGTGTGGATTTTAAAGTTGCTACCATAAGTGAAATGGGTTATTTTCGATACAAGACAACTAGAGGCTGAGACGCTTGGGAGTCATGATCAAAGTGGGCCCGCCCCCCTTAGAGTGTAAAGGAGTATACTGGGCCGAAACACTTGTCGGATAGGGGGACTTCTTCTGGTGATCAGATTGCCTCCTGTTGTATCGCTCTGTAAAGAGTTTCCTATCATAGTTAGGTACCCATGTACAGCTGTGTAGACTAGAGTGTGTCGGTACCGTGATTTGAACCCTGCACCTTTGCCGCGGAAGACCAGCGCTCTAACCACTCTGCCAATCGGACGCTATATTTCTAGTATTCGCGATTAACATTTAGACAAATGGCAATGTGTGCAATCAATTTTCTATCCGTTGAAATTATCAGATGGAAACGAAAGGGTCCACTAGTCTAGCTGTTTGTACTCCGTACAATAAAATAAATGGGCACTTGTGCATAATAGGTTTTAATTGGAAAGGAAAGACTATGAAGTCTAAATAAAAATTATAACCTTTAGAGCTCTGGCATATTTTTATAAAACAAAACAAAAATTATTTTTTTAAGATTTGATTAAGCTGAATGAAACTGGTGTTTCTGCCACTACTTTAACATGCTTCCCTCGTGAGCGCAGACAACGCCATTTCGTACGCTCTTGATTCATCTCACTCTTCTATGAAAGCTAACCTCCTCCTCTGTCTTGTTCAATATCTCTTCGCATTCAAGCTTCATTTCCGCAGCTCCCCCAACACTATCTCATTCCCTCTACCCCGACTCTTTTTTTTTAAGCCGAAAATAATTCCCTCATCGCCATACTTCACTTAATTTTCAAGTGTACTTTATTTTTTTTTTCTCCTGGATTTTCTTCGCTAATTTAAATGTTTTCGGGATATGTCGTTGAATTCCGTCAGTACGCGAAATTAAATTCCGGCACCGGAAATTGCTCAAGAGCTATCTCGCGTAAATATGGATAATGACGCGTGACGCCTCCAGTCAGTGAACACGGTTGCGTAAGCTGTTCTACAAAATCTTGATAAATTAGATGACAACAAAATAAAAATGTTATGGGGAAATTGACCAGCAACATTTTAAAACTGTGTCACACTTCACGCAATTTCTATCGTTCTCCATGGAGCTATTCTGTTTTAGAACGCCGATTGGCAGAGGGTTAGAACGCTGGTCTTTCGCAGCAAAGGCTTCGGGTTCGTCACACGGTGGCGTCACGCTCCAATTTACTAAGCTGTTAATAGGTATCTAACTCTGCTTTTGAGTTAGGGAAGGAAAAGGCAGCGAGGAAGGGAACTGGTCACTCTACATCTCGATGGTGGGCCCAGTTTAGTGACGTCTCTAACACTTTACGCAAGTATCTGCTATGGGACTACCTTTGCCTAGTCTATTTTTAAATTCATTTCTTCATTATTATACCCTCCAGCAGACTCTTGCCCTTGGAAGTTTCCTTCTGATTTGTTTCAACCGATTTGTATTTAATTATAAACATTTATTTTTATTTGTTTTAACCTGAGGTTTTTCCATTCTTGTTGCAAGGCACGGATCTTTCAACCAAGACCGAAGTCCGCGGGTTATATCAGAGCGCATTCATTAAAAATAAGTGATCTGTGTGACAAGGTAAGTACAGCTGATAAATACCAGGCCATGAAAAGTGCCCCCAGCGTCTACCAGCTCGGATGATGAAGCCACGAAAAGGGCTTTTTTATGAAAAGGACTGCTAGCACGTGCAGCGTTGATTAAATACTAAGCCCTGAAAGGGAGTAATAGTATATGTCCGCTAGCACAATGAAGCACTCAAAAGGGCCAGTCCTCGAATGTACTGCAAGCTGCGCCGATGCTGCGTCCATTGCCCAAACTCGGATTAAATGGGAACAAAAATCAGAAGCAAATTATTTCTCTTTCTTCTTGATACCCTGATGTGAGTGAGGTGTGAAATCATTTCATTTACAACCCGACAACTAATATTAGTGATTAAATTCTATAAATTCATTTTGAGCCGACTCCTCATTTAAATGAATCACAAAAAGTACGGTCCATGTTCCACACAAGCCTTATAATGAAAATGCCACACTGGTCATCTTCTAATGATCTCACCAACGTGTGCTCGGGTTATGAGATCACCGCTTTCCAAAATGAGACAAGTGTCAGCTGGTCTATGATTGGTTTATTCAATTACTCACAGCGACATTTGGTTGACCGGGAAATTTCTTGGAGCTAAATCTAATTGGTTCATTTAATAATTGAACTACTCAGTGACTGGTGAAATTAATTCGTGACCTCTTGCACGATTTAACAGGTTACAGAGACGTTTTGGAGGGGCATATTCAAATAAATTGCTGAGGGAAAGGTTCTGAAATTAGATATCTCCATTTTAATAAAATTGTTAACTTTAAATGAACAGGGGGGCTCGAGGGGTTCAGTCGCCCCAATCAACAGGGGTTCAGTCGCTCCCCAGCTAACTAGTTATTTAGTGTCCCCTGGTTCTATGTGTATTAATAATTAGAATTGTCTTATCCCTCCCTAACGTTACGTTATGTCTTCTAACATCAAAGTTGCAATCTTTTTCATGGCTCATTTCTAGGACGAGGAACTGAATCGCTCGCCTTTTTAAACAACGCATTTTATGTTTAGATTCTTAGTAATGGTGCATCTTTGGATCTGCACACAATTTCTTGAATTTTTCTCCATTTGCATTTCATGCGAGCAGGAATACGTATCTTATATTTATATTTAACAGTAGATAATGAATGGATTTCCTTACATGTGCAATAACTCGGCCGATTTATTCGCTCAAGTCGATACTGTACTCGGAGACGGGGGTTAAAGAACATTTATTTTGATTTTTTTTTTTTTTTACGCACCAAGGCAAGATTTTGTTTTAATATCCGTACATTTACAAAGTATGTTGTGATAAAGTAGTTGTTAATTAATTAGTCAAATTTCAGTCCACGTGTTTTTTTTTCCATTTCTTCCCGTGCCGCTTTTTTTTAAGAGTTGCTCCAAATCTTCATTAAAAAATGCGTCGAGATAAATGACCACAGGAGAATTAGTGCAGTCATCAGGGTATGCAGCAGGAGGCGCACAACATGATTATTTCCCACGAGAAAGTTGCTCGTAATCTATATAATACTAGCTGTAAGGACCCGGTGTTTAATAATAATTTAATCATCTGGATTGTTTCCCTTGATTCAAAATTGTTATTGTTTCCCTTGATCAGTTAAGCCCTTGTTTGAGTTATGCCCTGTATTACGCATAGAAAAATAAAGCATACCACGTGGTGAGTCTTACTTTTGTTCGGATACGGATCCACATTGTATAGTCATTGCTTTTTTTTAAATTTTCCTTTAAATTAAAAGTGTATGGTTATTGGTTATATTAGGGCTCATGTCTAATTATTAACGACCTTTAGGTCTAATATTGTGTTAAACAATTCTCACCTACAACTGATTGATTGTACTTTTTTCCGTGGGACAGTTTTTTTGCCCTTGGGCCTTGTGTTCCATTGAACATTATTTTCTTCAGTAAACTATGTTCACCAGCAGCACTTACCATTAATACGTGCATAAACCATCCATCAACCGTAAAATGTATTGATAGTATGTGTACCTTTCCTCACAAGTAAATACTGACGACAAATACTTGCGAATGATATATGTAGTATAATATTATAGTATATTTTAGTAACAAACAATAGCTATAAGATTTGGCAACCAAATAAGAAATTTCAGATAAAACCGGTGTTAGGCAGGATTGATTGCTATCAGCTGATTTATTCTCTAAGTACAGTGAGAATATACGGAGATATTTAGATGGAATGCTAGGAATATCAGTTGTGTATATAATATAAATGACTTGAGATGCGGTTTTATCAGCGAAAAAGGAAAAATTATTAAATTGTTTTATTACGAAAAAGCGAAAAATAGTATCAGGTCGTTGTCGTAGATTTTCGATAGGGGAATTAAGACATAGGTTGGTCCCTTCTGAATAGAACTAGAACAGGTGGTGACTCAGTGAGAGATAAGATTAGAAATAGATTTTCACGATGTGAAATGGTGGAAAAGTAGGTAGAGTCTGTCCCTGAACTCGAGAAGATCCTCTCGTTCAGCCTATCTATACAACAGAACTTTGTTAGTCAGACAGTCTACCTAAATATATATAAATATATAAATATATAAATATATAAATATATAAATATATAAATATATAAATATATATATATATATATATATATATATATATATATATATATATATATATATATATATATATATATATATATATATATATATATATATATATATATATATATATATATATATATATATATATATATATATATATATATATATATATATATATATATATATATATATATATATATCAACCACTCACATACACACACACATAAGTGACGACAGTTAGACGCACAGACGTGAAAAGTTATATTACTGGAATAGGGATATTTTGGAACGAGCTGACTAACACATGTAAGTAAAGTTTTTATGTAAATTTTATTTACTATAAAGAAACTCTACAACAGCAATATTATGAATATCAATCAAATACAGGTAAACATAGGTTAATGAGTTAATAAAGAAGTAGACTCATAGGTGTAATCCTCCCTCCCTCTGTTGAGACAAGATCCCGTTAGAAGAAAGTTATTAACCCCCAAAGAGTCAACGATTTATAAGCTATGGTCTAGGATTTCCCTCTACAGTAAAGAACAGAGTTTATACATTATTCTATTCTGAAAGGGACAGTATTAGCAAAACTTACTAAAAAAAAAATAACAACGTGCGTACCTGGATTCTTCAAGATATATATATGAGAATTATTCATTCATCATTCCTCTCTTCTCAGACAACCGTTGCCACATGCATTCGTTTTTACCTAATACTGGGTTTGCACCTTCTGGAACAATCTTTAGGACACACGCACACAGCAAATGCAGTGTTGTTTTGGCAAAGAAAACCCCAGCTCCTCAAAGACAGATTAAATCCACTTCTCCGGGGAGCGTTCACTTTGTTACTTTTATTTAGGACTTCTGTTTATGTCACATTAAATAGACCAGGTAAGAAATTTAACAGTGTTCACAGTGTCAATAGCTTGAGATTTCCAGTACATAGGAATGTCAGGTTGGTAACTTCTCTCAGTATAAAAAATCTTTGTCACACCACAAATGGTCAAGCGACGAGAAATGTTAATGTTTGTGATTTCGCCACTACGGGCTGAATGTAAATGAAATTTGGGAAATATAAATCTGGATCTATAGGCCCAGTTACAAAATTTATTCTTAATGTTCTTTGGGTTGGTACTCTGTCTCTTTCTGTGTGCAAACACGATGCCAGACAGGTTTACCTTGAAGACCCAGGTATAAATTAAGAAATGTTCTTTCGTATGGTTATTCACAGATATATATGGAAGCCGCTGGTACGTTTTGGATTTGACCCAATACTGTGAAAAGGAGAAAAAATACAAATACTTAACCATAATATAGTATTCTCAATCCTATCCTTAACCCGCGTAAAATATAATATATACGTACACTCAGTTATTTAACTTTAAATACAACTACACGTGTATCTCATATTGAATCGTTTAATAAAAGTCTCCGGGAAATAAGCGCTAGTAATTTATATTTTTAATCATTGTCAGAAAAACTACCTATACTGTGGATTTCAATATACAACCGCTTTCATACTTGGCTCGTACCACTAGAGGACGACCACAGCATACAGTAGCTGACAATAATTAACTATAACACCCTTAAGTAAGTTCTCTTTTAATGATACACTGCACACAATGAAGCCCCACACGGCTCATAATACATATGAAATACACTGACCATAATGCCAATACAGCTTGCACTACTAACAACTTAATATATAAGTATCATACCCACTGGTATGGCCATCCTGAATGGACATCACAATGACTTTCGCTCACCGGGGAACTTATGTACTAAGATCAGGCAAAACTAAATCATAAATGACTCAACAACACCGGTCTAAGGAAATTCCACTAGGAGAATACATTAACACTCTAGCATTATGACCTACAGTCCAAAGATCGCATGAAGAAAAGGCAAGCACTAAACCTGAACAATAATGGCGAACTCTCTCCAGCAAAACGCTGACAGGGAACAAAAAGACGACCTATCCCGGTCGATGGCCAGAAAGTCAACTCCCTTTTTGCGCCAGAATTTGCGTCCACTTCCCTTCCGGTCACCTGACCAAACGGTTTTTTATTTATTTTATCAATGTTGCCACTCACAGCGTAACCAACTTAATATTTTGTCGAACATATATACTGTGACAATTATCATGAATTAGAAATAAATATATATTTCGTCAGTACTCATAATGATTAGTGCGTTAACTAGACGATTAAAATAACTCTTACTGGTTAATATCAGTTAGTTAGATTTACGCTACAGCCGGAACAATTTAGCTATAGATTATATTAATTCGCTAGTCACTTGCACAAAACTCCTAGTGAAAATAAAATGACGGACTTAACAATTAAATCACTCTACACAGAAAAATCTTAGTGAATAAAAATTACCGCAAACACAGAATTAGAACTACTCCAAATCGAAAATACTAAGAAATCCACTATAACAATGGTCTAGAAAATCGAAGCTAGTAGGTTCTGGAAAAATCTGTGGGTACTGAGTAATGGATTTTAAAAGCTGGATAATATATATTAAATTTGCAGAACTTCGCTCAGACTTGTTACTTTTAACGCCTTCGCTCAGATTTCGGGCTTTTCCTCGGTCGATCTGCGGATCAGAGAGGAAATTCACGCTATTACCGCTGGCAGACTCTGGCCATCGAACGAAAGCCCGTCCTTTGATCTGGCGATTCTCACCGTGTTTAATTACCTGCCAAACGAACGGATTCAGGGGGGGGGGAGTAACTGTGATTATCTGCCCTTGGTTCCAAATTATCTACTCCTTCTACTCAAATTATTTCCCCTGATCACTGTCTAACGAAAAATACGTTTCAACTACATTATGAAAGGAAATATGACACCATCGCCGCCGAGTAGACGTGGTCCCACGATCAAATCGTCTCTTTGATCTCGTCGATTCGTAGCTTAATTGCGTTTTCACGGAACGAGTGGACAAGGGGGGGGGGGGGGGGGAGAAACGTAAATTGTAAATTATCTCCCCCTGGCCAATTGTAACTAACAAAAAGTACGACTTATGAATAATCGCCCTTAATTCTACAAATACGACCCGTCCCCTCTCTCTCTACACGTGATCCTATTACGACGATTTTCTTATCCCTGGCTTATAATTACAGGTAACCGGCTCAACGTTAGCTAAATAGGTCTGTTGGTAAACATTCCTAAGGAAATAGAGAACAGAAAATAAAATAGGCATGCTAAATTAAGAAAGAGTGACAGAACTCTGAGTGTAGGAGGGTTTTATGTTAACAAACCGTGCAAAGGCTCATAAGGAAGCTGGTGAAAACAGGTGAAAGAAAAATGTATATAATGAAATAGATATATGAAAGCTATTATCATAATATCCTCTGCCACAGTCGTGATCGGTACAGTACAGACGGAAAGTAAAAAGGAAACCCGTAGCCTAAATAGCAACAAGACAGAAGTAATTGTCATCTGGAAGAAAATGACTTTTCTGGAATGTGCCATCAAAATTAATTGAACAGTTTCGAAATAAACCAATAAGATTTAAGTATGTAGGCACATTAATAACTTCGGATGAGAAATGTATCTGAGACGTCCAGAGTAAAATATCCCCGGGAAAAGCAAATTTCCATAAAATGAAAATTATTTTATGCAACAAAAGTTCGTGAACGGAAGTTAAAAGGAGATCTTCAGTTCTGCATAGGGCCATACTGCCGTATGGAAGCTAGTCATGGACAATCAGTAATCAAACAGTGAACCACAGGAGGTCAGTGAGATTGTGGTTCTATAGTAAAATGTTAAGAATGCCAAGCACAGTTAAACTAAGAAACGAAGGTGCTAAGAAAAAATGCATTGCGCAATGGAAGTTTATTATTCATATAACAAGGCAGCAATGCATTTTCTTTTTGCAAATCATGAGAAAATTAAACTATATATTGTGACATTTGGAAAGACTGAAGGAAAGAAAGACATAGGTCAGAAAAAAAAGAGAAGATACGAGGTAGTTTGACATCGTGGCTTGGAATGAAGTCATCAAAAGAATTTATGAACAGTTCTAGGAATAAGAAGTTGTGGAGAGTCAGTATCACTTCCGCCAGCAGGCATGGTACTTAAAGAAGAAGATGAAAAAGCATTAACCCATCTTCGCTCTGGAATCCGTTATGCTGGTACAGTATCGCTTTCAAGGAACCCCCAGTCAACAATAGAAATATCGAATAATCTACACGCGTGCCCGTAAGACACAACAGCTGTCTAGTACTCGTCTAGCGCGCTGCCTAGGATGAGAAAAAGATTTCACAAGGGCTGGTCACTTGCTGGTCAGAAAATTACTGTTATTAATTGCTACCAAATACTGACCGGTCCGGAACGACGTCTTCGATGACCTTTAGCTGGTGTCATGTCGCTCGGATTTTCCAGCCCTTATTTTGTGAGGTGGAGGGGAGAGGGACGGGGATGGTGCTTGTCGGGGCTTGTCGAACTTGATGTATGAGTGTCATACGCCGGGGAGAGGAGATGAGAACTGATGAAAATGAATTAATTTATTTCTGAATGATAGGCCTTCTAGGGTCACATTGACTTTTGCCATGCTTTATAATCACTTCTTTTTTCCTCTTTTAGCTCCCTGGGGAGCAAAGGCTGTCAAGCAGATGTTTGTTCTTGTTTTGTTCTTCATGCTCCGACTATCTTCATCCAAACTCGACGGTTCATCACCATCAGCTGTTTATTCCCACATCGTAGGTCAGCTGTAATGGATCTCCAACGTCTTCTGCGTATTGTCTTGGTGATGCACACTGATAGACTCTTTCCTGTCTTGATGATTGCACACTGATAGACTCTTTCTTGTCTTGATGATTGCACACTGATAGACTCTTTCCTGTCCCTTGTCTTGATGATTGCACACTGATAGACTCTTTCTTGTCTTGATGATGCACACTGATAGACTCTTTCCTGTCCCTTGTCTTGATGATTGCACACTGATAGACTCTTTCCTGTCCCTTGTCTTGATGATTGCACACTGATAGACTCTTTCTTGTCTTGATGATGCACACTGATAGACTCTTTCCTGTCCCTTGTCTTGATGATTGCACACTGATAGACTCTTTCCTGTCTTGATGATTGCACACTGATAGACTCTTTCCTGTCTTGATGATTGCACACTGATAGACTCTTTCTTGTCTTGATGATGCACACTGATAGACTCTTTCCTGTCCCTTGTCTTGATGATTGCACACTGATAGACTCTTTCTTGTCTTGATGATTGCACACTGATAGAGTCTTTCCTGTCCCTTGTCTTGATGATTGCACACTGATACACTCTTTCCTGTCTTGATGATTGCACACTGATAGACTCTTTCTTGTCTTGATGATTGCACACTGATAGACTCTTTCCTGTCCCTTGTCTTGATGATTGCACACTGATAGACTCTTTCCTGTCTTGATGATTGCACACTGATAGACTCTTTCCTGTCTTGATGATTGCACACTGATAGACTCTTTCTTGTCTTGATGATGCACACTGATAGACTCTTTCCTGTCCCTTGTCTTGATGATTGCACACTGATAGACTCTTTCCTGTCTTGATGATTGCACACTGATAGACTCTTTCTTGTCTTGATGATTGCACACTGATAGACTCTTTCTTGTCTTGATGATTGCACACTGATAGACTCTTTCCTGTCCCTTGTCTTGATGATGCACACTGATAGACTCTTTCCTGTCTTGATGATTGCACACTGATAGACTCTTTCCTGTCTTGATGATTGCACACTGATTGACTCTTTCCTGTCTTGATGATTGCACACTGATAGACTCTTTCCTGTCTTGATGATTGCACACTGATAGACTCTTTCTTGTCTTGATGATTGCACACTGATAGACTCTTTCCTGTCCCTTGTCTTGATGATTGCACACTGATAGACTCTTTCTTGTCTTGATGATTGCACACTGATAGACTCTTTCCTGTCTTGATGATTGCACACTGATAGACTCTTTCCTGTCTTGATGATTGCACACTGATAGACTCTTTCCTGTCTTGGTGATTGCACACTGATAGACTCTTTCCTGTCTTGATGATTGCACACTGATAGACTCTTTCCTGTCTTGATGATTGCACACTGATTGACTCTTTCCTGTCTTGATGATGCACACTGATAGACTCTTTCCTGTCTTGATGATTGCACACTGATAGACTCTTTCCTGTCTAGATGATTGCACACTGATAGACTCTTTCTTGTCTTGATGATTGCACACTGATAGACTCTTTCTTGTCTTGATGATTGCACACTGATAGACTCTTTCTTGTCTTGATGATTGCACACTGATAGACTCTTTCCTGTCCCTTGTCTTGATGATTGCACACTGATAGACTCTTTCCTGTCTTGATGATTGCACACTGATAGACTCTTTCTTGTCTTGATGATTGCACACTGATAGACTCTTTCTTCTCTTGATGATTGCACACTGATAGACTCTTTCCTGTCCCTTGTCTTGATGATTGCACACTGATAGACTCTTTCTTGTCTTGATGATTGCACACTGATAGACTCTTTCCTGTCCCTTGTCTTGATGATGCACACTGATAGACTCTTTCCTGTCTTGATGATTGCACACTGATAGACTCTTTCTTGTCTTGATGATGCACACTGATAGACTCTTTCCTGTCTTGATGATTGCACACTGATAGACTCTTTCTTGTCTTGATGATTGCACACTGATAGACTCTTTCCTGTCTGGATGATTGCACACTGATAGACTCTTTCTTGTCTTGATGATTGCACACTGATAGACTCTTTCTTGTCTTGATGATGCACACTGATAGCCTCTTTCCTGTGTCTTGTCTTGATGATTGCACACTGATAGACTTTTTCCTGTCCATCACTTGACGTTATGTTCCGATAAATAGCGCTGCTTCCTCTTGCACATTTACCTTCAATTCTTCCTTCTAGTGTGGTCATCAGTAAAGTGTTAACCATTATTACATGGCCAAAATATTTGTATCCGTCTAAGTTTGATCTCCATTAATTCTTTTTTCATTCCCAGGATTTCTAGGACCTCTTTATTTGATTTCTTCTCTTGTCATGAGACGTGCCCCATTCTTCTATATATCCACACCTCAAAGGCCTCAATTCTTTCTTCTAATTACTTGTGCCTTGTCCATTTTTTACACCATACAGTAATGAAAAATACATATAGTATCTGACGACTCTCAGTTTGAATTTGTGAGTTAGTTGTTTAGATGTGCATCTCAAGTTGTTGAATGTAGCTTCGGTTATTATTCGGTTTTATTAAATGCTACGGTTACCGGTGTTTATGTTGGGTTGTTTTTTTTTTCAGGAAAGAAAGAGATCAATCGGCAACCTAGCGTCCTTTTGGCTTATTCAGTCTGGCAGAATTTTGTGAATAATAAGCTTCATTTGCCCATTGACTTCTTTCAGAACATCCTCACTGTTATTTTTAGCTGTAAATGGTAACCTTAACATTCTTCTGTAAAACCACATCTCTGTGGCCTCCAGGACTTTTCCTGCTTGTTTTAACTAATTTTCCATGATTCACTTCCTTATTTCAGCAATGGCTCTACACAACACTGCGAAACTCGCTTTTTGATTTCCATTGACAAAGACGTTTTACGGTAAATTGTTTGTCATTTGAATGAAAACTGCTTTTATCTGGGATATTCTACTCTTTATCTACGAGATGCATCATTTCTTCCGATGTAAATAACGGGCTTATCTATTTGAATCTATTGACTTGTTTCAGAGATGTTCCATTTACTTTGATAGTGCTTTCTGGAGAAGTCATTTTGTTCAAGATGACGATTACTTCTAAACGTAGACTTAAAATACCTTATTAACGACAAACACATGAAAGACAACAAAATAAACATTTTTGTTGAATGACTTTTCAGTGTTACACGCTTGTCGGTGATTTTGTTTGTCCCTTGAGTCTGAAAACATGAAATCAAATTTGGTTTGGTTAACAGTAAACACATTCATAATCTTTTTGTCCCCGATTTTGGGGATCGTGTACATAGTTGAGTTTGTTGTTGGAATATTTGTAGAACAAACAATGGCGTCTCTTCCTGAAACTTTATTGAACAGGTTTGAATGCTAACTAGAGCGGAAAAAATGAGAAGTGCTTGTTGTTGGATCATTGCACAATATAGTGAAAATAATCTTTTAATCATCTTTATTATCTTAAATACCTTTTAGCTCCCATCGGAGCACAGGTCCTCAACAAAAAGATGCCCAGCCCTCCTATTCCGTCTCATCTGTTCAATGTCTTTTCTTGTCGTCTTTTTCCTTTTCTTGTCTGACTACAGTTCTTTTCTCCATGTGTTTGTTGGTCTCCGCTATGTTTGTGATTCCTGAATAGAGAATGCATTGTGTGACGTATAATGGAAAAAGAGCCTACAGTAATCTGACAGTCTTTTGTGACCTCGTAATGTTCTAGGATTTGCTAGCAAAACCATGCATTTACAGTATGAGTCTACTCACTTTTTTCGTCACGCCTCTTTTCTTTGAACATAAGCAAACGAAGTGTTTACAAACTTTCGTGACCTGTCCGTCATAACAGGTAGCGAATCAGGTTTGTTTACCTCGTCTCATCACGCGAGCTTATCTGTCAATCATACGATACCTGACAGACCGCACGTGAATAACACAGAATCTTTTGAAGTTCGTACTCAGAAAAAGTCGGAAACCCCTGGGCTCTTTGATCTTCGGAAGCGGGCATTCGTACAGAGAAGACCTGTTAGACGTAAGAATTCTTCTGATGTCGGTTAACAACGCTCGACGGAAGACCGATCATAAGCCTTTATCTGGGAACTCTGTTCTAATTCTCCGTTACTCACACAGTAGTGCGAAAAGTAACATCATCTTTAGATCAGAGAAATATAATGACATATATAAACTGTGTTTTCTTAAACCTGCTATCAGTTGTCACTAAGAATTTTTGGAAAGTCTTAAGCACGCGTCGGCGTCTGTGGCCTAATGGATATGAACGCAGTTTCATAATCCAGATATACCAGGTTCGAAACCTGCTTCAGGCGGTTTGGTAGCAGATCGCTTTGTGTGGATTTTTAACAATGGTATAAGCGCCGTACCGTTCAGAAAGCAATGGCAAACTACTGAATGAAAAGTATTGCCTAGAAAAATCACAAACAGCCAATAAAAGCTGGGGTTGATTGCCACGTCCTGTAAAGGATAAGCAACTAACTAACTTAAGCACGCAGTTCTAGAGCCATTTCGCTAAATGTGTTAATAGCATTCGTGGGGATTTTCATTCTGATTTTTCGGTAATAGAAATTAGTGTTTACGTGTTTAAAAGGGTTTGCTTTTACCAATTAAAAGTGTTAGCTTTTACCATTATAATTCACTTTGATTTTCTAGCGTTAAAACTAGTGAAATAAAATAACGCGTAGCTATTTCATACCAGATGTTCAGTTATCATGTTAATTTTCACCACATGCTTTCTCACACAAGAAGAGATGGTTTTAACTGACTGGTTAAATGCTAGGCGCGACTGATAATGACAGAAAAGAATTCACGTTTTATCTCTGTTGCGTGATAAATTCTCGCAACATCGTTTTATTACAATATCTATTTTATAACGCAAGGGCAACAACTGCTTGAAATTTATAGTCACTTTTCTCGGTAAGCATTTGTCTTCCCGCGTTGGTATTGAATGCAGTTAAGTTTTGAGCTGTGGTCTTTTTGCGCTGGACTGCGCATGACTGGTCTTGTTTTTTGGTCGATCGGTTTCCGCCCACCACTAGTGGAGTGAGCGATTTGAATGGCGAAAGAGATGCCTCGTTGAAGAGGGGATCTCCGCTATTTTTTGTTCTGTCAGGGATGTGTAGTCCTCTTAATGGATATTTCGTTTATTCGAGATAATACCTCTAGTGTTTCCCACATGTCGGGAGGCGTGATATTTCTGTGTATTTCCTGAAGGCAAGGTAAATTGACTTTTCATTAACTCTATCGATTTTGGGTCGTGAGCGATTTCGATTCATAGCCTGTCTTCGAAAGTCGTCGTCACGAGATGTTTTCCCAGCTCACATGTCGCTGTATTGTACTGCATCGGTTGATGCATGTCCCAAGGTCCATTACTTGCTACTTTGTTAAATGAACTAGGTTTGGAAAACCTTTATTATCTAGAGGATATTTTTGAGGACATTATTTATACTTCGGCAGACGTGTCTGTCTTGCTGAAGTCAGACTAAGGAGAGTGAACTGATCTCATACATCTGGTTATCTCCTGGCTGTTATAGAAAAGGATGGAGTTTTTCACCTGACTACATTTACAGCACTATGAAATATAACATGCATCTGACTCATCATTGTAATGCTGTCTACCGTCTATTGCTGTATTGAATGTTGCTGTGATAATGACTGTTTGATGTGCCTACATATTCGCGTAACCATTTTGTCACTGTGGCGTCCACAATAAATAATGAAGAAAAACGTCAACGGCTGTTACAAGAATCATTGACTTTATACGTCGTGAGTTTACTGACGTCCTATGTGGATTGCCCTGTTATTTTTGTATGAACATTGTTTGACTGAACACATCTGCACACTACACAAAACCAGACATGCGGATACCATCCATCATCATATGGCATCACGCATCATTTGGTGGCCATAAGCTGGTTTGATTCTGGTACCAGCAAACACGGGGTCCCTTACCCACTTCATTTTCAACAAGAATTCATCAGCATCCTTCAAGAAATTAACATTCTTCAATACAGTCAACATCTTCAAAATTTTCAAAATACTCGGCGTTGCCCGGTAAAAGTCAAAATTTCAACTTTTTGACGGAAACAAGAATTTGACAGTACCCGGCGTTGTTACATGTTGCCGGATAACTCGGACTGCTGTTATCTTTTACGCAAGTCAAGCAAGTTGCTGCTGTCAAGGTTCCAGTGCTGTCGTTTTTGTGAAGGTCAAGTGCCGGTTGAAACGGGTTGTTTTCTGAAGAAGGCCAAGTACCGATTTCCATCAACTTACTTTTGGATTAGAAGGTCAAGTGCCGAAACAACTCAACACACAGTAATTCAGAAGCTCTTGTACCATCGTGTTAGCAGTGGAAGCAGTTCAGATGTGCCATCATCGTTGGAGCTTCGCTCTTTAGGACGTTGATTGACATCCGTTTTGTCTGCTGTTCTACGATTGGAAGCCTATAAGTTAAGTGGCCTGTTTGTATGTAAACTGTGCCCTTATACTTCTGCTGAGTCTTCTGTGTATCATCTCATTCTATATGTTATATGTCTATATGTTATTTGTATATTTATATGTTTATATTTCAGCGGGTTCTCGGTTGGGTGGTGTCTCCGTTAGATTATGCCACGTCATAGAGGTCGTCTATTGTGAGCGTTTTCTGTAGGGTTTGCAAATTTCCGATACTGGAATTTGCTAAGCGACTTCTGTTGCTATTTATGTTAGCTGTGATGACATGTTTTAATATTGTTTTCGTTATTATTTCGCATTCTTTAGTTTTGTTTTGATTTGTTTGTATTTGTTAGCCTACTCTTGTCTATAATTTAGTTTCATACAACATTTTTGTTTATACACTGTGGTGTCATGTATTTTGTTTAATTATAGCGCAGATATCGTCACATTTTTTGTGATATTTCATTAATTTCTGCTTTATTTTTAGTTGATTTCTGCGAACGTTTTTGTATTGTTGCTGATTTTTGTTATTGTTTACATTGTTATTGTTTACATTGTTTGCATTGTTTACATTTTCAATGTTTACATTCTGCATGTGTTTACATAGTCATTGTTTACAGTTATAGTAATTAGTTAATGGGCTATGCTAATGCACTGTTACTACTGCACTGATGATAAATGAATGATGAATAGTGTCGTGCACTATTGAATGAGAAGTGCACTTATGATCAAGAATTGAGTGCTGATATTTCATATACAAGTTCTTTGATTGGAGACTTGTTTCCCACAGAGACTGGGATAATATAATGTGATGTGAATATACAAGTGCTTAATTAAGACTTGTTACACTTAGGTTTGAAATAAATTAGTTAATTATTTCAGGTTTTGGACTCATATGTTAGACAACATGTCTACATTTGAGCACTTTATTGAGCAGGGTAACTTGCTTGGGAAGACTGGTGATAAGTTAGAAGAATTTGCAACTGCTCGATATGATAAAGCAATGGAAGCTGAACAAAAGAAACTGCAGATGCAGGTGGATGAAAAAAGATTCCAAATGGAAATGGAAAAACAAAAAAGGGAATCAGAAGCTGAGGAGAGAAAACTCCAGCTACAGCTAGAGGCTGAGAATAAAAGACTTGAAAAAGAGGCTGAAAATAAAAGACTTGAAAAAGAAGCTGAAAATGAAAGACTTCAAAAAGAGGCTCAGGCTGAGGAAAGAAGATTACAGAGAGAGTCTGATGAGAGGAAAGAGAAAGCAAAAATGGAACATGAAGAAAAGGTCTTAGCTTTAGAGTTGGAAAAATTGAAATTGACGAGCATGAGTAATGGTAATGATTCAAACAAGGGTTCATCTTCTGGTAAGGCTAATAATGATACTTTTAAGATTAAGTTACCAACATTTAGTCCTTCCAGTGATGACATAATGTTCTATCTGGACAGATTTGAACAAGCATGTACAGCTCATAACATAGACAAAGCAAAATATGTTTATCAGTTATCAGGGATACTGACAGGTAAAGCTCTAAGTATATTAAATATGGTGGATGAACCTGATAAGAACAATTATGAGGTTGTCAGGACCGCTTTGTTAAAGAAATATCAGCTTAACGAAGACGGCTATCGTCTACAATTTAAAAACATGTTACCTGAAAATGGAGTTGAATTCTCCGAGTTTATTGCAAGAATACGCATTACTTTCTCACGATGGGTTGAACTATCTAAGACGGAAAAAACTTATGAAGGACTTATGGACTTAATACTTAGAGACAAAGTCATGTCGTCTGTCAATGAGTCTTTCCTTGCTTTTCTTCATGAACGTAAACCTAAAACAATAAAAGAAATGGAAGATTTCTGTTGCCAATACGTAACTGCGCACCCACACATAACCATGGGTAACTCTAAGGTGAAAGAAGGTTTACCAGTTGCTTCGGCAGCTCCGTATGGCCAAAACTTTGCTCGTAGATTCCAACAAAATTTTGATAGAAAGAGTAGCGGTAATTTCTGTCAAAATCATGGAAATCAATTTCATGGTGATTCTTCTTCGAAGAATTGGAGACAACCTGATAGTACTCGTTACTATCACCCTAATAATTATAAGCATTTCAAAAGAGGATATGGTAATAGAGGTTATTCCTGCCGAAGACCTCAGAACCAAACAAATAGATGTTCGCATCAATGTGAACATGATAGTAATCGTGGAAACTGGAATTCGAACCAGGATAACAATTACAATAGAGACAATAATAACTGCAGAGATAATAATAACTCTGATAACTTCAGAGGTAATAATAGTCGGGGTAGATCTCAACACAAAAAAAAGAGATATCAGCAGGCTAATGCTGTACAACAGGAAACTGAGGGAGCCTGTAATCATGTTGTTGATAGTAAAAACTTTGGCGCTGTCACTAGTTCTGCTTTTGACTTTGAGAGAGCAAACAAATGCCCCCAATGCAGTACTTTATTCGAACCGGGTACCATAACTACTTTGAGTTGTGGTCACCCACTTCCCGCTCTTCCTGCTGCTGTTGCGCATGACGGGGGGGGGGGGGGTTCTTTAATTCTACATAAGGGTCTTGTTAATGATACTCCGGTCTCACTACTTTTCGATTCCGGATGCACCACTATTGGTGTTAGACAATCGCTTGTAGATCCATCTTGTGCTACAGGAAGGGTTATTAAATGTGTCACATTTGGCGGCACTCTAGAAAAAATATCCTACTGCTGTAATT
The DNA here is from genome assembly GCA_024509875.1 of Oreohelix idahoensis. Classification (NCBI taxonomy): domain Eukaryota; kingdom Metazoa; phylum Mollusca; class Gastropoda; order Stylommatophora; family Oreohelicidae; genus Oreohelix; species Oreohelix idahoensis. The sequence goes on from JAMPIV010001500.1 coordinate 161,518, forward strand.
CGCATTGCCACTCCTTTCTTTACTGGAGATGTGCATGCTTGTCTCTTACCTAATCCTATTGCGGACCTTATTATTGGTCGTATTCACGGAGTTAGGGAGTGTACCCCACAGCAGATTGCTGCTTGGGAAGATAATAACATGCAAGCTACAAATGCAGTAGTTACAAGAGCACAAGCTCTACAAACACCCGAAACTTCACTGAATAGTGATAATGAAGTTGATAGCCAAGATAGTCACTTAGTAATCACTCGTGACTCTTTCATAAAATTGCAAGAAGAAGATCCTTCTTTAAAAAAATTCTTCGTTCTTGCGAAGAAAGGTGATCCGAATCAGGATACAAATAGAAAATCTTGGATTGCAATGAGAAACGGCGTACTTGTACGTATGGTACAAGATTCGACTACGTCGGCACATTCGCAAATTCTTGTTCCCAAGAGCATGAGAGTGCAAATATTACAACATGCTCATGACTCGCAATGTGCTGGACATATGGGTTTTTCCCGTACGAAGTCGAGAGTCCTTGCGGCTTTCTTTTGGCCTTTTGTCAATAAGGACATTCGTATTTACTGCCGATCATGCAAGGTATGTCAGGAGGTCAAATCTAGAGGACCACGACATGCTGCGCCTATCCAGGCTGCTGACATTCCTATTCGGCCGTTTCAGAAAATGGCCATAGATATTATTGGCCCTTTTAAGGTCAAGTCGGCCAGAGGACATCAGTTTATCCTTACATGTGTCGATATGTGCACACGTTGGCCAGAGGCTATTCCTCTTAAGAGCATATCTACTACAGATATCGCAGATGCTCTTTGGTTGATATTTTCTCGCTTGGGGTTCCCCAGAGAAATATTGTCAGACCATGGCACTCAACTCATATCTGACACTATGTCACAGGTAATGTCTACCTTACATATTGAACGATCTCTCAGTAGTATCTACCATCCTATGTCTAATGGGTTAGTTGAGCGTCTGAATAGAACGCTCAAGACTTTGCTTGGTAAGATAACTGAAGATCATCCTCAAGATTGGGACAGGGTTTTACCCGCGGCTCTCTTTGCCTATAGAGAAGTCCCTAATGAACACACAGGATTTTCTCCCTTCGAACTTGTCTTTGGCGCGCGTCCACGCGGCCCTATGTCTTTATTACACGATCTCATCACTGCCGATGATATTAGCGATGAAACTCAATCCTCATATGAGTATGTCATTGCTCTTAGACAAAAGATCATTGAGGCATGTAAGCTAGCAACTGCTTCATCAGAAATTGCTAAAGAGAAGGCAAGACAGTTTGCTAACAAGAATAGATGTCTACGACAACTTTGTCCAGGTGACAAAGCATTCGTCCTACTCCCCAGTAGGGAAAATAGACTTCTTATTGCATGGAAAGGTCCGTATGCAATAGTCTCTCGGATTTCCGATGTTGACTATGTGGTCGATATTGATGGAAAGCATAAAACTTTCCACATAAACATGCTTTCGGAATTTCACGAACGTCCGGACTATTTGCTGCCTATTTTCCAGGCAACGGATGATGCTCCTGCACCTCACGGTCATTATTCATCCCTGTCTGTCATACAGGATGAGGAATCTACCTTCTCTGATGTTAATCTTCCCCTTCCAGTGGTTCCATTACATTCTACGGAATCTTGGAAAAACGTTTCTGTTTCTCCTAATCTTTCTGGTGACGAACATCGACAAGTCTCGTCGATGTTACAAACATTTCAGGATGTTCTCACTGACATTCCTGGACACACAGATGTCATAGAACATGACATAATTCTTACCGACAATAATCCAATTAGGGTTAGGCCTTATCCTATTCCTATACACTTTCAGTCGCAAGTGGAAAAGGAATTGGATGAAATGATTCAATTAAATATAATTGAACCATCGACTTCACCATATTCTTCTTCCATGGTTATTGTCCGGAAGAAGGATAAGAACATACGAATTTGTGTTGATGATCGCAAATGGAATCAGGTCATAAAGTTCGATGCTGAACCGATGCCTTTGTTAGAAGATCTACTGATTAGACTTTCTAATTCTAGATTCTTCACTAAACTTGACTTGTCTAAAGGTTATTGGCAAGTGCCTTTAGCAGAGCATGCCAAACCTCTTACTGCTTTTTCTACACCTAGGGGTCTATTTCAATGGAATGTTATGCCTTTTGGTCTCATGAACGCCCCTGCCACTTTCGTTCGCATGATGCGGCGAATTCTGTCACATCGTTCGGATGTCATCGCATACTTAGATGACATCTGTCTCTTCAGTGATACCTGGGAAGATCACTATTTAGGGTTATATGACTTACTGTCCACTCTACGTGAGAATAATTTGACAGCGAAACCTTCTAAAGCTTTTGTTGGTTTTGGTGAAATCTCTTTCCTGGGTCATCGTGTTGGTCATGGTCTCTTGAAGACAGAAGACCACAATACTTCCAAAATACTGAACATCTCTGTTCCTAAAACGAAGAAACAAGTTAGGAGTCTCTTAGGTTTAATTCAATTTTATGGGAGATTTATTCCAAATTTATCTTCGATCATGGCACCTCTCTCAACATTGTTGAAGAAAGGTTCGCCTAATCTGGTCCGTTGGTCTGAAGAATGCCAATCTTCACTAGACCAAATCAAGGATATATTTTCTTCTCCTCCCATCTTAAGATTACCTACTCTTGATAGGACTTTTGTTCTTCGGAGTGATGCTTCATCCACTGGGATTGGAGCAGCACTGATGCAAGAATATGCAAATACTCTGCATCCGGTTATGTACATTTCTAGAAAACTAAATGCGGCAGAGAGGAACTACTCGGTTTTAGACCGTGAGTTGTTAGCGATGGTTTGGTCAATTCTAAAGCTACAAAGATTCCTCCTGGGCGCACATTTCATTCTAGAGACTGATCAGAAAGCTCTTACAGCTATTCAGACTAAGAATTTGAAGAGTTCGAGATCCACTCGATATGCTATAGCTCTTCAACCTTTTCACTTCACGGTACGAGCTATCCGTGGTGCGGATAATGTGATGGCTGACATTTTGTCTAGATGCCCACATGACTCCAACTAATACTTCTGTCCTATATTTCCATATATTACAGAGTCATAACACACCTATATTTCTACAATAGATTAGCACATCTGTACTTACTTTATATGTACACACTATCGTGCTTTATTGTCATCTTCTTCTGTTCGTTTTTTAAGATGATAGAGGAGGACTGAGTAGTTAATATAAGGGCCGTTAGTTTACTAAACAGCCACAATTATTAATAATGTATTGTACCTTATGAAGCATATTAGTTATTAATTAGCATTATATTGCTTGTACTTTCTCAGAATGTCATTGTTGAGCTGAGGACTTTCCTTACTAGTATCAAGCATGACGAGTTCTAGATTGTGTACTTACCCTCGGAATACCAGAGCATATGTCCTGGATCGTCATGTAGTTTAACTTTACTATGTACTTATGTCATTACATGTCAAAGAATGTACTATTTAAATTTTCCTATCAGATTTGTACATCCATTTTTAAAGACAATATTAGAGTATGCTGTTTAATGATGATTATGGTAACTTGCATACGTATATTGTGTTTACATGCTAACGTGATGTGTGTTGGTGACACCTCCCCGATGTGAATATTTTTTGAGACATATTTATTTTTCTGTTGAGGTATATCCTCACCAGACACTCTATATTTAGCCTCATGTTAGGCAATTTAATTAATTATCAGCGCATAATTCGTGCGTTTTGAGCCGCTTATCGCATGCTCTTTGATATTTAAAAAAAAAAAAAATATGTTCCACATTTTTTTTTTTATCGGGAGGAGGTGGTGATATGTTGCGTGATAAATTCTCGCAACATCGTTTTATTACAATATCTATTTTATAACGCAAGGGCAACAACTGCTTGAAATTTATAGTCACTTTTCTCGGTAAGCATTTGTCTTCCCGCGTTGGTATTGAATGCAGTTACGTTTTGAGCTGTGGTCTTTTTGCGCTGGACTGCGCATGACTGGTCTTGTTTTTTGGTCGATCGGTTTCCGCCCACCACTAGTGGAGTGAGCGATTTGAATGGCGAAAGAGATGCCTCGTTGAAGAGGGGATCTCCGCTATTTTTTGTTCTGTCAGGGATGTGTAGTCCTCTTAATGGATATTTCGTTTATTCGAGATAATACCTCTAGTGTTTCCCACATGTCGGGAGGCGTGATATTTCTGTGTATTTCCTGAAGGCAAGGTAAATTGACTTTTCATTAACTCTATCGATTTTGGGTCATGAGCGATTTCGATTCATAGCCTGTCTTCGAAAGTCGTCGTCACGAGATGTTTTCCCAGCTCACATGTCGCTGTATTGTACTGCATCGGTTGATGCATGTCCCAAGGACCATTACTTGCTACTTTGTTAAATGAACTAGGTTTGGAAAACCTTTATTATCTAGAGGATATTTTTGAGGACATTATTTATACTTCGGCAGACGTGTCTGTCTTGCTGAAGTCAGACTAAGGAGAGTGAACTGATCTCATACATCTGGTTATCTCCTGGCTGTTATAGAAAAGGATGGAGTTTTTTCACCTGACTACATTTACAGCACTATGAAATATAACATGCATCTGACTCATCATTGTAATGCTGTCTACCGTCTATTGCTGTATTGAATGTTGCTGTGATAATGACTGTTTGATGTGCCTACATATTCGCGTAACCATTTTGTCACTGTGGCGTCCACAATAAATAATGAAGAAAAACGTCAACGGCTGTTACAAGAATCATTGACTTTATACGTCGTGAGTTTACTGACGTCCTATGTGGATTGCCCTGTTATTTTTGTATGAACATTGTTTGACTGAACACATCTGCACACTACACAAAACCAGACATGCGGATACCATCCATCATCATATGGCATCACGCATCAATCTCATTGTGCGTATTTATTATAAGTGCATATTATTTAATATCATACGACTAAATTATCAGACGCCGACCAAATTAATAGCTACTTAATGACCGGCGATAGTTTGTGATAATTGACATTATACGCTGATCGTTAAGCTCGAGCAAGAGTGGGGGGGGGGGGAGAGTCGCATAATCTACACTTGCTAGCGACGGGCGATAGGGTAGGCTAAAGACACCGTGTGCCTTTTAAATTTAATCAGGACTGACGGAGTGAATAAGAGAGCGTCTTGTCCCCGTCTGTATGTATATATGAAGCTATATAGAATAGCAGCATTTTTCCATAAATGTTTCTTATATATTCCTAGCAGACCTGATCAAGGCGTCCAGCGGTCTTTTCTTTGTTTCTTTTACTGATTGGTTAATGTTGTCTCCTTTCTTGGCTTGTGCGTCACCAATTTCATTGGTGAGCAAGTATTTGCCAACGATACATGAGAAACATTTTAACTTGTAAATTTAACTGGACTTAACAAACCCAGCAATATTTTTCAATGTTTTCAGCCCACTGGGGTGTGAAAAAAATAACATTTATTCCCGACTTCTGACAGTCGTATTTAAGCGTAGCTTCCAGAATTTACGCTGTTTCAGAATCGGCACTCTTCTACCACAGAGCCAGCCGATAGGATTATCATCATTTATCAATTGTAACATTTTTAGCAACCAGTTGTTTCCCAATACTGAAAGTATTTTCCTCTTTTAACTGTGAACCCCAAGATCACGTTTTTTTTACATCAACTATTGGCGGTGACATTTTGTTCATCCAGAAAAAACCCACACCAGATTCGGCGTTCACCTCACTAGTCTTTATTGGTTAGAGGATGGACTGGTGCTAATTTGGGAAATAAACCTGACATTTTATATAGTCAGGAAAAATTTTATTTCCAAGGGATATCACAAAGAGTAGGTAAGAGTGATTGATTGGCCACTGTATGAAAGAGAGAGTGAATATTTTTCTTTGTTACAGGGACTTTACCAAAATTGGATTTTCTTAAACTTGTTAACTTTACTGGGTAGCCTATAGTAGGAACTTGTTTACTTTACTGTCTACTCTGTACCATAGTGCAAACCTTCAACCTTTGGGTTATTAACTTTTTGGGTTCTTTTCTCCATAAGGGGAGGGCACATTTATTCTGCTATTTTATATGTATGTAAATCTGATTTTTTTTTTATCTTTCTTTAGATATTTGATGTTGTCAAGTTTAAATGATAATAAACAACAAAAGAAACTTAACTTTGTGTGTTGGTCAGACCCATACCCAATTAACCGTAGTTTTTCACGTTTGTGTGTCTTGTTGTTACATAGCTGTGTGTGTGTAGTAAATTATATAATATATATATATATCTATATATATATATATATATATATATATATATATATATATATATATATATATATATATATATATATATATATATATATATATATATATATATGAGGAGGGCAAGGTTGTCTTGTACTAACTTATATTCGTATAGATAGGCTGGAATAGAGAAACTTACTCATTCCAGAGACATATCTTCTCCTTAAGCTATCACCCGTGAAATCTATTTCTCACACCTTTTTCTCACGTATCTATCACCATCCCCTCTACTCAGACGGGACAAAAATAACTCACAACCTATTTGTAGGACACCTTGTAATGTTATTATATGGGTTTCTTAATGTATTTCTTTGGGGTTGGAGTGGCTAAGTGGTGTGGCGTCCGCCTCGAGTTCTAGAGGTACTTTTTCAGAACCATTGGTCCCAATGATGTCAAACTCTCCCCTGGTCTCCTGGGTAGTGAGATCGAATGCCTAACCTTCTCGGATAAGGGTGAAAAAATAGGATGTCCCGTGTGTAAGTTGCGCACGTTAAAAATCCCACGGCAGTTGAAAATCGTAAATAGTAGGCCTATTAGGCCGCTGCCCTGGCAAAATTTAAAAATTAGAAACCTACCCACCACAAAAATATTTATAGAATGTGTGATTCCTATATATACACATTGGATTCTTGCCGGCGCTACGGAGTTCGTGCACTGTGCTGAGATCTTCCTTGTGTGATCTAAGGGAGGAAATCGGAGCAGTGATGGATTAGTCCGTGTGCAATGAAGATAGTCCTTAAAACCAAACCAAACCAAAGTATTTCTTGTCCAACGGCATCGTCTTCACCTCACCTCCTGTTACACTGGTGTTTGCCTGGGTCTTTCCATTAGTTCAACATTAGTGATATCGTCGTAGCAATAAGCATCGCTGTAAAACTCAGTGTAAAACTCAGTTATAAGCATCACTGCAAAACTCAGTGTAAAACTCAGTTATCAGCATCAATGTAAAAATCAGGTATATACATCACTGTAAAACTCAGTTATAAGCATCAATGTAAAAATCAGTTATAAGCATCACTGTAAAAATCAGTTATAAGCATCCCTGTAAAAATCAGTTATAAGCATCACTGTAAAACTCAGTTATAAGCATAGCAGTAAATCTCAGTCATAAGCTTCACTTTAAAACTCAATTATAAGCATCACTGTAAAACTCAGCAGCAGCCAATGATGCCGGAGTAATTCAGACAAAAAAAAAAATCAGGGTAACACAGGTCACAGCTGCTCTTGGGCGGTGCTAGCGGTGGGGGGATAGTTGACAACATATAAAATATACGCCTAATAAGCTCCCAAACCACCTCAATAATTCTAAAACTTTAATGAAAAGTCATACAACGTTTCAAATTATCAGAAAAAGAAAACAAAGACAGGCAGACTGACTTGGCTGACAAATAATAAGAATGCATAACTTGGAACAATAATGTTGGAAGGCAGGTACAAGCAAACTGGGTGGCATGAATGAAGAAATTATGCTCGGATCTCCGTTCTGAAGATAAAGATTCAGACGTCGTTTACACGAGATTTCTTGAGCAGATTGTTGTAAGCATCGCAGTAAATCTCAGTTATAAGCATCACTGTAAAACTCACCAGCTGCCAATGATGTCGGAGTAATTCAGACAAAAAAATCAGGGTAACACAGGTCACAGCAGATCTGTTGCATGCATCAGCCAAGCTTGTATTCCGCTATACATCAGATAATACGAGTGTGATGACATTACTTATCGAGGCGTGGACAAGTAATAATAAGGTCAACGTTAGTGTGTTACTGAGGTAGGAAATGGAAGTGAAAAAACTAACACTGAAATCTGCATGACATGTCGTAAAGGGCGACTAAGAAGGGTTGGACATGAGGCCGGTTACTCCTTCCTGTAGAAACTTATAACCAACAAAACTTCTGTAAGCATGGGCAAGTCAACCAAAACAAATAATTTAAATTCTTCTCGGTCATCCAAGATGGAAGAAGATGTTCAATTAAAGGTGTTTATTGGGCATCACAGAGAAAGCCGAAGGAGTCTGTACCGCTGGCTCACCTTTTTTCTTGTAGGAAAATCTTCAGATTTGGAACCTGGAATGTTGGTATGCTAAACGAACAAGGAAGCGCCACACAGGCGGCAGCAGAAATGTTAAACTATAAGATTGAGAACGAGATGAGAAGATGTTCTGGCGATTGATAGGAAACACATTGAGGAAGCAGGTTCATAACATAACAAGTCAGTCCTGATTCTGGAATCGCCAATGTAAGAGATGCAGAGTGAGATCGAAAAACACATGGGGAATAAAGATGGAGACAGTAATGAAAGAGACAGAGAAGAAATGGAACGACCTTTAGCGGATGGCACAGGACAGGAGGTCTTGGAAGGTATTTGTTGATGGTCTATACTACACAGGACTTGAAGAATGATGATGGTGGAGATGATGTGGTGATAATGATGATGATGAATGGTGCTCGACACTGGTTTCTGTTCTGAGCCACCTGCTTCAGCTCTGCCCCTGCAATCCAGGTCGTTTTAACTTCCTTGTATTTCCTCGACATTAATAGTGGGGTAAATGAAAATAAGTAATGCATCTTGCTAGGACCCAAAAAAAAAATCTCCTACGTTACGACCGCAAGGCCTTCTTCGGGGACAAATGAACGGAGATTGAAGAAAAAGAGTTTAATACGCAAAAATAATAATTTTATTTTTTAAATACAACCCGTAAACAGAGATATCTATTGTCGCTTTCGTGAATTCCAGAATAGCCATTCTGGCAGCTCGAGTAAATCCGGGTAAGAAATTATGTCCCATTGGCTAAGCGTTTAGAGTTTAGAGTTTCCGGGTTCTTAGATCGGTACCTGATAGCGTCACGCTCCAGTCTACCCAGCTGTAAATGAGTTCCTTATGCTGCTGGTGAGTTAGGGAAGGCAAAGGCAGCGAGAAAGGGACCTGGTCACCCCCACCTCATAAAAAGCTGGACCTAGAATGGTGACGTCTTTATCACTTCACTCCCCTACGGCAATATATGCTATGGCACTATCTTTAACTAAGAAATTATGTGCGTTAACAACTGAAAACTGGTCACGAAATTGTGACCGTAAGGTCCACTACGTCGTTTTAGCACTAAGGTGCGACCACTTTATTATAGTTAGTGAAAGAATACTTTAGCAAGATTTAAACACTAAGTATTTGAACGTGACTAGTTAGTTAATTAACCCTAGTCCCAAACCTAGGACGGTCATTCGTTCATGGTGTACATGAAATGACGTCATCAAAGCTTGTGTAGTAGCAATACAAGAAAAGAAACGGAAGTTATTTTTTTCAAAGGGGAGATTAGAGTGAGTTGTTTTTAGCACGAGACGAGCGGCGGCTGTTTTCCCATCTAGCAGGTCTGATGCGTGATACCATATGATGATGGATGGTACCCGCAGTCTGGTTTTGTGTAGTGTGTAGATGATGTACAGTCAAACAATGATCATGCAAAACAGGGCAATCCACACAAGGACGTCAGTAAACTCACGACGTATAAAGTCAATGATGCTTGTAACAGCTAGTGACGTTTTTCTGTATCATTTATTGTGGACGCCACAGTGACAAAATGTATACGCGAATATGTAGGTACATCAGACAGTCATTATCACAGCAACATAGTCATGGACGGTAGACAGCATCATAATAAAGATGATTCACAGGCATGTCAATACATTATAAGGCTGTAATGTAGTCGGGAAAATTCTCCATCCCTTTCTATCTTAGCCAGGAGATAACCAGATGTATGAGATAAGTTCACTCTCCTTAATCTGACTTCAGCAAGACAGACACGTCTTCTGAAGTATAAATAATGTCCTCAAAAAATCCTCTAGATAACAAAAGGTTTCAAACCTAGTTCATGTAGCGAAGTAGCAAGTAATAGTCCTTGGGACATGCATCAACCCGATGCGGTACAATGTAGCAATATGTGAGCTGAGAAAACATCTCGTGATGAAGACTTTCAAAGACAGGCTACGAATCAAATGTCACTCACGAACAGATATCGATAAAGTTAATGTAAATGTAATTTACCTTGCCTTCAGGAAATAACCACAGAAATAATACGCCTCCCGGCGTGTGGAAATACACTAGAGGTATCATCTCGAATAAACGAAATATCCATAAGAGGACTTCATATTCCTGACAGAATAAATTAGCAGAGACGCTCTCACAGAGACGTCCCTTCGCTATCGAAATCTTCGCTCACTGACTGGTGGGCGGAAACCGTTCGACAGAGACCCAAGACTTAGACATGCACAGTCCAGCGCGAATCGACCACAGCTCAGATAACTTCAGACACAAGGACCTTTACTAAGAACCAGCTTAAGAATGATTACCTTATAAGGATAACCCAACAGGTTGCCAACCGTTTTTTAAAAGCGGCCTAGCAAGTCCATACATGGGCACGATTCAAGAACGCTTAACAAATTTAACAACCATCGACACCAACGCGAGAAGACAACTGCTTACCATGAAAAGTGACTATAAATTCCACATGATTATTTCCCTTTCATTACAAAATATATATTGTACATAAAACGATGTTGCGAGAATTTCACACGCAACATATCACCACCACCTCCCGATGAAAAAAAATGTGGAACATATTTTTTTTTTTTTTAATATCCAAGAGCATGCGATAAGCGGCTCAAAACGCACGAATTATGCGCGGATAATTAATTAAATTGCCTAACATGAGGCTAAATATAGAGTGTCTGGTGAGAATATATCTCAACAGAAAAATAAATATCTCTCAAAAAATTATTCATATCGGGGAGGTGTCACCAACACACATCACGCTAGCATGTAAACACAATATACGTATGCAAGTTACCATAGACATCATTAAATAGCATAATCTAATATTGTCTTAAAAATGGATGTACAAATCTGATAGAAAAATTTAAATAGTACATTATTTGACATGAGCCCCTCCACCATGCAAAGGCACAACAGGCCAATCACCTGTTTGCTTTAAATCATGATTACGCGAACTACAAGAGAGAAAACCGGACTGATTCTAAAGGCGACGAACTGGAACGGACTACGGACTACGACTTATGGAACTTGGAACACAAGAAGTATAAATGGGAAGGAAGAGGAGCTGGTGGAAGAGATGAAGAAAGCAAAACTAGAAATCCTGGCTATAACGGAAACGAAGAAAAAAGGACAAGGAGTCATGGATCTCGATGGCAACATGTTGCTCTACAGTGGTGTACCCATATCGGAAAGGGCTAAAGGGGGCGTGGGTTGCATTGTGGCCCAAAATCAAAAAGATAGTATCAAGGGATGGAACTTTGTCTCGGAGCGCATTATGGTTGTAAAACTAAAAGAAGGAGAAACCATAGTCAACCTGGTCATAGTGTATGGGCCAAATGAGGATGAGAGAGCAGAGGTCAAGGAGGAATACTTTGAGCTGCTTCAAAGGACAGTGGATGACTGCCTAGATGAAGTTATTATGCTCGGAGATTTTAATGCCAGAGTTGGAAATGACCATGCTAGATGGGGTGGAGTTATCGGAAGATATGGAGAAGATACTCTCAATGACAATGGAAAGCGACTCCTTAGATTCTGCAGTGAGCAGAATCTGATCATTACAAACACAAAGTTCCCCCATAAGCGCATACATGCATACACTAGATGTGAACCAACCAAGAATGAGAAGTCAGTGATCGACTATGCCATTGTTCGGAGAAGCTCATTCAGATATGTCCGAGATGCAAGAGTCTGGAGGGGGCCAGAGATTGGAAGTGATCACTACCTGCTAACAATCAAACGAACAACTGAAAGAGTTGCTCAGCCTAGGAACTGCCCAACATCACGCAAGAAACCAAGTAAACGAGCAGGAGAAATGAGCATTAGGACCTACAAGCTGAGAGAGCCAGAAATTAAGACCAGATATCAGGGGCTTATTGCTACAGCAGTGAGCAACACAGAAGAACGACCTGATGACTTGGAAACCCTCTGGAATAAATTCAAGGATATCATAAAGACAGCTGCTGCAGAAGCATGCGGTGAAGTCCGACTTGGGAACCAGAGAAAGAGGACACCTTGGTGGACAGAGGAAGTCAAAGAGAAAATAAGAGAGAAGAAAATGGCATGGAAACAATACTAAGGAGCTAAAAACACAACAGGACAAATGGAAAAATATAGAGAATATGTGACACTCAGAACAGAAGCAAAGAACAAAGTGCTAGCAGCAAAACAGAAGTCCTGGGAAGAATTTGGAGAAAAGCTAGAAAAAGATGCACAAGAAAACCAGAAATTGTTCTATAAGACCCTAAAGAACATGAGGAAAGAAAAACAATGCCCTCTCAAATTTATAAAGAACAAGCAAGGCAAATTGCTTACTGCCCCGAAGGAAGTAATGGAAAGATGGAAAGAATATTTCTCAGAACTCCTGGATGGTGAGCATGATGAAGCATCAGAAATGATAACCACTGACACAGAAGAGGAAACCAATGATGGTGAAGATGACATAAAGATGGAAGAACTGAGGGCAGCACTAGAGAAAATCAAGATGGGCAAAGCAGCAGGGCATGATGGTATAACACCAGAAATGGTTAAGTACATGGGAGCATCAGGCGACCTATTACTCTTAAGGGTCCTACAGGCAGCATGGTGCAACAAGACCATACCAAAGGATTGGGAGATTGCCATCATAACACCAATTTTCAAAAAGGGTGACAATCAACAGTGTGGAAACCATAGAGGCATATCCCTTCTCAGTGTCCCTGGTAAAATCTACTCTAGAATCCTAGAGCAGAGACTCCGACGCCTAGCTGAGCCACAATTGGATGAGGTCCAGTGCGGATTCCAAGCAAACCGAAGTACTCAAGACCTAATCTTCACACTCAGACAGCTGAGTGAAAAGGCCCTTGAATATAAGAGTGAGATCCATCTTTGTTTCATAGATCTGGAAAAGGCGTTTGACAGGGTCCCCTGGAGCAAACTTTGGGACTGTTTGGCAAGGAAGAATATTCCAGCACCTCTGATTCATGCTATACAGAGCTTCTACAAGTCTTGCAGAAATTATGTGAGGACAGCAAACCATAAGTCGGAAGAGTTCAGGACCACCACTGGTGTAAGACAAGGTGATATCCTATCACCTTACCTCTTCATACTCCTTATGGACGATGTCATCAAGGCATGTAAGGAGAGAACAAGAAAATATTCAGTGGGGTACTGGAAGATGAGACAGGTCTATATTTCGGAGCTGGCATTTGCTGATGATGTTGCCCTGATTGCTAAATCAGAGGCACATCTCCAATCCAACCTGCAAGTCTGGAAGGAAGAGCTGGAGAAGTGAGGGATGGTCATAAGCAGCTCTAAAACAAAATCCATGGTGATATCACGAGAAGAAAGAAAACATCAGATTAAGTTGGGAGAACAGGTCCTGGAGCAGGTCGACCACTTTAAATATCTCGGAGCTATTATAGACCGAAAGGGAGGCATCAAAGAAGAGTTGGCCACTCGAAAAGCAGCGGCTGGGAGACTTTTTCAGGCCATAAATCGTGGATTCCTCAGCAAGAAAAAGGTTGGTAAGAAAACGAAGATGGCTGTATACCGCTCCACCTATGTCCCAGTCTTGACATATGGATGCGAGTCGTGGGCAATGACTACAACCCACAAAAGCCAGATCCAAACCTCAGAAATGAGGTATCTGAGGAAAGTGGTTGAAGTAACAAGAAGAGACATGGTCCGCAACCAGACGATCCGTCAAGGCCTAAAATTCCATCCGCTGCAGACCCAAATAGAACAGTCCCAACTAAGATGGTTTGGCCATGTCTGCAGAATGGGAGAAGATCGGCTACCACGACAAGCATGGGAAACAAAGAGCCAGGGATCCAGACTTTCAGGACGACCCAGAGTCCGCTGGGAAGACAACATTAGACAATCTTTGAAGGACCGAGGACTAGAATGGAACCAGGCCAGGAAGAAGACAGCTGATAGAATGGTCTGGCGCTCTCTCTTCCAAACCTCTACACCTCACGGTAGAAGGGGAACGACTAAGTAAGTATTATTTGACATGTAATGACCCTAGTACATAGTGAAAATGAAGTACATGACGATGCAGGACACATCCTCTGACGTTCCGAGGGTAAGTACACAATGTAGAACTCGTCATGTTTGATAATAGTAAGGTAAGTCCTCAGCTCATCAATGACATTCTGAGAAAGTACAAGCAATATAACGCTAATTAACAACTAATATGCTTCATAAGGTACAATACATTATTAATAATTGTGGCTGTTTAGTAAACTTACGGCCCTTATATTAACTACTCAGTCCTCCTCTATCATCTTAAAAAATGAAACAGAAGAAGATGATAACAAAGCACGATAGTATGTGTACATATAAAGTGAGTACAGATGTGCTTATCTATTGTAGTAATATAGGTGTGTTATGACTCTGTAATATATATAGAAATATAGGACAGAAGTATTAGTTGGAATCATGTGGGTATCTAGACAAAATGCCAGCCATCACATTATCCGCACCACGGATAGCTCGTACCGTGAAGTGAAAAGGTTGAAGAGCAATAGCATATCGAGTGGATCTCGAACTCTTCAAATTCTTAGTCTGAATAGCTGTAAGAGCTTTTTGATCAGTCTCTAGAATGAAATGTGCGCCCAGGAGGAATCTTTGTAGTTTGAGAATTGACCAAACCATAGCTAACAACTCACGGTCTAAAACCGAGTAGTTCCTCTCTGCCGCATTTAGTTTTCTAGAAATGTACATAACAGGATGCAGAGTATTTGCATATTCTTGCATAAGTGCTGCTCCAATCCCAGTGGATGAAGCATCACTCCGAAGAACAAAAGTCCTATCAAGAGTAATTAATCTTAGGATGGGAGGAGATGAAAATATATTCTTGATCTGGTCTAAGGAAGATTGGCATTCTTGAGACCAACGGACCAGATTAGGCGAACCTTTCTTCAACAATGTTGAGAGAGGTGCCATGATCGAAGATAAATTTGGAATAAATCTCCCATAAAATTGAATTAAACCTAAGAGACTCCTAACTTGTTTCTTCGTTTTAGGAACAGAGATGTTCAGTATTTTGGAAGTATTGTGGTCTTCTGTCTTCAAGAGACCATGACCAACACGATGACCCAGGAAAGAGATTTCACCAAAACCAACAAAAGCTTTAGAAGGTTTTGCTGTCAAATTATTCTCACGTAGAGTGGACAGTAAGTCATATAAACCTAAATAGTGATCTTCCAAGGTATCACTGAAGAGACAGATATCATCTAAGTATGCGATAACATCTGAACGATGTGAAAGAATTCGACGCATCATGCGAACGAAAGTAGCAGGGGCGTTCATAAGACCGAAAGGCATAACATTCCATTGAAATAGACCCCTAGGTGTAGAAAAAGCAGTAAGAGGTTTGGCATGCTCTGCTAAAGGCACTTGCCAATAACCTTTAGACAAGTCAAGTTTAGTGGAGAATCTAGAATTAGAAAGTCTAATCAGTAGATCTTCTAACAAAGGCATCGGTTCAGCATCGAACTTTGTGACCTGATTCAACTTGCGATAATCAACGCAAATTCGTATGTTCTTATCTTTCTTCCGGACAATAACCATGGAAGAAGAATATGGTGAAGTCGATGGTTCAATTATATTTAATTGAATCATTTCATCCAATTCCTTTTCCACTTGCGACTGAAAGTGTATAGGGATAGGATAAGGCCTAACCCTAATAGGATTATTGTCGGTAAGAATTATGTCATGTTCTATGACATCTGTGTGTCCAGGAATGTCAGTGAGAACATCCTGAAATGTTTGTAACATCGACGAGACTTGTCGATGTTCGTCACTAGAAAGATTAGGAGAAACAGAAACTTTTTTCCAAGATTCCGTGGAATGTAGTGGAACCACTGGAAGAGGAAGATTGACATCCGAGAAGGTAGATTCCTCATCCTGTATGACCGACAGAGATGAGTAATGACCATGAGGTGTAGGAGAATCATCCGTTGCCTGGAAAATAGGCAGCAAATAGTCCGGACGTTCGTGAAATTCCGAAAGCATGTTTATGTGGAAAGTTTTATGCTTTCCATCAATATCGACCACATAGTCAACATCGGAAATCCGAGAGACTATTGCATACGGACCTTTCCATGCAATAAGAAGTCTATTTTCCCTACTGGGGAGTAGGACGAATGCTTTGTCACCTGGACAAAGTTGTCGTAGACATCTATTCTTGTTAGCAAACTGCCTTGCCTTCTCTTTAGCAATTTCTGATGAAGCAGTTGCTAGCTTACATGCCTCAATGATCTTTTGTCTAAGAGCAATGACATACTCATATGAGGATTGAGTTTCATCGCTAATATCATCGGCAGTGATGAGATCGTGTAATAAAGATATAGGGCCGCGCGGACGCGCGCCAAAGACAAGTTCGAAGGGACAAAATCATGTGTGTTCATTTGAGACTTCTGATATACAGGTAGCGTTGTTACGGCACTTGTCCTTCTTAAATATAACAGCCACCAGTTTCACTCGGTACTTGGCCTTCTTAACACAAGAACTTGTAAGAATCGGCACTTGACCTTCTCAAAAAACGACAGCACTGGAACCTTGACAGCAGCAACTTGCTTGACTTGCGTTAAAGACAACAGCAGTCCGTGTTATCCGGCAATATGCAACAACGCCGGGTCCTGTCAAATTCCTGTATCAGTCAAAAAATTGCATTTTTGACATTTACCGGGCAACGCCGAGTACTTTGAAAATTTTGAAGATGTTGACTGTCTTGAAGAATGTTGAAATGTTGACTTGAAGGATGCCGTTTGTTGAAAATGAAGTGGGTAAGGGACCCCGTGTTTGCTGGTACCAGAGCAAACCAGCTTATGGCCACCAAATGATGCGTCGTGGTGGGCTTATCGAATGCCTTTGGACTGGCCACCAAATGATGCGTGATACCATATAATGATGGATGGTACCCGCAGTCTGGTTTTGTGTAGTGTGTAGATGATGTACAGTCAAACAATGATCATGCAAAACAGGGCAATCCACACAAGGACGTCAGTAAACTCACGACGTATAAAGTCAATGATGCTTGTAACAGCTAGTGACGTTTTTCTGTATCATTTATTGTGGACGCCACAGTGACAAAATGTATACGCGAATATGTAGGTACATCAGACAGTCATTATCACAGCAACATAGTCATGGACGGTAGACAGCATCATAATAAAGATGATTCACAGGCATGTCAATACATTATAAGGCTGTAATGTAGTCGGGAAAATTCTCCATCCCTTTCTATCTTAGCCAGGAGATAACCAGATGTATGAGATCAGTTCACTCTCCTTAATCTGACTTCAGCAAGACAGACACGTCTTCTGAAGTATAAATAATGTCCTCAAAAAATCCTCTAGATAACAAAAGGTTTCAAACCTAGTTCATGTAGCGAAGTAGCAAGTAATAGTCCTTGGGACATGCATCAACCCGATGCGGTACAATGTAGCAATATGTGAGCTGAGAAAACATCTCGTGATGAAGACTTTCAAAGACAGGCTACGAATCAAATGTCACTCACGAACAGATATCGATAAAGTTAATGTAAATGTAATTTACCTTGCCTTCAGGAAATAACCACAGAAATAATACGCCTCCCGGCGTGTGGAAATACACTAGAGGTATCATCTCGAATAAACGAAATATCCATAAGAGGACTTCATATTCCTGACAGAATAAATTAGCAGAGACGCTCTCACAGAGACGTCCCTTCGCTATCGAAATCTTCGCTCACTGACTGGTGGGCGGAATCCGTTCGACAGAGACCCAAGACTTAGACATGCGCAGTCCAGCGCGAATCGACCACAGCTCAGATAACTTAAGACACAAGGACCTTTACTAAGAACCAGCTTAAGAATGATTACCTTATAAGGATAACCCAACAGGTTGCCAACCGTTTTTTAAAAGCGGCCTAGCAAGTCCATACATGGGCACGATTCAAGAACGCTTAACAAATTTAACAACCATCGACACCAACGCGAGAAGACAACTGCTTACCATGAAAAGTGACTATAAATTCCACATGATTATTTCCCTTTCATTACAAAATATATATTGTACATAAAACGATGTTGCGAGAATTTCACACGCAACAAGGTCCCATTTATGTTTTGATTCGTATGGATTGTGGTTTGTACACCTTAATGAATATATTCTATGAACCAGCATGGAATGGTTAGCGAATGCAACCACTGAATAAAAGGTATTGTTTAGTTAAGACGAAGTTAGACTTACTTCTTGAACACAAGTTGGAAGTTACATTGTTGACATTTGACTATCAGCAACAGAGTACTTCATTCTTACGATCACACAGCCACACACCAACACAGACGAGTCTACATCAACTACCTGGGTTTATTACACATCTCTTCTGTAACCACCACCTCTGGCGATAGCCAGTTTACAACAGAAGCACCTCATTTCTTCACCCTGTCACAAAACGACTTTACAACAGAAGTCCTACATTTTTCCTCACCCTGTCACAGTAACCTTTATTGGTGCCGTGACCAACTCGTCTCCGTTGGTGTACCTTTATTGGTGCCCGTGACCAACTCGTCTCCATTGGTGTAATCTTTATTGGTGCCCGTGACCAACTCGTCTCCGTTGGTGCACCCATACTACAATGGAAACAGACCAGCCGCAGCTGGAGCACCAGTTGGTATTGTTGCGACAGCAGAACCAACAATTACAGCAACAGCTTCTGCTTCAGACACAGCAGGCAGCGTCACAACAACCCCTACCAGACACTGATAATTTTCATACCGCTACTTTGAAGAACATAACGGACACTTTGTGCAATGTTACTCAATCCGCACATATTCAGAATATTGCTTCCATTGTTACACCTTTTGATGGGGACCCCTCGCGGTTTAAGAAGTGGTTAGTGGACATAGAAAAGTACGTCTCATTAATCCCAACAGCTACAGATAAAGACCGTAAAAGGGCTCATTTTTGTCGTCTCAGTCTCTAGTTACCGACTTCCTTCGACGAAGATTCAAGGACTTCCCTATGGAGACCTTCCCCTCCCTGAGGAAAGTGTTAATCCAGCGTTATTCTCCAGTGACCGATTGTCAGCACGCTTGGACTCTTCTCCGGCGCATTCATCAGGAGAAGCACGAACCTGTGCAATGTTATGGTGACCGGTTGCTTAATCTGTCTGAGGATGCTTTCTTGGAAGATTCTATGCCTTCAGCGGATCTAGCCAAACATCTTGTTGGCATCTTCATTGACGGTCTATCTACAGACTCGCTCAAACTTAATCTATTTCGAAAAGATCCTCAATCCATCATTGAAGCCATACAGTTAGCAGTAGCCTAAGAAAATGTGAAGAAACGTTTTCAACAGCGTTTGGGACGTGACCCTCGAGTAGAACCTCAAGAAGAACATGAACCGATGGACGTGAGTCATTATCGCTACAGTTGGCATGGCCCACCTACACAACAACGACCTGTTGCTCCTCCGTCAGGGCCCCATTCAAGTTATCAACATCGATCGCGACATCATCAAAGTGGACAGGCACCTCTGATACATCAGGTATCTACGATTACTTGCTTCACCTGTGGTCAGCCTAATCATATATCTAGGAACTGTGTACACCGACAACAGCATCTTGTATGGCCACAAGCTAACACCCAGCCACAACCACGGAATCGCCAGCACAGTCAGGGACAACCTCACCAACCTTCCTGGCCTCCATTCACAACCATGCCACCCCGTTAAGGACCTTCACACTCTTTTTCCCGTGGACAGTTCCACCCCAGACCATATATGGACCAGGGAAACCATTGGAACAGCCTGAACAGGAGAAGGAATAGGATGTCAATAAGAAATTTCATTAAAGAGATAAGACAAACAAAGATATGGGAGGTAAACTGTAGTACATGCAGAAACAAACGAAGCTGTTTCATGATAACAAAAGGGTGTTGGAAGGCCCACATATATCCAATAAGATCGGGAAATTCTTCTTCTTCCTCTTCTTCATCACTCCCTGATAACTCTTCCCTTTCATCCCATCTTTATAATCCACCCTGTCCTCTTCCTCCTTCCACCGCCGCAGCTATTGCCCACACCTCTCCTCCTCCTTTAGTACACCTTTCCTCTGAGTCCGCTCCTCCTTTTCCCCTACCTACTTCTGAACTTGATACTGCCCCTAATTCTACCTCCTCTGACATCGAGACTGACGTTCCTCCCCCTCTTCTTCGTTATCCTACCAAACGTAGGCATTCCACCTCCTCTGGAAATTCTGCTCCCCTTCCCAAGTATCTTCTGCAGCCCACTGCCCATGTCCGTACTCACATTTCCCGTCTTCCTCGCCCTCGTCAGCTGCCTCTGGTACCTCCCCCAACCCCCCCCCCCCCCCCAACCCACCGACACACCGTAGATCGCGTATTCCCCACCGTCTTCCCCCGATCTGTCCACGCCCTCCTCCCCAATCCTCACTTCATGTTCCGTTCCCTCCTGCAGTCCTCGCCATTTCTCCTCATCTTCAACAACCTCGCTGTGACGAACATTTGAACACACGAGCAATCGCATGGATTGATTCATTAAATATCCTCATAAAATCGTTAACCAGTTGACCTTTCTTTTTTTCCCCAGATGGCATGTCCAGTTATAACTTATTTGATGATCCGTTTGTCTTTCGAGACACTCCTCATGCCACATGATTAACTCTTCCTTGACCAGCGTTAGCTATATCTTTTTTGTGTGTGCTTAAGATGGCATCTGTGCTGTCATGACCTTATGATTATTGTTTTTCTTAATGGGTTGATATTTTTTGTCACGAGCATGGTCATGATTTGTTCGTGATGATTTGTGAATAACAAAGAGATTACCATTAGTTCATTTTTTTTCATCCGCCACTTATGTTGGCATCAGTGATGTTTTTTTATCATTCCGTTTTGTTTCCTCCATGTCGTTTGGACATAGTTCGATTTCCGGATTTTTTATGCCGGTACATTTCTTATGTGAATTAACTCATGCCATTTACTGCCTGTTAGTTTATTACATACTGATGTTCCTGTTTTGTGCATCCGCCGTGTTCGGCGTCCACCATTTTTTTTTTTGGGCACCCATTTTTTTTATTGCTTGTGAGTTCTCCACTTTTAGCGACGTTACCTCGCTTTGATGCATTAATGATTTGTTTTTTTTCCATGACTTTGAGTAATGTGTGACTTCATGGTGCATTGTTCATTGATCCCCATGAAATATAAGTATTTTCATTTTTTGCCATTGTGTCATTTATGCCTCTCGACATACACTTTGTATCTTTTTCCCTATCTAGATAGTTCTTTTACTATTCCCCCATCATTTTTTTGTTTTCTTTATTTCATTGTCCATTCCCCATTCCCTTAACTCCCATGCTATTGTATTCCACTGCTGTATATTTTCCCATCACCTTCCATACCCATGATTGATGTTTTTTTTAATGAATATTGGCGTAATAAACTGGTGGAACTGGTATATACATTTTTTTCCCTTTAGGTTTTTTTAGGGTTAGTTTTCAGTAGTTCCTCGGAATATGTCTCCCTTCTGGGATACATTTTCGTGGCCCCGGGCGTATGTGACCGTAAGGTCCACTACGTCATTTTAGCACTAAGGTGCGACCACTTTATTATAGTTAGTGAAAGAATACTTTAGCAAGATTTAAACACTAAGTATTTGAACGTGACTAGTTAGTTAATTAACCCTAGTCCCAAACCTAGGACGGTCATTCGTTCATGGTGTACATGAAATGACGTCATCAAAGCGTGTGTAGTAGCAATACAAGAAAAGAAACGGAAGTTATTTTTTTCAAAGGGGAGATTAGAGTGAGTTGTTTTTAGCACGAGACGAGCGGCGGCTGTTTTTCCATCTAGCAGGTCCCATTTATGTTTTGATTCGTATGGATTGTGGTTTGTACACCTTAATGAATATATTCTATGAACCAGCATGGAATGGTTAGCGAATGCAACCACTGAATAAAAGGTATTGTTTAGTTAAGACGAAGTTAGACTTACTTCTTGAACACAAGTTGGAAGTTACATTGTTGACATTTGACTATCAGCAACAGAGTACTTCATTCTTACGATCACACAGCCACACACCAACACAGACGAGTCTACATCAACTACCTGGGTTTATTACACATCTCTTCTGTAACCACCACCTCTGGCGATAGCCAGTTTACAACAGAAGCACCTCATTTCTTCACCCTGTCACAAAACGACTTTACAACAGACGTCCTACATTTTTCCTCACCCTGTCACAAAATAAAAATAAGAGGGAGCGCCTAGGTGGGAGAAAGACAAGCGGCGATGCGCCCAAAACGTAACACAAATCAAGAAATAAATAATGCATACAAATAGAGGGCCGCTTGAGACAAAGGAGTAAGAGAACGAAATATTGAAGCCACCAATGTGAAACTGATGACAAAAATTAGAATGGTGCCATTGGAACAAAAGATGAGAAGCAGACGCTCATTGTGGAAAGGACACACATTGTATAAACTTACTGATTGGATTACAAGACAGTCCTCGTTCTGTGATACCCAGGGTAAAAAGGGTAGAGGAAGACCCGAAACACAGAGAAGAGAACTAGTGGCAGAAATGAAGGTATAAAGAAGACATAGAAAGATATTAAGTGAATGGTACAGGACAACTTGGCATAAGTTTATTGAAGGAATATGCTCGTAGGGAGACGAAAGATATTGGATGTAATGCTTGAATGAAAAACAGAAAACATGATTTATCTTTGCTAAAT
Source organism: Oreohelix idahoensis (assembly GCA_024509875.1). NCBI lineage: Eukaryota > Metazoa > Mollusca > Gastropoda > Stylommatophora > Oreohelicidae > Oreohelix > Oreohelix idahoensis. The sequence goes on from JAMPIV010001500.1 coordinate 184,585, forward strand.
AGCCAAAAAGAATTTAATATTTAATACAACATCTCTTGTAAACAAGTATAGCATAAAGGTACAACAAAGAAGGTATAGCACTAAAAATAACGCAGAAACGATATAACAAATGATCAAGTCGTCGTTCCAGGCAGACGGGGAGTATAAAGACAAATATTTTGCCGTTGAAGACGATGAAGTCTTCAATTTGTGTTCGGGACCTTGGGAAAACACAGGCAAGTGTCAACATCCTTAATTTGACATTCAACATTCCTGGAGTTTTCTCGGAGTATCACGCAAACTCCTGGGCCTGTTCTGGAAAATATCTTAGAAGCCACACCGTGTGGCTTGATTACATAAGCAACCAACGGGGGAAATGAAAGAATTAACAACAGGATCCAAGGTCACCTGAAGCCGACAAAATAAATAAAGTTAAGTGTTTTGCTGTCGACGATAAAACCGAAGGGCTAATTCTTTATATTTTGGCTTTCTTGGAAGCATATTACATTAATTTCTACGGACGCAAACTGAGCTCAGAAATAATGTAATTTCAAATACTTAAGTACGTTAATACATCTTAACATCAGGTTGCAGATGCATCATTGATGTGAGGTGCAGGACTGCACTGGCAAAAGTAGCGTTCAATAACACACAGTCTATGCAACAATTCTTTGCCAAAGGAAACACAGGTATAATAATAACCAACTTTCTCGTGATCTTTACAATCATTCATTCATCCCCTTTTAACTCTTCAAGGAGCATAGGCCTTCAACAAACGTATGCCAAATCTTCCTGACACGTACCATCAGCTCAAGGTCTTCTTTTTCGTGCCCTTCATGTCTCTCTCCATTTCTCTTCTCCATGTTTTCTTTGTTTACCTCTCTTACCCTGGGGATTCCAGAGCAAGGACTGTCTGGTTATGCTGTCAAAGGGTTTCCTCAATGTGAGTCCTATCCATCTCCATCGTCTTTTTTCTCATCTCTTATTCCAATTGCACTTGTCTGGTTCCTGTCATCAGTTCCACATTAGTGTGTCGACCTTTAAATTAGGCTGTTAATATTGTATATTTTATTCCAAACTTAATTTCATTCGACGGATATGACAACAGTGCCGAATAATTAATAATCAGATATGACTAAAATGGTACCAACCGACTTGTATTATTGTTACCAAATACCAGTGTTGTCTATTCGAGTCCATCGACTTGGACTCAAGTCTGACTTAGATCACCACTTCGACTCGAATCGAAATGTAGATATTAGCGACTCGACTCTAATGAGGCTTGCCAATTTTGGCAAATCGACTCGCTGTCCTAATTCACAAAAGACTCTTAACTATGGAAAAACCAGAAAATGGCTTTGTTTAAAGCGATATCACCCAGACAAAAATTCAATTTTGCAAACACATTTCCGTCAGTTTATCAGATATAATTGGATATTTTTGATAGACAAACCTCGGGGAGACAGAGTGACTGTCTAAACATTAACATTACTCGGCTATGGAAACATAACACCCCGGACTGGGCGAACACTTCTCAAGTCAGACAGAAGTAATACTGTCATAAATGATACTCAGAGGTCCTTAAAACAACTCATGAGATTTAGAGATGATCAAGTGTAGTATTTCATCCATAAATTTGTAAACTTTAGTGTGTGTGTGTGAGTTGGTGGGTGGGAGGAGGGGGGGGGGGGGCTGGGTTGGGGTTGTTAAGAAGATAATATTTCTAAAGGTAACTGAAAATGAAAGACTAGACAGGGAAATTAAAACATGATGTCAGAGAGCAAGTGCAGTGAATTCTCAACAGTCACTACCACTCAAACATCAGAATATCAGTCTGGAAACTAAACGCCAGCTGATAAATAGTATATTGTTTCCAGCTCTATGCTGTCAGGGCCAAACCTTGCCCTTGACCGAAGCACAGGAGGGGAAATCACATACTTTGAGAAGAGATGTTTAAGAAACGCCATTAATGATAACAGGAGAGACATTTTGTGAAATTATACGAAAAGAAAAATTGTAGGAACTAAATCCTGCAACAGGTTTATAAAGAGGGACAGAAAATTAACTGGTTTCGTCATCTCGTGAGATTGGAGTCCGATGAATTACTATTACGCACCTACAACAGTACAAGATCTAGTTTCATGGCACGGGGAAGACAACGAGGTAGAAGGATAGACAACATCACAGACATCCTACAACAACACGGGCTCACAGCAGCCACCGGGACACACTTGGATCAAGAACGAAAACTTCATCTCCCTGCTACGCTTCACGGCAATAGTAGAAGGGGAAAAAAAGTACTTTAATCGGCTGGTTCCGTTCCCGTCAAAAAGTGAAAGAATAAAATGTACCAAGAAAGTCAGCTACATTCAAAGTTCGAGCTGGCTACGAAAAGTGGAACACAAAGATTTTGAGCGCCAAAGATTTCAAACGTGACTAATATATAAAGCTGAGGTGAAGTTAAATAAAAGTGTCTAAAAAGAAGAAAGAAGCAACCATAATCACTAATAATTAATTTTTATCCTTCACTTTGTTTCCTTCTTTCTGGTGGTTATTACACTACACTGATGATTTTTCTTGTCAAGTCCAGTATCCGTATCTATTGTCTTGTTTGTTTATTTTCGCATTCCTGAACTCTAATTCCGCCCCTTCCGTGAATGTTTTCTTGCTAGCACGGTCAATCAGTGACCGGATGTGGACATTCCAGACGTTGCCCGTTAAAATGCTCGTGTTCTTTGGCCACCTCCTTGAAATGCGGTATACGTTTAATCATTGGATTTGTCGCGTTTTGCAAACAAAGGTGGACTAATGTTCAGTTCAAACTTTTTGTATGCGTGACGCCAGGACACGTTGTCTGTCCTTGTTTGTTGTTTAAGTCCTTGTTGTTGCATAGATCTCTTAGAGTTCCGCATTCCGTGTGTGTACAGGATTCGCAGGTTTCTACACAACCGGAGAAAAGAATATATTCGATGTTTACGGAGGCCGTACTGTTAACCTTGTACTAATATTCGTTTTGTTCGAGCACTTGACAGATGACATAGCCTCACGAGGACGTCATGTTGAAGACAGGCCAGTAAACAACTTGTCAAGAAAAAGTGAGCCATTTTCGCCTCAGTAAGATGCTAGCTTTATTGCTTCCTTTCTAGCATAACCGTTATGAAATCGTTCCCTTTTAGTTCTGTATGGAACATAGGACCACCAATGGAGCATGCAACTACCTTCTGCATGTACGAACATATCAGTGTACACGAAAATAAGGCGAAAAAGAGGCCGACCAAAAAACTCTTTGGCGGAAAACTGTGGAGGTCGAGACGCAAAAGTGTAAACCAGAGTTGGGGCACTGCACGAAGGATGGCTGCCGACCGAGATAAGAGGAGGCAGTTTGTTGCTGCCCTACAAGAGCCACCATATGTGACGGCAACTGACTGCTTTGACAGTCAGCGGTTAAGGATCCACGAAGTAGAAGAAGATACGAGAAAACCCATACTATAAGAAACACCGTGTTCTTTGTTGAGATGTTAAAATTGGTAAAGCCTCTTTCTTAAGCCATCCTTCTGGTCGTAAACAAAGTCGCCTGCTGTAAGAAATTCAGTTGACATGTTCATGTCACCGATTCGCAGATATTGTGGGATCTAGCACGAGTCCAATAGGCATTTATAAAAATTAGATGTAGAGTTTGTCGATGTCTCTAACACGTATATTTCCTGCAGCAAGGCGATTACGTCGCTTTCATGGACCTGGTCTGGACTGCCCATTGTTCTCTTTATTTTCTGTTATCTGGTTATATTTGTTTTACATGATGATGTTGCGAGCCTTATGCACAAACTCATATTAGTAATCCTGTGCGACATACCTAAGGATGCCGTAGTTCAGTTCTTTCTTTGTATGTTTAGAGACATAAAATGCTGATGTATAAACAGTAGATTATTATACCCCGCCACAATGTCTTTTATATTTGGAAATGTGCCCTAATATAACCAATAGGCCAACACGAAACAAAACATCTGTTAATACAAATGAACATTAGTAAAGGAAAATGTTCACAGACCAACTTGACCTTGGCTGACTGGTCCATTATTTGTGCTGTCTGTCGAGCGCCGCTCACGAAGAAATGAAGCAGACATCCGGGCTATGCGTGAACTTGACGATAGGTTTGTAAACCTGAAATGACGCTGTAAGGCAAATCTCAGACTGAAATTGTTCTCTCTAATGACACTGAGTTTTTATTTCCTGAAGTTTTGCCGGTATTGCCCTACAAACTGGTGATGAGCGATGTGGATTTGGAGAAGGTAAAGGCACAAATAACGGCATATATATATATATATATATATATATATATATATATATATATATATATATATATATATATATATATATATATATATATATATATATATATATATATATATATATATATGAATCAATCAATACCCTTTAGCTCCCCAAGGAGCATAGGCCTTCAACAAACACATGCCAAGTCCTCCTGTCACGTGCCCTCCGCACACGTATATATATATATATATATATATATATATATATATATATATATATATATATATATATATATATATATATATATATATATATATATATATATATATATATGTATATATATATATATATATATATATATATACACCTGTCACAAAAAGTAGGGGATATTGAATTTAAAAGTTATCCAAAGACAATATATTTCAAATTAGTTCATTTATTCCTTCGTACAAGTAAACTTGAGCATCATAACAAGACATTTGCGGTATAAGAAGTGTTATGGCTTTACTCACATGATTTTAGTCGCACTGGCAACCAAGGCAGGGTAGGTACTTCATTTTCACAAAAATATTCCAATATTTCTAAAAACGTGTAGGGCCCCCGTTTGCCGCTAAACATGCATTGCAACGATGTCTCATACTGCAAATAAGCCTTCTGATGTTGTCTTGAGGAATTCTCTGCCACTCCTGCTGAAGGGCCTGGGCTAACTGCTGAAGAGTCTGTGGAGCGGCTGGACGTTGTTGGACGCGTCTATTCAGGAGGTCCCACAGATGCTCAATAGGAGACAGGTCGGGGGACATTGGCGGCCACGGTAACGTTCGGATATGCTGCATCTGAAGGTGATCTTGGACGACGCGAGCACTGTGAGGACGTGCATTGTCATCCTGGAAGATGAAATCTGGTCCGTGCCGTTGAGCAAATGGCACGACGATAGGCTCGATGATGTTGTCACGGTAGTAGAGCCCTGTGATATTGACCTGGCATATGAGAAGGTCGGTCTTGTCATTCATACAGATGCCTGCCCACACCATTACACTGTCACCTCCATAACGGTTGTGTGCAACAGTTGCAGGAGGCTGGTAACGCTCACCTCGCCGTCGCCAGACACGTATTAGAGGATCACGAAAATCCGAAACGAAACGGGACTCATCAGAAAACATCATTGATGCCCACTTTGATTGGTCCACCTATGATGACGTTGGCACCAATCCATTCTTGCTCGCCTGTGTTGTGGTGACATGGGCAAAGCTACAAACGGTCTGCGTGAGGCCAGTTGCTTTTGGTGCAAACGGTTTTGTACTGTCTGAGTTGAGACCCGGATGTCAGTGGTTTGTTGAAGGTGTTGCTGAAGTTGAGTAGCATTTAGAGTCCGAGTTCTGAGGGCCTAAGTAACAAGAAGTTGATCTTGGCGGCGTGTAGTGACTCTTGGGCGGCGTGTAGTGACTCTTGGGCGGCCAGTCCGAGGCCAGATCAGCCACTGTGCGGAAATTTTGATACTTGTTCCACAGTCTGCTGACAACTGACTGTGAAACATTGAGGTTCCGAGCAACATCCACTTGCCGACTTCCGGTTTGCAACATGCCTTTGCCTATCCATCTCTGCTGTTCTGTCAAACGTTCCATGACGAAGAAAAGAAATTTTATCTGTTGCAGAGTCTTTTTATACCTGTCCATGGTGAGTAGTGTTCATCAAACCCGAGATACACGCATTTTTGTGAAAAAGAATAATGTGTGAACTTTACGGATGGGCCCCACCTCTGTTCTTGGGATTGGCTTACTCATCACGAGTCACCAGGTCAACATGATATTGCACGTGAGAGTGGAGAAGAGCGTGCTCGATATGTCTATATAACCATTAAAATACCAAATCCACTCTTTTGTAAAATAATACATACCATCTTAAAATATCCCCTATATATATAATTAGAATATTAATACAAATAGCTTTATAAGTAAAAATCAAAAGATATGTTGGCTTTATATGCTGCACTAAGGCATTTGAGAAAGCGAAACGTTAGGAAATTGTCAAAATGTTAGAAAGTATAAACATCGATGTTAAATACCTGAGATTGAAAAATAATATGTACTGGCAACTTGTCACAGTTGCCTCAACTTAGCTCTGCAGTAGTGGTCCAACAGTGGCCAAAACTCAAGAGTAACTTATGTGGGTCTTGAAAGGTGTCTACCTTTGCACAAGATTATTCTTGGCAGAGTTGTAGGTAGAAGGATGATGATGCTTCTACCTCCAGGGAGCTTTCACAAGATATTCAGAAAAGCGAGAACAATGCTGCATTGGCTGAGCATGTTAACTCTAGGATCTGCCGACAACTTTTGTGAAGGATTATGTAATCTTACAATAGCTCGTTCAAGCCCCCAGCTGAATTAATTCAGCGAATTTCCTCTTATTATATTTAGTAGCTCTGGTTGAGTGTATTTAAGAAATTGTCTGAGTCATACGGATACAACACATTCAAAATGATTAAATCAACTTTAAATTTGGATAGATATAAATAACAAATTCAATAATCACTTAGGTTTTAACAGTTATTAAAATTGAATATTCTTTAACAAAAATTGGTCATCATCATACGATGTTAATGGGGAATTATATAAGGGGAAGTTTCACTTGGCAGCTTTTATTTAACTACTTGGCTGCCAATGAGGTTTCTGCTCCCGCTGGTGTTTTGGTTCTTCGCAGATAGGTGACTGGATTGCTCACGTTCCTGGTCAAGATTAAGAGTTGCAGCACGTTCCAAGTAAAATCAGGGAGTAACTGCAACGTTGCTCCCGCGTCTCTGAGACCCTTCTGATGATGGTGTCTAGCGTCGACTTCAGGTCACTTATACCCTCACTTGTTCCAGAAATAGTACCCTCAACTGGTACCACCAACTTGTATGGCAAAATAAGAGAAACAAATACCCTCTGAGTATTGAGTTTCCCAACACATACTTATGTGTCCCCATCTTCCTATTCCACCATCCCATCTATCTTCAGAATTTGTACCCTCTCTAAGAATTAATTTTAATCCTAGTGGGCGAAAAACTATCTTTACATTTAACATTAATAGTTTTATATTTAACTTTAGTTGAAAATGTTAACAATATAGTTTTAAAATGTTTACTTTTACATCGGTTGAAAAGGTTGTAACATTTCATTGCAGTTAGAGTGAATATGTTTTACATTTACACTGGTTGAAAAGGTTGAAACTTTCATTACATTTAGAGTGAATATGTTTTACATTTACACTACTTGAAAAGGTTCATAATATATCAAGTATGTACATCATTTCTTTCATCATTCCCTCCCTGCTCCACATGGAACTTGGCACTACCTCTGCTTTTGGTTCTTTATAAGAAACTCGCAAAAAAGCAGTCCCCAGCCCTGGCAGTGGTGGTTTATGAAATCATCATTCTATGTGCTGAGGTTGCCAGCCTCAAATGACGTGGACATTCACTAGCAATTTTCACGTATTAATTTTCACATGTCAATATATATACGTATTAGTTCACATGTTAATAATGCAAAAATATAGAATTCAAAATGTACAACTTATGCCAATCTTTAGTTTCACAGACTGCTGGCGCAGAGAAATAAAGGCACTTGTAAAGGCCTCTTACACTTGGTCTGGGGTGTTGTTACTTTAATAATAAGTTCCCACTTTGATTTGTGTTTCAGTTTCCTCAGATTCTGATGGTCCTCGTTAATAATGTTAGTGTTTTCCTGGGCTCTTAAGTCCTCAAGAATTTCAAACAAGTCCGGTCCGATAAATGAAAGCTGATCTTCGTCTTAACTCTGGCAAGGTCTGGTTGTCTTCTTGGCGCGAGGTAGATTTTCACAGTGTTCTACTCTGGCTGAAATGTCAGGTTATATTGCCTGTCTTCCCCCGCATTTGTTTGTTACGATGCTAAGCAGGGCTCCAATCGGAAGGGGTGTTGTGCCTTCATTCCGAATGTCTGCCAATCGTCTCAAACATGCGTGTTTTGTGGGGTAATTCAAACTATTTCCTCCTGGAAATTTATACGAGTTACTGCAGAGGTCTTGTCTCCCAAATATGGAATCAAAACATCCGATCCTCTCTCGGCAATGTTTACAAATAACTTCTTACATCTGTCCGGACTATTACAATATTTCCGCTTAGGTGTGTCCGGCTGATAGGTGCGTGTCTGTAATCTGTCCACAGACGGGTAATTTATCGCCCAGCACGCCTTCGGTAAACCCAACGCCCCGTCGCTGACCAGCCCATCTGGGTTCATGACAAATTATCACTGAGAGGAGTGTAAGATGATATGAAACTACTAAATATCTGCTTGATAACAGGGACAAAAATGTGCCGACCACAGAAATTTAGTACACAACAAAATGTAACTAAATACTTCCGGAGAGGAAAAAGATATCGACCCAATAATTATGTGACACAACTAACAACATCGATAAAAATTCGAAGACGAATGGGAATATTTCAGTAGTTAACAAATGGTAGGGATGTGTAGAGCCTACTGTCACCAGATTTGTTCAATCTGTAAAACATATGTTTATTTATTTTGTTCAATCTGTACAGTGAAAATTAAATGAGAGCCATACTGGACATGCCAGGAATATCAGTTGTTGGACATAATATAAATAACTTAAGATATGCTGATGATACAGTCTTAATGGCAAAAAGTGAAAAAGAGTTGCTGGAATATGTCCGAAAGTGAAAATAAAGGTCAAAGCAATAATAGCTTAAAAAGACAGAAGTTACGGTCATCTGGAAGAAAATTATTTCCACAGAATGCACTATCAAAGTAAATCTAACCATTTTAAAACAAGTCAATAGATTCAATTACCAAAGCACGTTAGCAACATGGGGTGGACGATGCATCTCTGAAGTGAAGAGTAGAAAATAGCTACTCTATAAAATGAAAAGTATTTTATGCAACAATTTTTGTAAATGGAAATAAGAACAAAGAGTTCTTCAGTGTTATATAGAACCAATCATTACATACGGAAGCGATTAAGGGACATTTAGTAAACAAGTAGGAAAGACACTAGAGGCCACAGAGATGTGGTTTTACAGAAGAATGTTAAAAATACCATGGACAGACAAAAGAGAAATGAGAATGTCCTGAAAGAGGCCAGAGGGCAAGGGAAGCTTATAACTCAACGTTTGAGGGAAGCAATCAATTCTCTTTGGGTATGTTCTGAGGAGATAAGGAAAGCTGGAATATATCGTGACAACATGAAAGATTGAGGGAAAGAGGAATAGAGGACGACACTGAACAGTGTGGAATCCTGACATGGAAAGAAGTCAACAACAGAACTGATAAACAGTGCTGGAGACAGGAAGTTGTCGGGAGACATGATCATTTATGCGACAGGGCATGGCATTTGAAGAAGATGAAGAGAAAATACAATTTAACATTACAATCAAGAGAGAAGCCTGAGATGAATCGTAAACTTTATGAATGAAAAAAGATGTGGCTATACGTGAGCGAACAACACAGGAGCAGACTCAGTGTCCTTCCATCATCATCATCATCAGCATCATCATCATCATCAACATTATTTTCTTGTCCGCTCTACATGGAGTCTTGCGCCACCACCGCAGCTAGTCCCTTCGCACCAAGCACCCCCATGCTCCTACAGGGGTGGTTTCTGTAGCATATTCTTCAACACGATGAGGTTTCCACCCACATGCACAACCTCATGTTAGTAGCCTTGTACGACATGCCTGAGGGAGCAGTAGGCATACTCTTTCTTTGTGTCATCAGAGACCACCGGGAAATACTCTTTGTTCTATGGTCATAAGGTCTCTGTTCTATAGTCAAAAGGTCGTTGTTCTATAGTCATAAGGTCTTTGTTCTATAGTCATAAGTTGTTCTATACTCATAAGGTCGTTGTTCTATAGAAATAAGGTCGTTGTTCTATAGTCATAAGGTCGTTGTTCTATAGTCATAAGTTGTTCTATAGTCAAAAGGCCGTTGTTCTATAGTCATAAGGCCGTTGTTCTATAATCATAAGGCCGTAGTTCTATAGTCATAAGGCAGTTGTTATATAGTCATAAGGCCGTTGTTCTATAGTCATAAGGCCGTTGTTCTATAGTCATAAGGTCTTTGTTCTATAGTCATAAGGCCTTTGTTCTATAGTCATAAGGTCTTTGTTCTATAGTCATAAGGTCTTTGTTCTATTGTCATAAGTTGTTCTATAGTCATGAGGTCGTTGTTCTATAGTCATAAGGTCGTTGTTCTATAGTCATAAGGTCGTTGTTCTTTAGTCATAAGTTGTTCTATAGTCATAAGGTCGTTGTTCTATAGTCATAAGGTCGTTGGTCTATAGTCATAAGGCCGTTGTTCTATAGTCATAAGATCGTTGTTCTTTAGTCATAAGGTCGTTGTTCTATAGTTATAATGTCGTTGTTCTATAGTCATAAGGCCGTTGTTCTATAGTCATAAGGCTATTGTTCTACAGTTCTATAGTCATAAGGTCGTTGTTCTATAGTCATAAGGTCGTTGTTCTATAGTCATAAGGTCGTTGTTCTATAGTCAAATACTCTTTCTTCTATAGTCATAAGGTCGTTGTTCTATAGTCATAAGGTCGTTGTTCTATAGTCAAATACTCTTTCTTCTATAGTCATAAGGCCGTTATTATATAGTCAAAAGGTCGTTGTTCTATAGTCATAAGATCGTTGTTCTATAGTCATAAGGTCGTTGTTCTATAGTCATACGGTCGTTGTTCTATAGTCATAAGGTCGTTGTTCTATAGTCATAAGGCCGTTGTTCTATAGTCATAAGATCGTTGTTCTATAGTCATAAGGCCGTTGTTCTATAGTCATAAGGCTATTGTTCTACAGTTCTATAGTCATAAGGTCGTTGTTCTATAGTCATAAGGTCGTTGTTCTATAGTCATAAGGTCGTTGTTCTATAGTCATAAGGTCGTTGTTCTATAGTCAAACACTCTTTGTTCTATAGTCATAAGGCCGTTATTATATAGTCAAAAGGTCGTTGTTCTATAGTCATAAGATCGTTGTTCTATAGTCATAAGGTCGTTGTTCTATAGTCAAATACTCTTTGTTTTATAGTCATAAGGACGTTGTTATATAGTAAAAGGTCGTTGTTCTATAGTCATAAGGTCGTTGTTCTATAGTCATAAGGTCGTTGTTCTATAGTCGTAAGGTCGTTGTTCTATAGTCATAAGGTCGTTGTTCTATAGTCATAAGGTCGTTGTTCTATATCATAAGGTCGTTGTTACGTAGTCATCAGGCCGTTGTTCTATAGTCATGGTCTTTGTTCTATAGTGTCACGTTGACTGATAATTTGTCTTTCCATCACGTCCCAATTTTATTACTCTTTTAATGTTCTGGTTTCCTCGACATTTTGTAATTTATTTTCTTACGGATTCTACCTTCGTGTCCATTTTTCCTCTTGTCAGACCCTACCCCGCGGTTTGTTTACGTTCTGGCCTTCAGCGGTCAGCTAACGATAATATTACGTCAGCGCACCTGGTGTTGACCGACCAGAGGGATTTCTCTTGCGAGCGAGTAAAGCTTTTGATCACGAGCGCCAGGTAGCTTCTGAAGTCTGGGTAACAGTTTTGATCTCCGAATCAGGGGAAGAGAAACCCGCGGTTGGTCTCTGTGTTTAGCCTTTTAAACGACGTAGTTAGACCTCATAATATTATGTATTTGTCTATCTGGGGAATTTTCTCGCGGTTGTTGTCTCTGATGTCGTCTCTGGAATAACCTTTGTCTTACTCTTTATTACGTTACACGCCGATAAATCTGTAGAAAACAAGCCATGCCAGGTGTCCTTGTAGCGTTATTTGTAAACTATAAGAGTAGAAGGGTTTAATCAGTCAGACACACTCGCAAAATATTTCCTGCCCGAGAAGACCATTATGAAAATAAGGCAGACGTTAACACAGAACTAAATGTTACTGCCTATTTCTAGTCATTCCTCGGGGTGAGTTGACATCTCTTATAATATATATATTAATGTTAGCTTTTTATATATATCTGATAGGAATGTGACTTGAATTCATTTTTGAGGATTTCTCCCGGTAATTTAATTCAGTGAAATGTAGCGCTGTCTATCGCCTTAGTTAAGTGGTGTTTAAGCAGTTATAGTTTATAATGGGTTAAATGATAAACTTACGATAACAGATACTCTCTAGGCGTAGAATCAGTCCATACAAGGCTTACCATTGGGTTAAGAGTTGGCTGAATTAGCTGTCATTACTGTAAGAAAATGTCAGAGGTGGGGGTTTTTCACTTAAAACTGAATAGTGAGATGCAGGCGCTATAACACTGAATTATAGGAGATAGTCCCTTATTCCTTTTTGATAGCAACTTCTAGTGGCTGGGTGGAATAATGATATGCCGATTTGTGTAGCTAGACACTAGTCATAAAGTTCACGGAAAGCAGCCACCAGCCATAGAAAACATTATATCTTATGATTCAGTCACAACTGTATTATTATAGCAAGAACATTACCTTTTTTATGTATCCTCTGGGGGGATGTTAAATATTTTCCCCAAAAAGGGCGCATACCAACTACTGTGTAATGTCAAATGCTGTATTTTATGTAAATTCATTTAATGTTGTAAGATGAATAGCATATCCACTCAGCGGTAACTACAGGGTTAGGTTTCCTGTACGTTGAGTTGGGAGAAGAAGAGGAGTAGATTTTGCTGTCAGAACATTTACTGACAGGTACATGTGTGTACAAAATCTAGATAGCCTATGCGGGCGCATGCTGATAATTGATAGAGTGAAAGGAACAGGAGGGAGACTTATATAGATAAAGACAGCCTTAAACTATCATAGCAAGGATTACAATAAATTTAAATCCCATCGTGGAGCATAACTGTTTGGATAACGTTAGTGTAATTTTATTGTTTGCTTGATGTAAAGATCGTCTTCTTTGGGTCTCAGTTTCAGGGATACCGAATTGCTAGAGTCAACTCTCCAGTCAGGCGAAGAACGTCACAGTCTCTTCGTTCTAGAGGGTTTCTGAGTACATCTAGCCTCACGAGTTGTCACCTCAAATACCTGAAACAAAACCCTTTTTTTGTCAACGCCATTCTCTCAAACGGGAAAATAAGCTCACGCAGTGTGCAACGAGCCAACGCAAAATCTGAAATTCGTATTGCAGTAGTAGTTTCCTACTCGCCTATTGGATTACCAGTCAGAGCATTTGCGGCTCCCAGAAATATCAAACAGCCCAGCGTCTATAGCAGAATTTAATATCACCAGACTTTGTGTGCTTAAACGGAGCACTCAGTCAAATCACAGTTCAGCCAGCCCGAACCGGATTTAATGCCAAGCACGAAAGCAAAATTCACAGCGCCGGATAAGAGCGCAAGGGACCATTTTTCCTCAAGTAACTTCGTCTTGTGTGTGTTTCTGGATATTTAAAACCTCGCACTTATGAGCGGTCAGCCGGAGATAGACAGAGTTCCAGTCCCCCTCGCGCAATTAAGGGTCACCAATGATGGCACCGACAAGGAAAGTTATGCAGTTTATTCCATCACCTTGAAGGATATCTGCACGTAAGACACTTTCTGGAGCTAGTGCATTTGGTCCCACGAAAGTGGACAGACTGACACTCAGTTTGTTTATTTGGTCAGCCGGAGATAGACAGTCTTCCAGTCCCCCTCGCGCAATTAGGGGTCACCAATGATAGCACCTACATTGAAAGTTTTGTAGGTTTTTCCATCACCTTGAAGGATATCTACATGTAAGACACTTTCTGGAGCTAGCGCATTTGGTCCCACGAAAGCGGACAGACTGACATTCTGTTTATTTTTATTTCTCTGTGTTCTACAGGTTTATGTTGGTAGTCTGTGTGTTCGTTGGCGTATTTTGCATCTTTGTGATTATTGCTGTAAAATTTATGTCGTTTGTGCTGATATGTATTATTTTCATACATTTCTTCTTTAATAAATTGTACTCATTTATTAATGCGCTGTTCACGACCCTTTCATCCATAATTAACATGTTTTAGCTCTTTACTATAATCTCTATTTTTTTGATCAGAGAAAAGAGAGAGAGCGGGAGGTGCTTAGACTATATAAGTGTGTTGAGGCTTGGAGAGAAAGATAACTTTAATAAATCTTCTTCCAAGTTTGTCTCAAGTCCACCTCCTATTTACACATTTTCTATGTGTAATCTATAACTCTGTCAGTCCACTATCATTGTCGATTTCACTACTATTGTCCAACTCGACAAATACTCTTACACTTTAACTCAACCACGACATATAGTCATAAGGTCGTTGTTCTATAGTCATAAGGTCGTTGTTCCATTGTCATCAGGCCGTTGTTCTATAGTCATCAGGTCGTTGTTCTATAGTCATAAGGTCGTTGTTCTATATTCATAAGGTCGTTGTTCTGTAGTCATAAGGTCGTTATTCCATAGTCATAAGGTCGTTGTTCTATAGTCATAAGGCCGTTGTTCTATAGTCATAACGCCTTTGTTCTATGGTCATAAGGCCGTTGTTCTGTAGTCATAAGGCCGTTGTTCTATAGTCATAAGGCCGTTGTTCTATATGTGACAGTGCGAAGACGATGTGTGAAGAAGAATAAGAATTCACGTGTAATGTTGTCGTCACTCTCTCTGACCTACTTTCACACACGTTCCGCAGTCACAGAAAAACTCTCTTGATGACAGGGGTCCCACTTTTATTAATGAAACCCTATCAAGTAGCGTATGAATCATACAGAAAACAATGTTGTCCTCAAGTTTACTTTGTAGGTAATTCCAATACAACACCATATAACCAAGCTATTTAGGTATTTTCTACGTAACACCATATAATAACCCAGCACAGACTGCTGGACTCTGAAATAAAATGAAACAAAATAAACTATCATCGTACTAATGGACAAACATCATCTACGTTATAATACATACATATGTGTGAAAATATGCAAGTACATGCACTTAAATGACCATATGTGTGTGTGTGTGTGTTGTGTGTGTTCATGCATATCTGTGTATATGTGTAATCATACAATAAACATATCTCAGTCGACAACAATGCCTTCATACTCATACTAAATACTAACCACATCATCACGCGAGAGAAAACTTAAATGAAGCACTTCTATCTATGATGAATTATTATACACAACTCACTGGTCTAAATGACCAAATTTGATTAGTATCTTAGAGGTCTAGCTGCTCTAAAGAACAAGCAGATATATATACTCTATTCTTACAGCTCCATACTTGTACTAAATGTACTAGGCATAGGCTACTCACGGAGCTAGAGTGTACGCTAATCTTTCTCTCACAATAACCACTGATGTAAAATTAACCACAGTTACGGCTCACTAGAATGCCATATAACTATTACTTAACACTACACAAATAATAATAATAATGGTAATAAATACACACTTGTATACAGCGCAATGCGGTACTAGAATTCCTCTAATAAAATCGCTTTAGTACTTTACACATTTAACACACTGTCTCACGGTTAAAAATAGCTTTGAGATATACGTGAAATTACACTTAAAAGCACATAAATCGCCAACCAGCTTCTATCAAACTATAGACAGGCAAACGCTAATAAGCAATAACTCTAAACCTGAAACGTCTAATATTACTTTACGTTAAGTATCATAAAAATGTACTCATATGCAAGCATGCCTCAATGTCGTTAGTTCTCTTAACACAGACGCAACATATGCGTATCAAATCCTCTACCTCACTGGTGTATCGTATCGAGGATGCATACCGCACATGAAGACGATCTGGCTACTTTTCAGCTCTGACTGAAGCCTTCAACTCTTTTAGTTTAAATCTACACCTCCACTCCTGTACCGTACAATAGCCACATCAAAATGTCAGGGAAAACTCCACCCATCCCTCTAGGGAGCAAATCAGGAGTCCTATGCTCAGTATGGATGACATGAGATCACATCTTAGTCAAGAGTATCTTCCTAATCGACACAACTCAAGGTCCGCCCACTAATGGGCTGTTACATACCACGATATTCGTTGCCCTACTCACACTTCTTACGGTTCGTGCTCAAAAAGGTGTTTTCTTCTGGTGTCAGACAGCGCCGAGATGTCTAACAACCGAGCGCTGTCTCCCATGTCTCACACGTCTGTCTTCTTCACGGATGGCAAAGGTGTGTTTCGTTTAAATCGCCCATTCCCGTGTGAGAATTGCATCATGAGCACAAATATTCACCGTAGACCAGATAGGAAATTAATTCCTCCGTCTAAAATTACATCTTTCTGGCCACACGGTTACATGTTCCGCCCCTAAATATTTTGTGGTCCCCACAAACCTACTCTGCTCCATTGGCAGTTATACGTTTATGTCTTTTTGCTTGTCGTGGTCTGGGAGAATTGTCCGCTCGTACAGCGTCGCTACTTGGTTGAGAGTTCAGCGAGTTAGTGCCTGCAGTTGTCGGCCTTGACGGTGGATTGCTTCCAACTTGTTTTACATTTGTTTTTCGTCGATGTTGGCGTGCATTCCCCCCAATCTGATTTAGATTGGTGTCCTCTCTGGAGCGTCGGCGTGTATTCCCTCCTATCTGTTTAAGATTAGTTTCCTCTTCTGAACGTTGACCGCTTTTCTTTGCGCCCTTATGGTAACAGTTGTCAGGGCCATCTCTTGGCCTGCACCCTGAAGGCAACCTAGATGTGTCGGTACGTTTAATGAGGGCGCTCTTTGAGGGACAAACCGATAGCAAATGCACTGGGGACTTACACTGAAAACATCGCTTCGGAAGCGGGCCCTGAGGGCACTTGGCTGCCATGTGGTCTGAAAAGTCTCCACAATTGTAGCATCTTATTTTTCTAGGCTTCCTTTGTGCCATGGGTCGCCTCCTGCTACCCTTACATTCCTGGCCGCTAATGCCGCATACAAAGACCGCTTCAATGCCCTGAACAGATGGTTTGCTGTCAAATTCTACTCGCTCATTTCTCGCCAGACTACGGATTCCCTTTCTGAAAATCTTAGTCTGATGTACAAATACAACAACACCTCCATCATCCGGTGTAATAAATCCCCATCCTTTGTCGACATTATACCACTTACAAAATCCTTGTCGCCTTGTTGGTGCATCTGTGTTTTTACTTACCTCTAAATCACTGCGTTCACTATCAACTGCCTGACTCTCACCTACAGGAAGGTCTAGTTTTGGTTCCAGTTGATCCAAACCTTGGTTCTGCTCTAGGTTTTCATGCGGTTGGCACTGTTTCCTTCTTCGCGTCTCCTTTTGTGCTGGCGCCATACTCTGTGATAGCTGTGCCAGCTGGGACCTTAAACTAGCTAATTCTGATGTGAGTGCCTCCTCTTCATTGTGAGCTTCTGCACTGGCTATCTGCACTAGCGTATCAGGCTCTTTGTCTTCCCAGAAAACAGCATAGTCCCTAACTTCCCTAAATGAGACACCCGGATTTTCTAGGACGTATTTCCTCACAGATTACTTACTCAGATCATCTCTCAGCTGGGCAACAAAATTATCCCTGAGCATGGATGGGTCCGCAGGAGCCAAGCCTTTCTTCACCCGCGTTGCATTCAATCTCAGAAATAATTCATGCAACAGGTGAGAGATTTCCGTTACTGATACGCTAGGCCCCTGTCTCATGGCATAGAAACCCCTAGTCATCTCATTGACTAGTTGTCGCTCACTGTAGGCTTCTTCCACTATTTCGAGTAACTTCTCAGGGCTGGCCTTGGCTCCGCTACGTATCCGTAATTCCCTAGAGACCACTGGTGTAACATTATTCCACACAATATCTAACCTATCTTCTACAGTTAAGGGCCCTACCTTCCATGCAGCTTTTACCTCCTTTACAAACTCTTGCCAAGTGGGGCCTGGCTTTTCACCAAATCGTCTTACCTCCGGCACTGTTATGTAAATCACCTTCACATGCGCATTGCCCTGGCTCTTTCCTGCTGAGAGGATTTCTTCACGGGAGCCACCTCCAGCTGTCGAGGTGCTCCCAGGCTCTGACCGACATGTTGCGTCTGCGCATTGAGTTAACATCACTGCTCTAGCCCTAACCTAGCAAAATACAATGCAAAAACAGATGAAAAGAAAACACTAATTATAATGTTACAATAAATAATAGAAAGTGTCTCTTATTTTTTTGCTTGCTTGAAGTTCATATTTGAGTTTTCGCTTCTTCAAGAGGGCCATAATAATGCCTTCATTTCCATATCACCGTGGCTAGAACCCAGTAAATAGTCCTGCGCCAGCCGGCGTTTACACGATTGTGCCGCGGTGATGTGGCCAGGCTGAGTATTTATAAAGAGAGAGTAAGCCGGCAAAGAGCCCTTTTGAAAATCGGTCCAGACGAGAGAGAAACGAAGTTAGGCACGCCCTGTGTGGGTGATGATGATGATATAATCCCTTTAGCTGTGAGCAGGTAGCTCGTGACAGCCCATTGCCTCTCTGACAAAGGTGCAAGTCTTCCTCAGTTGTTGTGATGATGTGTAGAGTGTATTGTGGATGGTTGGGAGCGATGGGAGTAGCTGGTGTTGCAGGTCAGTTAATCTTGGGCACTGTAACAGTAGGTGTTCAACTGATTCCTCATGGTGGTGGCAGTGCCTACAGTTTGGTTCATGTAGTGGGTCTATTCTATTTAAATGTTTATTGACAGGGGCATGGCCTGTTCTCAGCTGGAAAATTAGACTCTGATCTCTTCTTTTCAGTTGTTTATTGACAGGGGCATGGCCTGTTCTCAGCTGGAAAATTAGACTCTGATCTCTTCTTTTCAGTTGTTTAAGCAAGGGCCAAAGATGCAAGGGTGGTCTTCTGGGTGCAGGTTGGGGTATTTTATCACCGCGCCATATCCAGCATTGGTGGTAGCTTTAAATGCAGATCCATCTGTGTAGACATGGATGATGTTTTGTGGATATGAGTCTATAGTTTCTAAAGCGATGGTTTTCAGTAGTGGTACTAGAGTGTTCTTGTCTGCTGAGGGGTCGGAGAGTTCAGTTCTTACTGCGGGAGTAGTTGCCTGCCAACAAGGTGGTTCATTATTGATAGTTACCATTGGCTTTCTAACTGCTGGTAGGTGGTGTTTGATGCTAGCTTCTTTTGCAAATGAAATCATGTATATGCCCTGTGTGGGTAGACGAAGAACAAAGACATGACACATTAGCAACTGAGCACTGGCTGGGTTTTTTGTTTTGTTTGTTAGTTTATTTGTCTAATGTTTGCTTCATTTTACCCTTGGTCACTGACAAGGTTGTATGAATAAAAAAAGCCCCTGCCTTAGAATCAGAGTTTTATTGTTGATTGGGTTGGTTGCGAGTGTGCAAGAAAGTGATCACTTATTACAAAAGCATCATCATCATCTCGCCCACCCTATCACATATAGACATAAGGCCGTTGTTCTATAGTCATAAGGTCGTTGTTCTATAGTCATAAGTTGTTCTATAGTCATAAGGTCGTTGTTCTATAGTCATAAGGCCGTTGTTCTATAATAAGGCCGTTGTTCTATTTATCATAAGGCCGTTGTTCTATAGTCATAAGGTCGTTGTTCTATAGTCATGAGGCCGTTGTTCTATAGTCATAAGCCGTTGTTCTATAGTCATAAGGCCGTTGTTCTATAGGCATAAGGCCTGTAGTAAAGTCGTGTGTAAACCCACTTCTTTGTTAATACACTATGTCGATATACAAATATGCACAGCCAATCCACGTTCAACAGTCTCTGAGACAGATTAAATTACACGAAGTCACTTTCACGCAAGATGGCGGCAGGCAGAATGAATTAGGAAAAATAAATCAAAGAAAAAACCACTGTTGCTTCGGAACTCGGTCACGCATAGTACCAAAACGCATATAGCCAATCAGCTTGTCCCGGCAATTAAAAAAGACTAAAACGCCGCGAACCAATCAAAATGGTTCCTTATGCAGTGGCAGTTACCTGCGTTGACCTATATATATATATATATATATATGTGCGCGTTTTATTCAAATACACACACACACGAAGAACAGCTAGAACGACAGACTATGGAAGAGAAAGTTGTCCAGACTGATTCCTGCTTACCTGCGTGCCGGGCAAACTTGGTTCGCTAAGTCGAGTCAAAATCTGGCTTGTATAAATCTTAGAGGGTAGGTAAACTTACTATAAACTTTTAGGAGTTTTAATATGCCTTTATCATATATAATGATTGTATTTTATAATATCATGTATAATGATTGTGTATGACACCCACCTGAAAATAACCTACACCTGTATATAATATCACTATAGTATTTTAGTTTACTATGACTGTATCATGTATAATGATTATATTTTATGGAATCAGGTATAATGATTGTATTTCCTGGTATGATTGCTGAAGACGAAAACCAATCTGAAATATAACCTAACAGTCCTTGTTAGGACTCATATAACTCCAACCTGAATATAACCTATGACTATATCATGTATAATGATTGTATTTTATAGTATCATGTACAATGATTGTGTATGACTGTTGAAGAAGGAAACCACCAGAAAATACCCTACACCTGTATATATTTAATATAGGATTTTAGTTTTACTATGAATGTATCAGGCATACTGATTATATCTTAGGGAATTAGGTATAATGATTGTATTCCCTGGTATGACTCCAACCTGAGTAATAACCTAATAGTCCTTGTTAGGACTCATATAACTCCAACCTGAATATAACCTAACAGTCCTTGTTAGGACTCATATAACTATAACAATATTGTTAGGGTATATTTTACCATCCAGTATAGCACTTATCAGAGATGGCCTGGTATATTATAGGTGGAAGGAAACGGTTGTATCATACGGTGTAAAAATTATTGGATGTATTCATGTACTGAATTATCAGAAAGAATGTTTTGCAAGTACACACGTGCCATTTCTCGCTATTGATAAATCATACTGAGCCATGTTGTCATTCATCCTACATGCAGACACATGAGACACGCTCATCTCATATACACTAGAAATAGGTGGGCTTGATGACAGAAATTAGCCCCTATTTTTCCTTGTTACAGGTTTATTCGTGTCATCCTACCTGAGGTCGAATGTTCGGATCAGTCAAGCTGCCGGGAACTTCGCAGGAGCATAGTGGTTGTATCGGAGCTACATCCTTAGTCCCCCTCAGTCTTGGGTGGGCTAAAGGAACGATCATCAGTGGGTGTTGTGTGCATCAAACTTAAAAAGAACAGATTTGTTTTAAGAGATGAGTACACATTATACTATTTCCGTCGTCAAGTGTGAGCAATTAACTGTCTATGAAGAAAAAGTGATTTAGTGTAGTGAGAGACAAGATTAACAGCACAGCTGATATATATATGGGGGCTTGCGTATAATAAATGGACAGAAGCGGTATGAAAAGATCACTAATGTGAAAATTATGACAAGAACCAGACAAGAACTAGTGGAACAAGAGATTAGATGACGCTGGTGATGGATAGGACACACAGTGAGGAAACCTGTTGATAGCATTACAAGACACTTCTTGTTTTGGAATACTCAAGGTAAGAGAGGCAGAGGTAGACCAAAAACACATGGAGTTGGGCCTGGAGACAGAGGTAGACCAAAAACACATGGAGTTGGACCTGGAGACAGAGGTAGACCAAAAACACACGTAGTTGGACCTGGAGACAGAGGTAGACCAACAACACATGGAGTTGGACCTGGAGACAGAGGTAGACCAAAAACACATGGAGTTGGACCTAGAGACAGAGGTAGACCAACAACAGATGGAGTTGGACCTAGAGACAGAGGTAGACCAAAAACACACGGAGTTGGATCTAGAGACAGAGGTAGACCAAAAACACATGGAGTTGGACCTAGAGACAAAGGTAGACCAAAAACACATGGAGTTGGACCTAGACACAGAGGTAGACCAAAAACATATGGAGTTGGACCTGGAGACAGAGGTAGACCAAAGACACACGGAGTTGGACCTAGAGACAGAGGTAGACCAAAAACACATGGAGTTGGACCTAGAGACAGAGGTAGACCAAAAACAAATGGAGTTGGACCTAGAGACAAAGGTAGACCAAAAACACATGGAGTTGGACCTAGAGACAGAGGTAGACCAAAAACACATGGAGTTGGACCTAGACACAGAGGTAGGCCAAAAACATATGGAGTTGGACCTGGAGACAGAGGTAGACCAAAAACACACGGAGTTGGACCTAGAGACAAAGGTAGACCAAAAACACATGAAGTTGGACCTAGAGACAGAGGTAGACCAAAACACATGGAGTTGGACCTAGAGACAAAGGTAGACCAAAAACACATGGAGTTGGACCTAGAGACAGAGGTAGACCAAAAACACACGGAGTTGGATCTAGAGACAGAGGTAGACCAAAAACACATGGAGTTGGACCTAGAGACAGAGGTAGACCAAAAACACATGGAGT
Source organism: Oreohelix idahoensis (assembly GCA_024509875.1). Lineage (NCBI taxonomy): Eukaryota > Metazoa > Mollusca > Gastropoda > Stylommatophora > Oreohelicidae > Oreohelix > Oreohelix idahoensis. Next base: position 207,190 of record JAMPIV010001500.1, read on the forward strand.
TGGACCTAGAGACAAAGGTAGACCAAAAACACACGGAGTTGGACCTAGAGACAGAGGTAGACCAAAAACACATGGAGTTGGACCTAGACACAGAGGTAGACCAAAAACATATGGAGTTGGACCTGGAGACAGAGGTAGACCAAAAACACACGGAGTTGGACCTAGAGACAGAGGTAGACCAAAAACACATGGAGTTGGACCTAGAGACAGAGGTAGACCAAAAACACATGGAGTTGGACCTAGAGACAAAGGTAGACCAAAAACACATGGAGTTGGACCTAGAGACAGAGGTAGACCAAAACACATGGAGTTGGACCTAGAGACAGAGGTAGACCAAAAACACGTGGAGTTGGACCTGGAGACAGAAGTGACAATGATGAGCAAGACAATGAAAAAACTTGTGCTGCTGGCACGTGACAGACGGACTTAGCATGTGGTTGTTGAGTGCCTATTACTAATTGTCGGGTAGGGGGGGGGAGTGGCTAGGAGGTATGGCGTTTGCCTCTAATTCTAAAAGTACCAGTTCGCTCCCAGTAAAGGGAATATAATTTATGGAATTTTTTTTGTTTCAGAACCTGTGGTTCCTAATGATGTCATTCTCTCTCTTATCTCCTGGATAGTGAGATCGGATGCCTAGCTTTTTCAGATAAAGACGAAAAATTAGGAGGTACCGTGTGCAAAATATGCACGTTAATAATCCCACGGAAGTTGGAAATCGTAAAGAGTAAGCCATACGGCCGCTGCCCTGGCGAAATTTAAAAACTAGGAAATCTACCCACCACAAAAATATTTATACAATGTGTGATTCCTATGTATACACATTGAGATTCTCACCGGTGCTATGGAGCTCGTACACTGTGTTGAGATCCTCCTTGTGTGATCTAAGAGAGGTGGTCGGAACACTGATGGAGTTGTCCGTGCGCAATGAAGATTGTCCTTAGAACTAAAACCAAACCAAACCGAAGGTCTATGCTCCTTAGGGAACTAAAGGGTATTGATTGCTTGATTAATTTTATATTTAAACTACTTAATAAATACCATTTATTTATGTTTTCACAAGTCTCTGAGATAGGACGTGAGGAATTTTTAAAGGAATTGTTTAGAGAGAGAAAGACATCGAGGTCAGCCTGAGCTCTAATGGTACAGTTACCGCGAGGAACTCAGTAGTTCGGCGCCACCTCTGCTTGGGCGGATAGGGGCTCTCACAACAAGCTGAAGAGATAAGAACACGACGAAAGGAACACCAGGGGAAAAAAACGCAGCTGAGGTCTACAACCTCAGGGGCGCATTCCCGTAGTCAGATATGACTGAAAGTGTTAGTATACTATACCATACTATACCATACTATACCATACCATACCATACCATACTATACTATACTATACTATACTACACTAAACCATACTATACTATACTATATTATATTATACTATACTATACCATACTATACTGTACTTTATTATACTATACTATACTTTACCATTCTATACTAAACCATACTATACCATACTATACTATACTATATCTTGCTATATCATACTATACTATACTATACCATACCATACCATACCGTACTGTACTCTACTGTACTGTACTGTACTATACCATATTATACTATACTATACCATAATATACCATACTATACTGTACTATACCATTCTATACCATTGTTACGCATAAGAATTTTGCTATGGTATCTGTGTACTCAATTTTTCTAATGCAAGGTATATAACTCTTGGAATTGAAGTTACTTTTTACTTTAAGTGGTTACCTGTTCTTATGCCATTCGGTTGCCGGTATTGTGGTTTGACCGATCTTGGGTCGTGTCCATTTATGGAGCGCTCAGGCCCACTTTTCTTGTAAACGTTTGGCAACCTGCGTCGATAGTTATTTCCTATCCTTATAAGGCTCGATTTTAAGTGTCGTTCTTAGAATATGCCCATAGCTTCGGGGTTGTGTGAATTGTATTCAAATCGAACGTTTTTGCGCATGTCTGGTTTTTTGGTTGTGGGTTTTGAACAAGCTTCCGCCCGGGAGTGTCACAGATTTTGTCAAGAGAGATAGACGCTTTTTCAGCGTCTGTCATGATCATATTGTTCGGGGAATGGAAGTCCTCTATAGTGTTGGTTCATCTCAGATGATATTCCCCTTTGTGATTCAAAGCGCCTGGAGGCGAGTGAGTTGTGTATTTATTCCTGAAGAGAAGGTAATTGCTCTACTTGATTATCATTGTCGCTAACTTTCATGATTGACATTTTGTGCCTATTTGCCAACTTTCCCTGGGCGGGAAAGAGTCTACGTTATGAGAAGTTTTCAACTCACGAATCACCATGTTGTTATGCATCGGGTTGATGCATGTCCTAAAGGCTATCTACTTGTTGGACTTTGCTGCTCTGGCGGTTCCACGTCAGTTTAGGTTTGATACCGTTGTTATTAAAGGAAATTAGAGGACATTACTTGATACTCCAGAAGTCATGCCTGTCTTGCTGGAGGTCAGAAAAGGAGAAGGGATTTAATCTCCTACATTTATATATATATCGGCTGTTATAGAAAAGGATGATGGTTTGCACACCTGAATACATTTACAGTCGTTTACAATGCATTAACGCCAGTTACATTATTCTCCATTAACATGCTGTGATGTCTACAAGTGTTGTCAGTGACTATGCCATTTCGATGTCGTCGTTGTGTCGTTAATAAATATTGAGAAAACGTCACTAGCTGTTCAACACCTTTATGACTTTCCTCGTCGTGAGTCAGTGATGTACTCTGTACTACGTACTGTGGACAATGTTGCATCTGTACAATAATACTACTGGACCGTAAGGAGGGATACCAACAATATATGCTTACAATATCATGCTACATCCCAGAAGGACCAATTCCTTCATCTCTAAAGATTGGTACCCATCCACAACGGTGTAATGATATACATACATACTTCAAGTAAAACAACACACCGTTACATTTGGTGGCCAGTATGGGGATTTGGTCTGGTGCCAGCAGACACGGGGTCCCTTACCCGCTACATTCTTCAACATTCTTCAAGACATCCATCTGCATCTACATGATTTTCAAAGTACTCGGCGTTGCCCAGTAGATATAAGAAATTGCAACCTGAACCTGATTCAAGAAAATTGACAGTACCCGGCGTTGCAGCATACATTGAGAGTTGTTCTCAAGTATCGGGATAATCGATTTGTTCCTGCTAGAAGGCCAAGTTCTGTACTGAATCAAGTTGCTGTTACGTTGAGAAGGACAAGTTCCGTATGCTATTGTTGGATAAGAAGGCCAAGTACCGTAACTACGTACCGTTGCATTGTTCAGAAGCTCAGTTCTACCATCGTCCTGGCAGTTGTGCGATCAACGTTGGATCTTCTGACCATAGAATGCTGATCATCACATGTTCTTTGCTCTACTGACGTTTGGATTTCCATAAGTTAAGTGGCCTGTTTTGTTGTGAACTGTGCCCTTATACTTCTGCTGAGCCTTCTGTTTATTCTCATTCTCATATTGTTATATATTATATGTTTATATGTTATTTATTTATTTATATGTTTACATTTCAGTGGGTTTCGGTCGGGCGGTGTCTCCTTTTAGATCATACCACGTAACAGAGGTTATCTATTGAGAGCGTGTCGTTAGGAACAGAGAAATTTCCTTAATTGGAAATTGTTAGCAATATCCATTGCTATTTTCGTTTAGTTGTGACGACATGTGCAGTTTTATTTTCGTTATTTTTCGCATTCTTTAGTTTTGTTTTGATTTGTTTGTACTTGTAGGTCTCCTCTTTTCTATTGTTTAGTTTTATACATCATTTATATTTATACACTGTGGTGTCATGTGTTTTGTTTAATTTTCTCGCAGATATCATCACATTTTTTGTGATATTTTCTTAATTTTTCGCTGTATATTTAGTTGATTCCTGCGAATGTTTTCGTATTGTTTCTGATCTTTGTTATTGTTTACATTGTTATTGTTTACATTGTGATTTTGTTTACACTGTGATCTTGTTTACATTGTTATTAGTTACACTTATGGTAATTAATTAATTGATTATACTGATGCACTATTATTAATACACTGATGATAAATAAATGATGAATAGTGTCATGCGCTATTGAATGAGAAGTGCACCTATGATGAAGAATTGACTGATGATATTTCTATAAGAGTTCATTACAAGTTCTTGGACATAGACTTGTTTCCCACAGAGATTGGGATAATATAATGTGATGTGATTATTCAAGTGCTTGATTTAAGACTTGTTACTATTAAGATTGAAATAAGATAGTTAATTATTTCAGGTGTTGTGACTCATAATATTAGACAATATGTCTACACTTGAGTATTTTATTGAGCAGGGTAAATCCCTTGGAAAGACTGGTGATAAATTGGAGGAATATGCAACTGCTCAATATGACAAAGCATTAAAGTTGGAAGAAAAGAGAATGGAAAGGGATGCTGAACAAAAGAAAATAGAAGCTGAGAATTTAAAATTGCAGCTGCAGGTGGATGAAAGGAGATTCCAGATGGAGATCGAAAAACAAAAAAGAGTAGAAGAAAATAAAAGACTAGAAGCTGAAGCTGAAGACAGGAAGTTACAAAGAGAGGCTGATGAGAGAAAAGCAAAAATGAAGCATGAAGAAAAACTCCTAGCTTTAGAGTTAGAGAAATTGAAAGTGATGAACATGGGTAATGCTAATGATGCAAATAAGGGGTCATCTACTGATAAGGCTAATGCTAACACCTTTAAGATTAAGCTACCAGCATTTAGTCCTTCCAGTGATGACATAACGTTCTATCTAGACAGATTTGAACGATCATGTAAAACACATAACATAGACAAATCACTATATGTTGATCAATTGTCAAATATACTAAAAGGTGAAGCTCTAAGTATGTTAAGCATGGTAGATGAGCCTGACAAGAACAATTATGAAGTTGTCAGGGCGGCTTTGTTAAAGAAGTACCAACTTAATGAAGACGGCTATCGTCTTCAATTTAAAAATATGTTGCCAGAAACTGGAATAGAATTCTCTGAGTTTATTTCAATAATACGTCTTACTTTTACACGTTGGGTTGAGCTGTCTAAGACAGAACATACTTATGAAGCACTTATGGACTTAATACTTAGGGACAAAGTCATGTCTTCTGTCAATGAGTCTTTTCTTGCTTTCCTTCATGAGCGTAAACCTAAAACCATAAAAGAAATGGAAGATTTCTGTTGCCAGTATGTAACTGCGCACCCTCACATAACCATTAGTAACTCTAAAGTGAAAGAAGGTTTGCCTGTTGCTTCGGCAGCACCATATAGCACAAACTTTGTTCGTAAATTCCAGGGTACTAAACATAATTTCGATAGGAAGAGTAACCATAATTATGCTCAGAATCATGGCAATCAATCTCATGGTGATTCTTCTTCGAAGAATTGGAGACGCGCTGACAGTCCTCGTTACTTTTAACCTAATAATTTTAGACATTTCAGAAGAGGATATAATAATAGAGGATATTCCTCGCGAAGACCTCAAAACCAAACTAATAGATGTTCTCATCAATGTGGACATGATAATAATTATGAAAACTGGAATTCAAACCAGGATAATAATTACAATAGAGAACACAATAACTTCAGAGATAATAATAACTCTGATAACTTCAGAGGTAATAATAGTCGCGGTAGATCTCAATACAAAAAAAAGAGATATCAGCAGGCTAACTCTGTACAACAAGAATCTCAAGAAGCCTGTAATCTGGTTGTTAATAATAAAACCTCTGACGCTGTCACATGTTCTGCTTTTGACTTTGGGAGAGCAAACAAATGCCCCCAATGCAGTACTTTGTTCGAACCGACCACCGTAACTACTTTGAGTTGTGGTCACCCTCTTCTCGCTCTTCCTGCTGCAGTTGCGCATGAAGGGAGAGGTTCTCTAATCCTACATAAGGGTCTTGTAAATAATAATCCGGTCTCAGTCCTTTTCGATTCCGGATGCACCACTATTGGTGTTAGACAAACTCTTGTAGATCCCTCTTGTGCTACAGGAAAAGTAATCAAATGTGTCACATTTGGCGGCACTTTAGAGAAATGTCCTACTGCTGTAATTCACATCGCCACTCCTTTCGTTACCGGAGATGTGCACGCTTGTCTCTTACCTAATCCTATTGCGGACCTTATTATCGGTCGTATTCACGGAGTTAGGGAATGTACCCCACAGCAGATTGCTGCTTGGGAAGATCATAATATGCAAGCTACCAATGCAGTGGTTACAAGAGCACAAGCTCTACAGACACCTCAAACTTCATTGACTAGTAATGATGAAGTGCATAGCCAAGACAGTCACTTAGTTATTTCTCGTGACTCTTTCATAAAATTACAAGAAGAAGATCCTTCTCTAAAAAAATTCTCCATTCTTGCGAAAAAAGGTGTTCCAAATCAGGATACAAATAGAAAATCTTGGATTGCTATGAAAAACGGCGTACTTGTACGTATGGTACAAGACTCGACTACGTCTGCACATTCGCAAATTCTTGTTCCTAAGAGTATGAGATTGCAAATATTGCAACATGCTCATGACTCGCAATGTGCTGGACATATGGGTTTTTCCCGTACAAAGTCGAGAGTCCTTGCGGCTTTCTTTTGGCCTTTTGTAAACAAGGACATTCGTATTTACTGCCGATCTTGCAAAGTATGTCAGGAGGTCAAATCTAGAGGACCACGACATGCTGCACCTATCCATGCTGCTGACATCCCTATTCGGCCATTTCAGAAAATGGCTATAGATATTATTGGCCCTTTTAAGATCAAGTCGGCCAGAGGACATCAGTTTATCCTTACATGTGTCGATATTTGTACACGTTGGCCAGAGGCTATACCTCTTAAGAGCATTTCCACTGCCGATATCGCAGACGCTCTTAGGCTGATATTTTCTCGGTTGGGTTTCCCCGGAGAGATAGTGTCAGACCATGGCACGCAACATATATCGGACACTATGTCACAGGTAATGTCTACACTACATATTAAAAGATCTCTTAGTAGTATCTATCACCCAATGTCTAATGGGTTAGTTAAGCGTTTGAATAGAACACTCAAGACTTTGCTTGGTAAGATAACTGAAGATCATCCTCAAGATTGGGACCGGGTTTTACCCGCGGCTCTCTTTGCTTATAGAGAGGTCCCTAATGAACACACAGGATTTTCTCCCTTTGAACTTGTCTTTGGCGCGAAACCGCGCGGCCCTATATCTTTACTACATGATCTTATCACTGCCGATGATATTAGCTATGACACTCAATCTTCATATGAGTATGTCATTGCTCTGAGGCAAAAGATCATCGAGGCATGCAAACTAGCAACTGCTTCATCAGAAATTGCTAAAGAAAAGGCAAGGCAGTTTGCAAACAAGAACAGATGTCTACGACAACTTTTTCCAGGTGACAAAGTATTCGTCCTTCTTCCCAGTAGGGAAAATAGACTTCTTATTGCATGGAAAGGTCCGTATGCAATAGTCTCACAAATTTCCGATGTTGACTAAGTGGTCGATATTGATGGAAAGCATAAAAATTTCCATATCAACATGCTGACGGAATTTCATGAACGTCCAGACTATTTGCTGCCTATTTTCCAGGCAACGGACGATTCGCATGTTCCGCATGGTCATTACTCATCCCTGTCAGTCATACAGGATGAGGAAACTACTTTTTCTTATGTCAACCTTCCTCTTCCAGTGGTTCCACTACATTCCACGGAATCTTCGAAAAACTTCACTGTTTCTTCTAATCTTTCCGCTGAAGAACATCGACAAATCTCTTCGATGGTATAAACATTTCAGGATGTCCTAACTGACATCCCTGGACACACACATGTCATAGAACATGACATAATTCTTGCTGACAATAATCCTATTAGGGTTAAACCTTATCCTATCCCTATACACTTTCAATCACAAGTCGAGAAAGAATTAGATGAAATGATTCGATTAAACATAATTGAACCATCAACTTCACCATATTCTTCTTCCATGGTTATTGTCCAGAAGAAAGACAAGAACATACGCATTTGCGTTGATTATCGCAAATTGAATCAAGTCACAAAGTTCGATGCTGAGCCGATGCCTTTATTAGAAGATCTGCTTATTAGGCTTTCTAATTCTAGATTCTTCACTAAACTTGACTTGACCAAAGGTTATTGGCAAGTACCTGTAGCAGATCGTGCCAAACCTCTTACTGCTTTCTCAACACCCAGGGATCTGTTCCAATGGAATGTTATGCCTTTCGGCCTTATGAACGCCCCTGCTACTTTCGTTCGCATGATGCGTCGAATTCTTTCACATCGTTCAGATGTCATCGCATACTTAGATGATATCTGTCTCTTCAGTGATTCCTGGGAAGATCACTATTTGGGTTTGTATGAATTACTGTCGACTCTACGCGAGCATAATTTGACAGCAAAACCCTCTAAAGCCTATGTTGGGTTTGGTGAAATCTCTTTCCTAGGTCATCGTGTTGGTCATGGTCTCTTGAAGATAGAAGACCACAATACGTCTAAAATACTGAACATCTCTGTACCTAAGACGAAAAACAAGTTCGTAGTCTCTTGGGTTTTATTCAATTTTATGGGAGATTCATTCCGAATCTATCTTCAATTATGGCACCTCTCTCAACGTTGTTGAAGAAAGGATCGCCTAATCTGGTTCGTTGGTCTCAAGAATGCCAATCTTCCTTGGACCAGATCAAGAATATGTTCTCATCTCCTCCCATCTTAAGATTACCTACTCTTGATAGGACTTTTGTTCTTCGAAGTGATGCTTCATCCACTGGGATCAGAGCAGCACTTATGCAGGAATATTCACAAACTCTGCATCCTGTTATGTACATTTCTAGGAAACTAAATGCGGCAGAGAGGAATTACTCGGTTCTAGACCGGCAATTGTTGGCTATGGTTTGGTCAATTCTCAAATTACAAAGATTCCTCTTGGGCGCACATTTCATTCTAGAAACTGATCAAAAAGCTCTTACAGCTATTCAAACTAAGAACTTGAAAAGTTCAAGATCCACTCGATATGCCATTGCTCTTCAACCTTTTCACTTCACGGTACGAGCTATCCGTGGTTCGGATAATGTGATGGCTGACATTCTGTCTAGATGCCCACATGATTCCAACTAATACTTCTGTCCTATATTTCCAGATATATTACAGATCCATAACACATCTATATTATAATCATACATTAGCACATCTGCTCTCACTTTATGTGAACTCATATTAATGTGCTTTGTTATCATCTTTTTCTGTTACCATCTTTAATATAACAGAATAAGGCTGAGTAGGCAATATAAGGGCCGAAAGTTCACTCGGCCACAATTATTAATAAAAATGTATTGTATATTATGAAACTTAATGGTTGTTAAATAGGATTATATTGATTGTATTTTCTCAGCATGTCATTGATGATCTGAGAAGTTACCTTACTGTTGTCAAGCATGAAGAGTTGTGAAGTCTATACTTACCGTTGGAACGACAGAAGATGTGTCCTTTTGTCATTGACCTGGATCTTCATGTATCGTCAACGTATTTCATTATGTATTGCATTATAATATTATTACATGTTTAGGTAATGTAATATTTACTATCACATGTGTACATCCTTTTGAAGCGGTGCTAGGATAATGACACCGCTATTTTGATAATGATTATTATTACACTTGCATACAAGATATGTATTTTATGTTTACATGCTAACGTGAGCAGCAATGTGATGTGTGGTTGGTGGCACCTCCCCGATATATGTATATATTTTGAGACAGATTTTCTCTGCTGAGATATATTCTCACCTGTGTCTCTATGTGTCGATTTAGCCTCATGTTAGGCAGTTTGTCTATTTATCCGCGCATAATTCGTGCGTTTGAGCCGCTTTTAGCTTGCTCGTGGATGTTTAAAAAAAAATGTTTCATTTTTTTTTATCGGGAGGTTGCGGTAATATGTTACGCATAAGAATTTTGCTATGGTATCTATGTACTCAATTTTTCTAATGCAAGGTATATAACTCTTGGAATTGAAGTTACTTTTTTACTTTAAGTGGTTACCTGTTCTTATGCCCTTCGGTTGCCGGTATTGTGGTTTGACCGATCTTGGGTCGTGTCCATTTATGGAGCGCTCAGGCCCACTTTTCTTGTAAACGTTTGGCAACCTGCGTCGATAGTTATTTCCTATCCTTATAAGGCTCGATTTTAAGTGTCGTTCTTAGAATATGCCCATAGCTTCGGGGTTGTGTGAATTGTATTCAAATCGAACGTTTCTGCGCATGTCTGGTTTTCTTATTGTGGTTTTGAACAAGCTTCCGCCCGGGAGTGTCACAGATTTTGTCGAGAGAGATAGACGCTTTTTCAGCGTCTGTCATGATCATATTGTTCGGGGAATGGAAGTCCTCTATAGTGTTGGTTCATCTCAGATGATATTCCCCTTTGTGATTCAAAGCGCCTGGAGGCGAGTGAGTTGTGTATTTATTCCTGAAGAGAAGGTAATTGCTCTACTTGATTATCATTGTCGCTAACTTTCATGATTGACATTTTGTGCCTATTTGCCAACTTTCCCTGGGCGGGAAAGAGTCTACGTTATGAGAAGTTTTCAACTCACGAATCACCATGTTGTTATGCATCGGGTTGATGCATGTCCTAAAGGCTATCTACTTGTTGGACTTTGCTGCTCTGGCGGTTCCACGTCAGTTTAGGTTTGATACCGTTGTTATTAAAGGAAATTAGAGGACATTACTTGATACTCCAGAAGTCATGCCTGTCTTGCTGGAGGTCAGAAAAGGAGAAGGGATTTAATCTCCTACATTTATATATATATATCGGCTGTTATAGAAAAGGATGATGGTTTCCACACCTGAATACATTTACAGTCGTTTACAATGCATTAACGCCAGTTACATTATTCTCCATTAACATGCTGTGATGTCTACAAGTGTTGTCAGTGACTATGCCATTTCGATGTCGTCGTTGTGTCGTTAATAAATATTGAGAAAACGTCACTAGCTGTTCAACACCTTTATGACTTTCCTCGTCGTGAGTCAGTGATGTACTCTGTACTACGTACTGTGGACAATGTTGCATCTGTACAATAATACTACTGGACCGTAAGGAGGGATACCAACAATATATGCTTACAATATCATGCTACATCCCAGAAGGACCAATTCCTTCATCTCTAAAGATTGGTACCCATCCACAACGGTGTAACGATATACATACATACTTCAAATAAAACAACACACCGTTACAACCATACTATACTATACTATACTATACCATACCATACCATACCATACCGTACTGTACTGTACTGTACTGTACTATACTGTACTATACTATACCATACCATGTCCAATATGAAGAGAAATGATAAACAATGGCTGGTTTTGGCTGATGAATTCTTATTTCATATTGATAATTTTTACTCATGTTATATTTTTGTGCACGTCATGACAGAATCTCATATTTCAGTTACATGATGATTATTATTATAACTTCCTCCAACCTTTCATGCACACATGTTGCATGATAACAACGCTGGCTGGACTTGACAGAGCAATAGAAAAAAAGAATTTTTTTTTTCAAATTAAGAGAGGCAAGTATCAATGCTTTGCCCCGTGTAGTTCTCTGGGAGGGGACAAGGAAAGAATATGCATACTGCTCCATCAAGTATGTCGTATGAGGCTTACAAATAGGCTGCTATACATGTGGCTGGCAACCTCATCATGTAAAACACACTGTTACAGAAACCACCAGTGCTAAAACACTGACTAGTGCTTTGATGAAGGCTTCTATTAAGGACCAGCTACTGTTGTGGCCCTATGCTTCATATGGAGCAAAAATAGAAAATAAGTTGAACAATTTTCACTATTTTCCGCAGATTGCTTCGTCATGATGGTGCCATGATTGTAATACGATGATGATGGTGTTGTTGTTGATAGTGATAACGATGTTGGTTGTTAATATGGACGTAGAGGCTAGGACATTGCCCATGTTGGTTGGTACTGAACGTAGAGGCTGGGGCACTGCCCATGTTGGTTGGTACTGAACGTAGAGGCTGGGGCACTGCCCATGTTGGTTGGTACTGTGTGACGAAATCAGTCGTGCACTTTGTATAACTCTTATCTTCTCCGGCAGTATCACTTCTTTTCTTCATTTTTCTCTCCCTCATCGTCCTATTTTTTGGCATATTATATGCATCTTCATTATTCTTGCGGTGACCGCTCCCAGACTGTTTACGTTTCACTAAGTGAACGTAGCGTTATCAGGTTAATACGATTATCACGCAGTCTGGCCACCTTTGAAAGAGACGTCATTTGTTTGTGCAACGTGGTATCCCACGAACACGCACATAAAGCCAGATTGCCATCTAAGGAAGCCGCCTGAGGGACGGGCGAAAACACGGTGATAATTAGATAATCGTTTCATCTCTGCCCTCTCGGTATCAATATTGCCGATAATCTGTCTGAGCAGGCAATCTTGGCGGAAGTATTACGCCAGGAAATGAGTGCACAGATGGTGGTTATGAGTTTTGCACAAGATGCAAGCGGAAGTATTACAGCATTAGACAGAGATCACGCGATGGAATTGTAAAATGTAATATTTTAAAACACGCGGGGAAGAATTAAATTAAACGCCCCTACCCATAAAGTTCAGCGCTTTCGATTGGTTTGATTTGAGAAGCCGGAATACACAATGGTTCTCATTGGAAAATTCGTCGGAAGCACAATCTGGGATTCGAACTTAGAATGAGAGATATAATCTAGCAAAATTGGAGTCACAAATCAGACCGCATTGCGTCGTCAAATTAGCAACTCCCAGGAACCAGAAAGAGAAGGATCAGACTAAGGATTCCAAGCTTATAAGTGACATATCAGAAGTATTTGGGCAACTTTAAAACTTAAAGGTAAACTCGCATATTTAAATACAGAGACTGGAAACGTAAAAGGACCCGGACAAAAGTAGGTCGGCAACGTTTATGTGGGAAAATGTATGTGGGGAAACAAAATAAGTAAACCCGCATTTTAAAAACGAAGTCTGGATCCCTAACGAATCAGATTCACCCGTCATAAGAGGAATTATAAGGTTTCCAAACCAAGTGATTCGCAGAACACCCGTCATAAGAGGATTACTAACATTTCCCGGACCAGGTGATTCGCAGAACACCCGTCATAAAAGGAATTTTAAAATTTCCAGGCCAAGTGATTCGAATTATCTAAACTTAGTTGCTAGTGTCCATTCTAAACTGTGCGAGGAGATTGTGTTCCCAAATTCTAGGGTAAGTGAAAACATTTATTTTACAAATCTGACTTTGACAAGTTTTCTTGCTAAGTGGTTATATATGAGGCTGGCAACCTCAACATTTGAAAATAGCATATTCATAAACCAACTCCGCCTATGCCGGTCCCAAGCCCGGATGAAAAAGGAGGAGGGCGGCCTGTATGGAGGCCGTAAGGAGGCAGCCCCTCCACCATGCAAAGGCACAACAGGCCAATCACCTGTTTGCTTTAAACCACGATTACGAGTAACACAAGAGAGAAAACCGGACTGATTCTAAAGGCGACGAACTGGAACGGACTACGGACTACGACTTATGGAACATGGAACACAAGAAGTATAAATGGGAAGGAAGAAGAGCTGGTGGAAGAGATGAGGAAAGCAAAACTAGAAATCCTGGCTATAACGGAAACAAAGAAAAAAGGACAAGGAGTCATGGATCTCAATGGCAACACGCTGCTCTACAGTGGTGTACCCATATCCGAAAGAGCTAAAGGGGGTGTGGGTTGCATTGTGGCCCAAAATCAAAAAGATAGTATCAAGGGGTGGAACTTTGTCTCAGAGCGCATTATGGTTGTGAAACTAAAAGAAGGAGAAACCATAGTCAACCTGGTCATAGTGTATGGGCCAAATGAGGATGAGAGAGCAGAGGTCAAGGAGGAATTCTTCGAGCTGCTTCAAAGGACAGTGGATGACTGCCTAGATGAAGTTATCATGATCGGAGATTTTAATGCCAGAGTTGGAAATGACCATGCTAGATGGGGTGGAGTTATCGGAAGATATGGAGAAGACATTCTCAATGACAATGGAAAGCGACTCCTTAGATTCTGCAGTGAGCAGAATCTGATCATTACAAACACAAAGTTCCCCCATAAGCGCATACATGCATACACTAGATGTGAACCAACAAAGAATGAGAAGTCAGTGATCGACTATGCCATTGTTCGGAGAAGCTCATTCAAATATGTCCGAGATGCAAGAGTCTGGAGGGGGCCAGAGATTGGAAGTGATCACTACCTGCTAACAATCAAACGAACAACTGAAAGAGTTGCTCAGCCTAGGAGCTGCTCAACATCACGCAAGAAACCAAGTAAACGAGCAGGAGAAATGAGCATTAGGACCTACAAGCTGAGAGAGCCAGAAATTAAGACCAGATATCAGGGGCTTATTGCTGCAGCGGTGAACAACACAGAAGAACAACCTGATGACTTGGAAACCCTCTGGATTAAATTCAAGGATATCATAAAGACAGCTGCTGCAGAAGCATGTGGTGAAGTCCGACATGGGAACCAGAGAAAGAGGACACCTTGGTGGACAGAGGAAGTCAAAGAGAAAATAAGAGAGAAGAAAATGGCATGGAAACAATACTTAGGAGCTGAAAACACAACAGGACAAATGGAAAAATATGGAGAATATGTGACGCTCAGAACAGAAGTAAAGAACAAAGTGCTAGCAGCAAAACAGAAGTCCTGGGAAGAATTTGGAGAAAAGCTAGAAAAAGATGCACAAGAAAACCAGAAATTGTTCTATAAGACCCTAAAGAACATGAGGAAGGAAAAACAATGCCCTCTCAAATTTATAAAGGACAAGCAAGGCAAATTGCTTACTGCCCCGAAGGAAGTAATGGAAAGATGGAAAGAATATTTCTCAGAACTCCTTGATGGTGAGCAAGGTCAAACATCAGAAATGATAACAACTAGCACAGAAGAGGAAACCAATGGTGATGAAGATGACATAAAGATGGAAGAACTGAAGGCAGCACTGGAGAAAATCAAGATGGGCAAAGCAGCAGGGCATGATGGTATAACACCAGAAATGGTTAAGTACATGGGAACATCAGGCGACCTGTTACTCTTAAGGGTCCTACAGGCAGCATGGTGCAACAAGACCATACCAAAGGATTGGGAGATCGCCATAATAACACCAATTTTCAAAAAGGGTGACAATCGACAGTGTGGAAACCATAGAGGCATATCCCTTCTCAGTGTCCCTGGAAAAATCTACTCTAGAATCCTAGAGCAGAGACTCCGACGCCTAGCTGAGCCACAATTGGATGAGGTCCAGTGCGGATTCCGAGCAAACCGAAGTACTCAAGACCTAATCTTCACACTCAGACAGCTGAGTGAAAAGGCCCTTGAGTATAAGAGTGAGATCCATCTTTGTTTCATAGATCTGGAAAAGGCGTTTGACAGGGTCCCTTGGAGCAAACTTTGGGACTGTTTGGCAAGGAAGAATATTCCAGCACCTCTGATTCATGCTATACAGAGCTTCTACAAGTCTTGCAGAAATTATGTGAGGACAGCAAACCATAAGTCAGAAGAGTTCAGGACCACCACTGGTGTAAGACAAGGTGATATCCTATCACCTTACCTCTTCATACTCCTTATGGACGATGTCATCAAGGCATGTAAGGAGAGAACAAGAAAGTATTCAGTGGGGTACTGGAAGATGAGACAGGTCTATATTTCAGAGCTGGCATTTGCTGATGATGTTGCCCTGATTGCTAAATCAGAGGCACATCTCCAATCCAACCTGCAAGTATGGGGGAAGAGCTGGAGAAGAGAGGGATGGTCATAAGCAGCTCTAAAACAAAATCCATGGTGATATCACGAGAAGAAAGAAGACATCAGATTAAGCTGGGAGAACAGGTCCTGGAGCAGGTCGACCACTTTAAATACCTCGGAGCTATTATAGACCGAAAGGGAGGCATCAAAGAAGAGTTGGCCACTCGAAAAGCAGCAGCTGGGAGACTTTTTCAGGCCATAAATCGAGGATTCCTCAGCAAGAGAGAGGTTGGTAAGAAAACGAAGATGGCTGTATACCGCTCCACCTATGTCCCAGTCTTGACATATGGATGCGAGTCATGGGCAATGACTACAACCCATAAAAGCCAGATCCAAACCTCAGAAATGAGATATCTGAGGAAGGTGGTTGAAGTAACAAGAAGAGACATGGTACGCAACCAGACGATACGTCAAGGCCTAAAATGCCACCCCCTACAAACCCAAGTAGAACAGTCCCAACTAAGATGGTTTGGCCATGTCTGCAGAATGGGAGAAGATCGGCTACCACGACAAGCATGGGAAACAAAGAGCCAAGGATCCAGACCCCGAGGACGACCCAGAGTCCGCTGGGAGGACAACATTAGACAATCTTTGAAGGACCGAGGACTAGAATGGAACCAGGCCAGGAGGAAGACAGCCGATAGAATAGTCTGGCGCTCTCTCTTCCAAACCTCTACACCTCACGGTAGAAGGGGAACGACTAAGTAAGTAAGTATATTCATAAACCACTACATAAAGCGCTGGTGATTTCTTCTTGCTAGTCGTACAGAAAACCGACAGCAGGGGTGACCCCAGACTCCGACTGGAGCAGTGATGAGTGATGATTACATCACAAGTGCCTCAAGTGTATCAGATCATTTTGTGAGACATGTGTACCTTGTTACTTGTAATTCAGGCAAATCATTGTTCACGCTGTCCAAGGACATCTTTTCCCAGTTTAATACCCAGAAGAATTTTGGTGATTTCTAATCATCTTTCCTGAGTTACGCTGTGTATACTCAAGAATAATTATTCCGAGAGAATAATATTGGTGGGTGGACAGCGAGACAATGCGCCTGTTAACTTGCAGCCCATAAATGTACTTAGCAAAGGCATTTGTTTTTATATTGTCTAAAAGACCGTGGTACCAATCTATCAGACCGTTTGAGGAACGAAGCTACCAGACTGTGAAGTGTCATCATCACAAATGAAACGACAAAAACCAAGGCTGCAGGACTCGATAATACAAGCTAAGTGCTAACTAAAAGGCACCAGCAAACGGACATTAACATTGAAGTTTGATTTTAAATTAAAATCCGCACTTAATTCTCCGTGAAGACAACTTTAATTTTCATCTAAAATTCACCATCATTCTATTTATTTTAACTTGTTAAAACTAATTGATTATTAAATTTATTGCATGTTATTTTAAAACTAAACAATCTTTGTTGATTCAGTTATTATAAGTGTGAAAGCATACGTATGAGTAAGACTATTTAATATATTCACCTCTATAGAGCTACTTCTTATAAAAGGGAATTTCGCTAGATTTACATCAGCTGGGGGCTTGAACGGGCTATAACCATTG
The DNA here is from genome assembly GCA_024509875.1 of Oreohelix idahoensis. Taxonomy (NCBI): domain Eukaryota; kingdom Metazoa; phylum Mollusca; class Gastropoda; order Stylommatophora; family Oreohelicidae; genus Oreohelix; species Oreohelix idahoensis. The sequence continues at coordinate 224,629 of JAMPIV010001500.1, forward strand.
CTTAAATCTTTATAAAAGGCGGCGGACCGATAATAAGTTCACAATTGCTCAGCCAATGCCGCATTGTTCGTAAATATCTTATATCTTTTGAAATATCTTATGAATACTAGCCGCATTGTTATTGACTTCGGAAATATCTTATGAATACTACCTTAGGAAAGAAGCGTCAAAACCCTTCTTCTATCTACAACTCTGCCAAGAGTAATCTTGCGCGAAGGTAGATACCTTTGACGACCCACTTTAGATACTCTTGAGTTTTGGCCACTGTTGAACCACTGCTGCAAAGTAGGGGAGGCAATCTGTGACATACTGAACGTACAGACTGGGACATTGCCCGTGTTGGTTGCTATGCTGATGCTGTTTTCGTTGAATGGGATTCTGATGATGTAATAGGTTTGCTGGTGATAGTGATTGTGGAATTGGTGGTGGTTATGGTGACTCTAGTAGCTGTAGTTGTAGTGAGGATAATAGTGATAGCTGAGGTGAATATGACGGTGACAGATGAGGGGAATATAATGGTGACAGTGGTGATGGTGATAATTGTGACAGGGGTGGTGGTGATTTCGGCGAGGTGGGTATTGTGGGAAGAGTTCCCAGTAAGTCAAGATGATAGATAGCGTGAATAGTTAATAATTGAGAATCCAAAATAATTGATAGCACAGGACAGATAGGTAGTTAACTTCACAGGTCCAGGTGACAGCTGTAGAGAGAAAGCTGTGAAGAACGTCACCCTCCTGGCTAGATCTATCCTATGCTCTCTTTTTTTGTATATCAATATGCGTACAGCTCATTTTAAAGGGCCCCGACTGACTATAATAAATCAGAAAAATAACATTTGTGCCCGTACAAAACTTCGAACAAAATAGACAGAATAAATTCCTTTATAAGACACATAAAAGAGAACTTTAAAAAAAAAATATATGTGTGTGTGTGTGTGTGTGTGTGTGAGAGTGTGTGTGTGTGTGTGTGTGTGTGTGTGTGTGTGTGTGTGTGTGTGTGTGTGTGTGTGTGTGTGTGTGTGTGTGTGTGTGTGTGTGTGTGTGTGTGTGTGTGTGTGTGTGTGTGTGTGTTTATTCTTGCTGCTTTAATGTTGATAGTGATGATGGTGAAGATCCTGACAGCTGTGGTAGTGACGTTTCTATTGGTTATAGCAGTTATGGTAATCGCAACGACGGTGAAGTTGTAGTTATGGTGAGAGAAGGCATTGAAAAGCAAGAAATCCTAACATTTCTCGGGTCTAGAGACACCTGCGCAGGTGTGACAGCACATATGCTCACATTTTATAGTGGCATTCCAACATGAGAAAAATGTGTCTGTCTGCAGGGAGTTTTTATCTCTGGTGATAAGATAACACATTCCAAGCAAAGTCTTTATTTCGTTAGTTTTTACATATATCCGAGGAAAAAAGAGATATATCGTACAAAAACCGACAGTCTATGAACCTGAAGATAAAGGTAATCACGCAGCTGAGGCTGCAGTAGGGGAGTGAAATGTTAGAGACTTTATTTTAATATTTCTCCGTGGTTTTTAGTGGGGAGACCAGTTTTCTTTCAATACAGCCTTTGTCTTTCCTAATTCAAGAGAAGGGTCAGGTACCTATTTACAATTGGGTAGAGTGGAGCGTGATACTACCCCGTTTTTAACCCGGAACCCGGTAACTTGCCACGAGAAGAAAGCTTTTTGATCACTCTGCCATTCGGACGTTCAGCTAGGAACATAGGATCTATCTATCTATCTATCTATCTATCTATCTATCTATCTATCTATCTATCTATCTATCTATCTATCTATCTATCTATCTATCTATCTATCTATCTATCTATCTATCTATCTATCTATCTATCTATCTACTTCCTACCTGACTGTCAATCAGTTTTTTGTCTTTCTCTCTCTACCCCTCTCTGTAGAAAGACACAGAACATCATAGATTTCGCAACATTCTCTGATGGGGATGAACTTGGGATATTTGTCAGCAAAGTCCCAGCAGTTCTATATAGCCTTGAAATCACCTGGTCCGACTTTAAAAGTGACATCTGCTTCTGTAGCAGGCCAGTAGTCCACACCAGGAGTGGTCCATTTCAAGTCTACTTCACGCTAGCTGATTAACACTAGCAGTCCCTTTTCACTGCTCACGTCTTCATTTGTTGTCTCTTCTTTTTGTCTGGGAACTGTGATTCGTGTGGCCACATGATCTGTTTTTTTCTGGACACTGAAAATGTAATGAGATCAAGAGGATACTCGAGTAGTATCATTTGGTGGACATACTATGCTTACTGTTACGTGTTCATCACTTTTACCTTGAAACGTTGTTTTCTTTTGTACTTGGTCGCTGACTGACAAATCAGTCAGTGGCCATCACGCCTGGTGTTGTCTTGTATGGCAGCAACAAACTGTCTCCACTGCTCGGTTGACAGCCATTCTTTGTGATGGGCCCCAGCTCTGGTTCATGCTAGTATCTTTGCCTCCACAGTTCTCCGTCAGGTTGCTTTTGGCCGTCCTTACTTTCGGTTTCCTACTGGTGTCTGTCACGAAATATGGTCGTGCTCTTTTTTCTAGTCTTCACTCCTCTCCTGCATTATTACTCTGCCATTCCCTGTACGTACTAATTCTTCCAGTATTCGTTGTTTTCGCTTTCATCTTTCAAGGTTTTCTTATTCATCTTGTCATACCTCTCCTGGTTATTTTCTCCTTTGTTATCGGTGACGCGTATCGAAGTAGCGAACTTGCCACATTGAATTTTCGCTTATCGCCAGCTCCAGCCGTAGTAAGAATCTACACGGAGCGACATTCCTATTGTTAACCCAGACTTTTTTTTCAGGGGAGACACGCGAAATCATGTTGACGCATGATAAGGTGCTAGTTTGCAAACATAACGTCCACAAATAAACTGTCGATCTCACTGGGATGTAGGAGGATAACAATCCGGTAAGGATTGAGACATGGACAGTGATATAATACTTCCGGCAGATGGACTTTGATGTGATAAACAGGTGCAAGTAAATAACATCTTGGAGATGATTTTAATATTAGATCTGTGGAGTAGTGCGTTTGTAAACATAACAAACACCCACGGAAGTCGCAAGACCTTATATGGTAATGGAGTTTGAAAATCAAACGTTTTCTTATGTTGTCATGTAGTAATGCCCTACAGGAGAGATGATAGTGGGGAATAGACCCCTACAACAATCAAACACTTATTTGCAATTGGTTTGGAATTTAAGATGCTAAGATAGACTGCTCCATATTGGACTTCTCCTTCAAGTAGCAACCTGGGTGGGTAGGCGAAAACTTCGCATATATTCTGCTGCGTTGTAAGACTACTTTACTAACTTTTAATATCGTCGAGAATAAATCATAAACAGTCAGGATTATTAGGACCCAAATATTGGACAAGCCGTAGGACTGGACGTGAATTCTAAGATTAGAAGAGAGTATCCCTAGAGATATCACTTTGTGCCTTAAGTTCTGAAATCCAACTTCAAGTGCTGCAAGTTAGACACCTAACTCACCTAAAAGATATGGCATCTTAAAACAGTTGCCCGACAATATTCGGATGTTTTCTGTGCTAAACACTGTGACATTGTACGGATAAATGGATGATATAGGCAATACCAATTATCGAAAGAAGAGGTTATGTTTAGGCAAATATCTCGACAACGAATGGTTTGAAATAACTCATACTTTATCATAATAAAGCAGCATGTGGACGGAAACTATATATATATATATATATATATAGATATATATATATATATATATATATATATATATATATATGTGTGTGTGTGTGCGATGGGGCCGGAAAGACACCCGGCTTCCCCCTTCACGTGGGGCCGGAAAGACACCCGGCTTCCCCCTTCACGTAAAGATGCCCCGGCTTCCCCCTTCACGTAAAGGCATATTTATCGCCCAGATATTTTCGATGTGCGCGCAACCCATGTGACTGTCAGCGCACGTGACGGCGCGAGCAAGCATTGCTGAGATGTGAAAAGTCTTCAAGAAAATATATTACTTAGGCCATAATAAAGCCTAAAAATAGTTGTGGTGTAGAGTTGTGTGTTATAATTGATAGTTATGGGCCATACTTGTGTGGTTTAGTGCCTAATAGAGCAAAAATCGCGAGTGTTATTTACGTGGCGCAAATTGATACGCGTGGCGCGCGGTGAATTGAGTGATTCGACCTGGGCTTATAAAAGAGATAGCGGGCGGCGAACGGGGCTATTTTGCTAAAGCCGCCCAGACGAGAGAGAAACGAAGTAAGACACCAGACTATCTGTAAATGCCTTGAGCACATTAGCAATCGAGCACTGTTGGGTGTTTGTTTGTTTTGTTTGCTGGTTTATTTGTTTAATGTTTGTTTCAGTGTGCTCTTAGTCACTGAATGGGTTGTAAAAATAAATACAGCCTAACAAATAAATTTAATAAAAGGAAAGAAGAATGGTAAAGAACAGTGCTGTCACAATGACTGTACTCGAAATCCCCCTTGTTTTCTCCTGCGTCTGCAAATTGTAACGTTTCGCGTTGATAGTAAAGGCCTTCGGCAACATACACGCGTTTCCCCAACACAATAAAATGTGTACTCCAATTCTAAGAAAAACCTTGAGATACGCAAGATGACCTAGATTTAAAATTCCATTCATGTCTTTTTATACACTACGTTACCTAAAACGAAAGACAGATGGACTAAAGATAGAAAGAAGGAAGGGCTGAAAGCGGGGACGCAGGAAATACTACCACAGTCGCGCGATACACAATTACTACCATCACGCGTGTAAGGCCACAAGCACTAGCTTTTTTTTTCAAATCGACAGTGAAAAAAAAAACACTACTACTACAAAAATCAGGTTTAAAAACATGAAAAATGCTTATTAGGAAATATGAAATTCTACTGATTTACATCTAAGCTCCCGACTTTAGTATGACATAACAGTGGAAAAGGCAGGACAGGTGGCGGTTCTAAACAACGAAAAGGAATAAAGAACAAATATACGACTATCTTTGGAAAACACATATTTTGAACGCCGCCATGTAGCTCACTTTAACTTATATATTATTGTACGGCCGGACTTGCTAACCAAGAATATGTTATGTGTTACGCCTTTAGTCTGTTAATAAAATAGTTATGGCCAAAATACAATAGTGGGGGTGCCTGACAGCATGAAATCATTTCTGCTCATAAAATTTTTGTATAACGTGTTTGAAAAACATTACGTTACGGAAATAGCCTACCATGTTAACTCCTATTTGATTGGCGGGAATGAGATGTAAGACTAAACACGATTAGTTGGACTGCAAATACTAGTTTAGTTGTTAGGGGAAACGTGAGAAGGGTAATATTTTTTTAAAAGTAGGTAAACATGGCATGATTGGTTAGAGCTACCAATATACTCAATTCAGGGCGTCTGTTCCGAGCCACATCTTGTAATAAACCTACTAAGAAACAGTGCGTTGAGCACCAGTGCATATTTTTTATAAATAAAAGCCTGGGACAGAGGCAGATCGGAAGTTGTGCCCATTCATTGCCAGTCAACGAAACTGTTTATTTTTCCATGAATTGTGGGACTGTGGTCCTAAAGCTATTGAGCAGTACCTGGTCAGAGCTTTGCTGAATCCAGAGGCGGACAGCATACTCCTTAATCCATATAGCAAACAGTGAGGTGTCTCCAGAACACAGTGGAGCAATCGAGCAGAGGAGTCTTTTCCTGCCGCCATCACGCCAAGATGGCGGTTTTGTGATGTGTCGATCGGACAGTGTTTCAAAACATTACAGATTTATTGAGGGCTATTGTTACTGCTCCAGGTACATTTTTGTATGTACCTGCAAGGATACTTGGAGAGGAGATGGGCACCGCCAAGCAAACCTCTTGCCCACTGAAATGCTATGATGGAAAGTCAACTCAGTAATAATTTGCCGGATCGGCCGATGCCCGGATTAACAACGACCGCGCTCTCATTGCCCCTTGAGAGTGATAAGTCAGCGAATGGGGTAAAAACACCAGTTTTGAAACTTCCAAGAGAAAGTTTTGTTGTTGGATCTTGGAATGTACGCACGCTATATGCGTGTGGAAAAGTCAAAGAACTAACACATGAACTTGTTAGATACTCGTGGGACATCCTGGGCCTAGCAGAAGTCAGATGGACAGGATTAGGTGAATCAATAACGGATGATGGTCACAAAATTTGGTTTAGTGGAGATGAGTCTAAACATCAGCATGGAGTAGGTTTTATCGTACATAAAGATAGATTGAACTCTGTCATCAGCTGCACCCCAATAAATAGCAGGCTTATCACCATTCGTATTGCAGCACATCCAAAGAACATCTCCATTATACAGGTATATGCCCCCACTACTGACTATGAGGATGAGGCAATTGATACATTTTATGACAATCTGGATGAAGCAATTAAGAAAATTCCAAAGAAAGATCTTCTCATCGTGTTAGGTGATTGGAATGCTAAAATAGGGCCAGATGCATACGGTCACTGGGCTGGTACAGTGGGGAGATTTGGGACAGGTGAAACCAACGATCGAGGACTAAGGCTACTAGAATTTGCCAGCAACTATAAACTAACCATTGCAAATACACTATTTCCTCATAAGTTATCAAGAAGAACAACGTGGCATGCCCCAAAAACTGAGATACATGGCCAAATTGATTTTATTCTTGTATCCAAAAGATTCAAGTCTAGTATTAATAAAGCCAAGACTAGGACTTTTCCTGGCGCCGACATTGGTAGTGATCACGACATGGTATTGATGACGCTCAAGCTTAAACTTAAAAAGAACTATAATCAAAACAGATGTTCTCAGTTAAGATTCAATTTAGACAAACTGAAAGATCCAGAAATCGCGGGAATCTTTGAGGCAACTGTTGGAGGAAAATTCGCAGCTCTCAATTTTTTGGAGGATGATATCAACTCAATCACAGAGAACATGAAAGACGTGCTCATTGAATCAGCAACAGAAATACTTGGTAAAAGAAAGAAAATAAACAAACCATGGGTTACAGATGACATTCTGAAGTTATGTGATACACGGCGGGAAATGAAAAAGGTTAAGAAAGAGGTTCCTGAAGCAGCATGGCAATACAGTATGGTGAATAAAAATATTAGGAAGAAAATGAAACAGGCCAAAGAAAAATGGGTAGCTGATCAATGTGAGTCCATTAATACGGGGCTAATAAAAGGTAACAGCAAGGCAGCTTTTGACACATTAAGAAAACTATCAAAACCCCAACAGCCCAGGGTAACTGTCATAGAAGAGCAATGGGGCTCTGCTCAATGAAAAAACAGCTGTAATGAGAAGGTGGACAGAATATTGTAAAGAATTATATAACTGTAAACTTGACACTGACTTAGGCATATTAAACAACATTAAGTGCGAAAACAGGAAACTCGGAAATGCAGCAATATTACGGGAAGAAGTGGAAGAGGCTATATGTTCGATGAAAGGAGGGAAGTCACCGGGTGTGGATAATATCCCAGCAGAGCTCTTGAAATATGGAGGACCAGATATAGTAAAAATCATGACAACAATTTGCCAGAAGATATGGAGTACAAAAAAATGGCCAAAAGAATGGACGCAGTCATTAGTAATACCGCTTCCAAAGAAAGGAAATCTAAAAATGTGCAAGAACTACAGAACCATTAGCCTTATTAGTCATCCAAGTAAGGTGATGTTAAGGATACTTTTGAACAGAATAAAACAGAAATCAGAAGAAATCTTGTCAGAGGAACAGGCTGGCTTTAGACCAAAAAGAAGTACCTCAGAACAAATCTTCAATATTAGAGTACTTATCGAAAAACATCTCCAACATCAACACGATTTATACCATAACTTCATCGATTTCACAAAAGCCTTCGATCGAGTCTGGCATGAAGGCTTATGGCAAGTAATGAGAAAATTCAATTTTGATACCAACATCATAGATATCATTGAAGCACTATACAAGGACGCAAGCAGTGCTGTTTTTGCAAGCAACGACATTGGAGAATTTTTCAAAACAACTGTAGGAGTTCGGCAGGGATGTATCCTGTCCCCAGTGCTCTTTAATATTTATCTAGAACATATTATGCAGGAGGCTCTCTACGATTATAAATCAACCATATCGATTGGAGGCCGACCTCTGTGCAACCTACGTTTTGCTGATGATATTGATCTGATAGCTGGATCAGAATCAGAACTTCAAGACCTTACCTCTAGACTGGAGAAAGTAACAAGAACGTATGGGATGGAAATTAATATAGAAAAAAGCAAGATATTGGTGAATAGCCATAAGAAACATGTTCCGACCAACATTACGTTAAATGGGCAAACGTTAGAAGAAGTTAACACCTTTAAATATCTCGGGTCCACTATATGTAGTGATGGAAGATCAAGTAAAGAAATCAAGACAAGACTTGAGATGGCCTCAGCTGCCATGACAAAGTTGAATGTGATCTGGAAAAGTAACATCAGTTTTCCTGTGAAGATCAAATTATACAAATCACTTGTATTATCTATTCTCTTGTATGGGTGTGAGAGCTGGACACTCACTGCAGATACGGAGCGAAGGATTCAGGCTTTGGAGCATAAATGTTATAGAAGAATTTTGCGCATTTGCTATAAAGAGCACAATACAAATGTCTATGTTAGAGAGAAGATAAACACCTATGCAGGCCACCAAGAACCACTTTTGTCAATAGTGAAACATCGAAAGCTTGCCTGGTTTGGGCATGTAACTCGTCATGACTCCCTTTCGAAAACGATCCTTCAGGGGACAGTCGAAGGTAAACGGAGAAGAGGAAGGCAGAGAAAATCCTGGGCTGATAACATCAAAGAATGGGCAGGACACGGTTTTTCCACACTTGTACGCATTGCTGAGGATAGAGAGCAGTGGAGGACCCTGTCTGCTGATGCTTCCACCATGGCACCCCTACGACCCATGACGGGTTACGGGCTGAGATGATGATGATGATGATCACGAAAGTTAAGCCTATGTGGCCAGCGGAGCTCAACATTATGTATACCCCCTTAAACTGACATTGTATTAAAATAAGAGGGGAAATTAATTGTTTTAATGAACGGAACTGAGAACATCTCCAATACTAGTTCCAACAGAAATAAACACTTGAAGTCATGAAGACAAATAACAACATAGCTTGAAAAAAACAACACCAGTATTACCTCATATTACTACTACACAACTGACACACATAGGATAAGATTAATAAAATATGTCACTACAAGATTCATATTGATAAATTCTGTACATATAACTTGTAATTAAAATTGATTGTGAATTCCTGGTTCACTTTGTATTTGAATCAGGACTCATATATATATTAATGAAAAGTACTTAATACATATTGATATTTGAAAATTTACCAGTGACTCGTTTAAGATAGTCTTATAGAATGTTTCATGTGTGTGAGTGTCACAGTGTTGCCAAGTGTGGTGGAATAAATTAAATTGTTGATCTGTCTGTTGTTGTTGTGACTTACACTTCATCATATACATACCCTAGACATATAACGTAGTCATCACAATATTCCAGAATAATTCTGACTGAGGTATAAATATGTGGCAGCAAGTAAGGTTATCTGTAAAACACTACACCTATTAGATACAGATACCTTCACAGCTGATCTCAGTCAGTACACTAAGTCCCCTATAGATATTTATAAAATCCCACTTTACCACAATCACATATCACAATATAATCATCATCATCATCTCACCCACCCTATTATATATATATATATATATATATATATATATATATATATATATATATATATATATATACATACATATATACATATATATATACACACATATATATATATATATATATGTATGTGTGTATATATATATATATATATATATATATATATATATATATATATATATATATATATATATATATATATATATATATATATATATACACACTTACACAAAGACACACACATGAAATTTCCTAAAGTACTTCAATAATAAATATGTACACCACGATATCAACAACCACTCCTTGCTCTCAATGTATATATATATTTCAACTGTCGCCTTCCGCTGTCAAAAAGCAAGATCATCCGACTCACTGGGAAAATTAACGCTCAGGGAGTGTAAAAGTCTGAGGAAGATGAAGTGGTGGATGAAAGCGGAGGCCACCTGATAACTATGTCAGGAGACCCAATATTTAGTAGAGACACCTGTCTCCTTTCAGTATGTGGTACAAGTTTGTTTGAAGTTGCCAGCAGTCATAGACAGACACAGACGTGATGCTGCCACAATATTTGACTATTGAAGAGAAGTACAGTCACCTGTCGGCACCTGTGGGAACCATCAGCGGCCGAAGCAGACTCCAAACAACCCCACACTTGAAGCTAAGTAGCATAACAGCACAATCAATGGACATTTCAAAATTGGGGTTGTGAGTCACCTGGCCGATAAGTAGGCGATGAAGCAATGAACTGTTTCCTGAAGAAAGTGTCCAGAGTTGAGTTTATGACTTTCTCAGCTCATGGAGATTTCTTGGAAGGGAGCAGCACATCTTATCATTATCCTTCTGACAATAAAGCTCATGTCTGTGTTAGGATCAGCTTGTTCAATATCATAAGGCAGGATTCAATAAGTTGGAAGGCCTCCTTTAACCATTTGACTATAAGTTGTCGGCATGGTGGTTGTTGCTGGCTGATGCAAGCTGCTGCCACTTCTTCTTTCGTGGTGATCTTTTATGACGTCAACAACTCTTTATTTCTCAGTTCTACTTTTTAAGATAAAAATAAATTTACGATATCAACTCACTCTAAACCAGCTCTTGGGGTACTTCTGACCCCATCCTTTATAGCAGTGGTACTATTGTCATCAGCATTAAAGTCTTTAAAGTCATGACAGCATTGAAGGCACAGTGTTTTTTTCGTCACACATCGTTCATGCATCGCCGCGGAACTTCATGCCATGCAGTTTTGATTAGCGAAAGTGCATATTTAATAGTGAATGCCATCTAAATATTCCTCAAAGAAACATTCAAACTGGCGTCATCTTGCTCCTGCGCTCCTGTTTGCTCGCAGACAAAATAATGTAAAAATGTCTAAATATTGGGTTGCGTAAATAAAACAAAAATGCCTAAAAATTGGTGCACGTAAGTTCGAATTCGCGTAAATGAGGCACGCGTAAACAGAGAACTACCTATATATATATATATATATATATATATATATATATATATATATATATATGTATGTATATATATATATATATATATATATATATATATATATATATATACAACACACACATCAAATAGGGGTGTTTCTTCAAGTTCAGTCTTGTCATCGTTTCCTATGAAGATACAACATATGTGACCTAGTGACGGTTTTACAGCCATTTTTTCCACAGGATAACAAACGAGATGACGTATTTGCTTACATATATTTCTTCGTCTTCTCCTTCCTCGTTCGTCCTGAAAAGGACGTTGGTCGCGTTGTGTCGCCGTTTACAGCGAAGCTGCGATATTTGCGCCTTTCGGCCCGACACATCCGACTTCAGCACGGCATGTTTTGGGACCGGGTTTGCCTTCCCTCTTCGATCCTACTCTCTCGGCCAGACTGCAGTCATGCAGCCTGTTTCTACGACCACCAATTGAAGGTGAAGTAGGGTCTTGGTCAGCTCTGGCTCGCTGACGTTGACGCAAGCAGTCAAGCTATGAGTCGCTAACTGCATTCATCTCTTTTGCTGCGTCTTCGGTCCCGCTTACATATATTTGAAAACAACCTACATATGTGATGTGTGTAGTAGGCCGTCTCCTTCAATCTCTGAGTGTGTGCGAGTATGTGAGTGTGGCGGACTTGGTTTTAAAAGAAATGCCTCTCACGCTTGGCCAGCAAGAAATGCGATTGGTCATGTAGTTAGTGAGACACAATACTCTGATCTCAAACGGTTCTCATTTCGTTCAAATGCTCAGGGCCACTGATAGTTTTGTTCTCCTGTCCATCGTGGGTAGTGACCAAGCTTCTCGAGGAAGCGGTAACTTTGAAACGACGCTTTTCGCTCAGATTAGAAGTTAGCAATCCACATTAATCAGGTTTGTAATGCTGAGAAGAAAGTTGGAATATATCGTGACACCAGGTAAGACTGAAAGAAGAAGAGAGTTGGAATATATCGTGACGCCAGGTAAGTCTGAAAGAAGAAGAAAGTTGGAATATATCGTGACGCCAGGTAAGACTGAAAGAAGAAGAAAGTTGGAATATATCGTGACGCCAGGTAAGACTGAAAGAAGAAGAAAGTTGGAATATATCGTGACGCCAGGTAAGACTGAAAGAAGAAGAAACAGATGGCAACAAATAGTGAAGATACTTGGAATGGAAAGAAGTCAACAACAGAATTAATAAACAGTTCTGGAGACAGAAAGTTGTGGATAAACATGTAAGAACAATTAAATACTTGAAACTTATTTTAATGTTTATTTTAATTGGTAATGAAACAAATATTCACAAATTCATTTTAGACCAATGCCGATCTGAGTCGTTGCGCCATAAACCGACTTCGGCCCACAATATGCAACGCCACCCAGGCGTCAGTCTGGCATGATTCATTATGGATGATCTCAGAAAACAGACAGAATATGTATGAAAGAAACAGAAATGAGACCTGGTGAAGAAGGCGTTCCAACTTAATGGAAAAATTGACACTAACATGAGAAAATGCTGAAAAGAATGAGCCAACGATGTCCATCTTTAGAGCCTTCAGAAAACGAACATGAAGAATTTTTTAATGTGAAGATGTTTCAGACCTTGGAAACCATCTTAAGGTAGAGGGATTCAGAGCTATTGTAGAACTAGGACACGCGGTAACAAGACATATTCTGTTTTTCTTCTTCTGCTGCTGCATCGAATGCTGTTTCCTCTTCCTCTTCTTTTTCTTCCTTTGCTGCTGCTGCCTTTCCTCCCCCTCTTTCTTCTTCTTCTCATTCTTCGTCTCCTTCTTCATCTTCTTTTTCATCATCATCATCATCTTCTTCTTCTTTCTTATTACATCTTCTTCTTTTTTTTCTTCTTCGTATCCTTCTTTTTCTTATCATTACTATTCTCTTCCAATTCTTCCATTTTCTTTTGTCATCATCGTCTTCTTCTTTTTCATCATCATGTGCATTTCTTTTCTTTCCTCACCTTCAACTACTTCTTCATTTGCTATGTATAGGTAGAGCATATTTTGTGAATTAGTATTCGCTGGTTGAACCAGCGTTACCAGATTAAGCTTGCGCGAATGATCATGTCTTAAATTATGTTCTGCGCCTAAGGCTGTTCTGTCACTGTATCTGAAGAGAAATGTTCATACTACATAAGAAACTCAAATAACAATTACATGAGAGCTGCGTAATTTTTGTACTTCTGTACAGTGCAGAATGCTGTAGAGTAAAAGAAAAGGAAATGTCCAAACTGTCCTCTTTCTACACAATCTGCCTAAGGAAAATTCTTCGAACACCATCCCCAATTAAGAACTGCTACCTCGGAGCCACCAAGAAGACAAGCGCACCATCATAGCGAGTAGACGCTGGAATTGGGTTGGCCACATCCTCAGAAGAGACCCTGACACTGTCACCAGAGCTTCCATGTTATGGACTCCTGAAGGAAAATGAAAGCGAGCCGGCCTCAAGCCACCTGGTGGAGAACTGTGGAGGCAGAGATGCTAAGGATGAACCAGTGCTGGGGTACCACGTGAAGGATGGCTGCCGACCGAACAAACTGGAGACAGTTTGTTGCTACCCTAAAAGACGCCACCAGGCGTGATGGTCACTGATTGATTTGTCAGTAAACGGCCAAAGACCAAAAAAGAGACGAAGAAGAAAACACAGGAAACTCATCATTTCGTTGACTCTCAGTCCAACCAGATCACGTGTTACTTTAGCATCGAAGATGTTGAAGAGTTGTCGCTTCTTGGATACGTGCCAAAAGTTGTAGTAATTATAATCTTTCTTTAACGTCCCTTCACCTTCCCCCTACCCCGGAACCACAGAAAATACTACACTTGCTCAGCCTAAAACAGAAGAAATGTGAGATCAAAACCTGTATAACAAGACTGGACCATTCTTTAAAACTAATAGAACTTCTAAATTATCTAGTTTTGACTTTCCTAGGCAATTTTGTTTACCTCCAATTATGGTTTAAGCTTTATAAAGAACAAAGCGCTGGCCGCTCGTGGCAATGGTACCGGGTTCGAAACACGATGTCGTCACGCTCCAATCTACCCAGCTGCAAATTGGTACTCGACTCTGCTCTTGAGTTAAAGAAGGCAAAGGCAGCGAGGAAGGGAAGTTCACACCACCTTTCGCAGCTGGATCTAATATAGTTAGTTCTATAACACTTGACGCTCCAACGGCAGTATCTGCAATGGAACTATCGTATCTTTAAAGAACACACATTGATGAAACCCTTTAAAGAACACACATTGAGGAAACCCTTTAAAGAACACACATTGAGGAAACCAGGTGAGGTCGATGTTCAAGAATCCCCAGTCAAACAAAAATAAAATGAGACTCAAAAAGACATAGCGAAGGGAACTGTAGACAGATAATAAAAATATAAAGAAAGCAGTGGATGACCTTGAACCCGTGGCACGTGAAATGCTGGGGGTGGGGGGGGGGGGCGGCGGGGGGCGGGGGGGGGGAGGTGAGCCTTGCTACTGGAGACCTTTGCTTCATGCGAAGATGAAGAATTGTGATGGTAATGCTGCTTTAGAACTGAACCAACAATTAAATAGGAGGGTATGGCATCCACAGAATGCATTTCGAAGATAGTATAAATTGGCAAAAGTTATTGTAAAGTGAAACAAAATCTTACGAAAAATTGGAAGAAAGGGAGAAAGAAAGGAGGAAAGGAAAGAAGAAAATGAATGAAAGAAAGACATAATGAAAGGAATGAAAGGAAAGAAAAGACGAAAGAAAGGAATGAAATAAAATAAAGGAAGAAAGAAAGGAATGACAGAAAATAAAGGAGGAAAGAACGGAATAAAAGAAAAGAAAGGAAGAAAGAATGAAATGAAAGAAAATAAAGAAAGAATGAATGGAAGAAAAAAAAAAAGAAAGAAAATAATATTTTAGAGGAATGATGTAGAAATCGCATATTTATTTAGGAATTAAAGACCATAAGCCAGTTGTCAGCAACTATGTTTGACCAAAACCCCAGATCAAAAGTTTGGTGCATGACCGTAACCTCAGCCTGTAGGAACTACTTGTTGCATTGATTGGGGGTGGAATTGAATAAAATCTATATTGTTTTAATCAGATACAAACTACGTAAAAACTATTTACATAAAAAATTAATTCAATAATGCAACGATAGTTATTACTTAGATGAGAAATATTTTATAGAATAATTAATTAATTTTTTATTTTCCTTCGCGCATAGGTGTGCGCAGCACGCACAGCACACATAGAGAATACGCCACTGGACGCAAGATGAGCGAACACGATATTGCACTGATTATGAACGAGCGCACAATTGTAGTTAAGTATGACGTATATAGAAACGGCATGACGTCATCATCGTCTGCCTAATAACCTAACTGTTGCCTGTGTTCTCTGAGGAGAACGGTCGTACGTGTGCAGGCTCTTCGAATGTGTCCATCAGAAGATATTTAAAGTCCAAGAGTGTTCATAGATGCCGTGGAGGATCGACACTCCTATATCTATATTCTGCCTGCGATTTGAAGGCATTTTTCAGGATGAGTATCCTTGATATATTAAAAATATTATAATTCCGTCAAGACAGACTTTGACGAAGCTTTGTACTGGACTGCGTGGACTGTCAAGATGATGATCTGCAAATATGCCCCACTATAATTAATTGTTAACAGGACGGACGGGACAGTAGCATCATGTTGTACTGTACCAAATATAATGTCAATTACGGAGCCTTATAAATATGTGGAGTACCTGTCGTAGATTTCCGATAGGAGAATTAAGACTAGGTTTGGTCCCTTCTGAATAGGTTTGAATAGGTGATAGACTCAGTGAGAGTTAGTGAAAGGTAATAGAATTTCCACACACGTGAGATGATAGATTTTGATATAGTGGCTGTCTCTGAAAGCGAAAAGAATTCTTCTCTCTCTCACCTATCTTCTACAACAGTTGTTACAGCGTCAGACAGACTACACCAATATACATATTACGTATATTTCTATCACTCACAGGCACGCACATACACGTGACGACAGGTAAACACACAGACGTGGGAAAACTATAAAAATGATATAAAGAAAATGAATCCACCTGTTCACCTACTGGAATATTCTGTTCAAACTATGCTGCTGAAGTACAGGCCATAAGCATTGCTGCAGGAATAATAAATAACACAATAAGCCAATGTCAGCAGGTTGTATTCCTTACCGATGCAATGTCAGTTCTGCAAGCCCTCAACAGTGATAAACTGCCAGAATTAAACAAAGTCCTATGCGAAGTAAATATCAAAAGAAGGGTAGTGCTACAGTGGATACCATCACACTGTGGCATACCAGGAAATGAGAGAGCAGATATGTTAGCAAAAGAGGGAGCAACACAGGAACAAAAAGAACAAACAATCACATTCCAGGAAAAGAAGACCCTTATCAAGGCCATCAGGAAAATTGATCAACAAAGAGACAACTATCAATATCTTGATCGAGCAAAACAGGTGATCCTGTTCCGTATGAGAACAGGACACAACAGACTGAACAGTCACTTATACAGACTGAGATTGGTCCCATCACCCCTATGTACGTGTGGACAGGCAGCACAGACAGCCGAACACATCCTGCAAGACTGCCACATGCTTAGTCAATTGCGAACTGAACATTGGCCCACAGAGACGCACATCCACACAAAGCTGTTTGGGAGTCTTGAAGAACTTTCAACCACAGCAACATACATCCAGAAAACCGGACTTCTTGTGTAGACATTTCTAAACAACAGCGAACGAGAAGAAGAAGAAGAAGAAGAAGATCTAGAACGAGCTGACCAAACACGATTATTAAGTTCAAGAGCGATTTTAATATCAGGAAAAATCGGCTCACAACATCAAAGAAAGTACATCAAGGAAAATACATATACACATAGTCACAAAACTTCAAGGAAATGTTGCAAGGATGATAGCCCCGTTATGGTGTTAACTCTAGGTTTAGCCCGGCCCCGTTAAGAGAACAGATGATGGCGCCCGAGTCACAGATACATAGGGTTTGAGTCTAAGAGTTTTTCTTTGTTTTATCTCGTAATTATATGCACAGAGTTTGAAAAAACATCTGATTTAACCTAAGACAAAAACACAAGAACTCTAGCCTTAGCAACAAATTATGCAGATTGAAAAAAACAAATAGGACAGCAACAGGGTGTCAAAGATATAATAGTGAAAATATCACTCAAACCAGCGTACACTCATTCATTCCGCCATGGCCTCTCATACGGGTACTCACGACTTTGCTCGCTGCCTCTTGGAACACACTGATTTTAGATCTTTACACAGACTCAAAAAAAATGCAGTCTTCTGCCAAGAAGTCCCCAGTTCCAAAAGACGTATTTAACTCGGAGTCTCCGGGAACGACTACTTGGGTGTGCAAATTTGTTCAAATGTCTGATTAAGTCACCTAACAATTATTCCAGGCGCGGGAGTTAGCAGAGCACAGTGTCAATAGCGTAGGTTTCTAGAAATGATGAATGTCAGGTCGGTGCCTTCCCTCAGTATAGGATTCACTTTAGTCACACCACAGATTTGTCCACAAAAAATATATATAGATATTGTCGGGAAATGTTAGTTAATACTAGAAGTTTTTCGCGCCACCAGGCAGAAAGATTACGTAGAGTTTTTCTATTCTAGAAATTTTAGATCTAGCTCCAAGGTCCAGTATTTATCATTACAGTCTTTGAAAACCCGTTATTGGGATATTAGTATTTCTGTCTAACTTGCACCGTCAGATCAGTGTTACTTGAGAAAACCCACGTGGTTCAAAATAAGGACTGTCTATTTCTTCACAAGTATGGAAACTACTACTAGGTGCTGGTAAAGTTAGGGTCACCCCAAAACTTTCACTGTGTGGAGGAAAAATAACACATATAATATAATAAACAGAATCTGAACTGGTTATAACTTACATTTAAACTTGCAAGCAGAGAGCTTTGCTTATCATTTAAACTTCCCGTGACGTAAGTTATAGTTAAAAATCAGCAATCCTCATAAATTAAGAACACGTGCGTATTCCGTCACCATTCATGAGGCTCGATTCTAGAGTTTATACGTTAGTTTAGAAAAATACACTCGACTGAGTATTAGCAGTTAAATTAAATTCATAAATAGCTACAATTGCCGTTATAAGCTAGAAATTAAATTTTTAGTCTGCTTTCCACTGAATGCTTCCCTAGAAAATATAATAGCCTACCACTTTATTTCTCTTCTGCGCTAAAGAAATAGATTAAAATGAATTAAGCGATTTAACACTTTAACACTCACAAAATCTATATATCTATCATATTAATTACCTCAACCACAGAATTACAGGTAGTCGCACAACTTAAGAATAAAAATGCTGAAAATATTTCTGGAAGTCTAGAAGTTCGACAAATTGCCGAAACAAACTGAGATCTTCGCTAACAGCTATTCTGTTTACGAGCAACCTATCACTGTGAGTCTATGAGCGAGAATGAAATTAAAGTTTCAAACTTGGCCAATATCTTAAAATCAGACAAAGGGCCCAAACTTATTTCGCCAAGCGAAATTATCTCCCCTACTCCCAACATTTACGTCCGCTTAACGCGTGTCGTAACTGTCACCTACTGACCACGATGTACGCGTGTCAGTTTCAAATCCCAGACAGCCTGACTCCATTGCAGGGCAGTTTTCACACTACAGCTGACCATGGCCCACCGTGAGCGCCGTGTCAGTTTGGGATTTTCCAGACAAATGTCTGGATACTGACCGGTGCAGATGTAAAGTATCACACCTCACCGGGACTTATGCCGAGAAGAAGCTCGCGCGCTCGGTGAGAATGTAGACGATTTGCTACGTCCTGTGTTCAGCGAACCGACTTATCACGCCTTCTGACGCCCTGCAGCCCTGACATCTATGTAATATCGTCCTAGCGCGATTCTCAGTTTTGAGAAAGAAACAGGTAAAGTTTGCGAATTATATGAAAATAATATTCGCAAAACGAATGGATGAAAAATATACAGGAAAAATGAAATACAGAGATAATAAAAGAGAGAATTTGGGTGAACGAATAGGAAGAAGATGTAGGAAATTAAATGAATATAAACCCTACGTGACAGTACCTATTAAATGTTTGAACCGTGGAAATGGACGTTGCCTGCAGATTTGATTTCATACAGTTGACCTTTATGTTTAAAGTGTTACGGCTCCTTGTTTGAACATGTTACATCTACAAGTACCACGATATTCGCAGAACTCATCACAACTCTTCGGTTCATAGGCACTACATCTACTAACATTCATCTACAGACAACGGAACGCCCATTGTAACAATGACACTTGGTATTACTGATCTTTTCATCCCTAAAAACTCGAAATTACCCCGCCAGGGGTCATTTACCCATATTTGTATTCCGCTGCCATATGCCTATACTTAATGCCTAATTGGCAAGGAGTATAGTGTGATTCGCTTTCGTAGCTAGGCGGACGTGCCGTTCGGAAGGTCCTGGGTTTATTCTCCGGTAAGCCACTCATTCTGTTGTTTTTCTGTTGTCTAGTTTTCTACTTCTTTATTTCTCACGAGTCCATGAAATATACACACACACTCTCACACACACACTCACATACACACTCACACACACACACTCACACACACTCACACTCACATACACTCACACTCACACACACTCATACACACACTCACGCACACTCTCACACCACTCAATCACACACTCACACACTCGCACACAAACTCACACACACACTCACACACTCACTCACACACACACTCACACACACACTCACACAGTCACACACACTCACACACACACACAAAACGCAGCTGCCAACGTTGAATAAAAGATTGTGATATTTCAATGAAAATAAAGTTTAGAGAAAAAAAATGTATTGGGACAAAGGTGACGTAATATTTCACAGTTTTACTTTCTCAACATGCGATAAATTCCATGAAAAGAAAAATCGCTTGTTTACTTATTCTTATTCTTCGTTCGTCCTGAAAAGGACGTTGGTTGCGTTGTCTGCGATATTTGCGAATTTCCGCCGACACATCCGACTTCAGCACTGCATTTTTTGGGACCGGGCTAGCCTTCCCTCTTCGATCCCTACTCACTCAGCCAGACTGCAGTGAAGCAGCCTGTTTCCAGGACCACCACTTGGAGGTGGCGTAGGGTCTTGGTCAGCTCTGGTTCGCTGACCCTGAAGCAAGCAGTCTAGCTATGGTCGCTAACTGCATTTCTCACTTTTGACGCGTCTTAGGTCCCAAAAAAGTCTTAGGCTTGTTTACAAATAGTGTTTTCCTAAACTCAAATTTTACAAGATCCGGAAGCATTCCAAAACGGCAACTTAATAAAACAACTACTTCCGGGAAACCCTGGTGGATTGTTAGATATGTGTGTGACACGTTGACTAGAAGATTTCAACACTACGAGTGTGGCATGCCTGGATAACTTAATCAGGTTTGTCATGGAGATGTGTTTGTTTTTTGCAAAGAGGGAGATAAATTTGTGAAACATACCACTGGCAGGAGCTGTGATACTTATATGTTTAGACAGCACGCGAAGAAAAAAAAAATGAAAACGATAAAGTATAAGAAGAAATAGAAGATGAAGAAATGGTCGCAGAAAAGATAAAACACGAATCACAGAAGCAGTAGTAGCAGGGTGGTAGAGGGAAAGAAAGGAGAATAACAGAAGAAATTGAAAAAGTAGCATAGAAGAAAAATAAAAAATATAACAGGGGTAAGAAAGAAAAAAATATGGAATACGGGTAAAATGAAAAGGAGAAGCAGCAGAGAAGAAGAATATGAGTAATAATAAAAATTACGAGAAGAAAAGAATATTAGCAGAACAAGAAGTAGCCGATAATAAAAAGCAAAGCACAAGAGACGAAGTAAGCAGAGAAGAACAAGAAGAAGAAAAGAAGAGAAAGAAGACTAGAAGAGAAAGAAGAAGACCAGCAGAAGAAGAAGTAGTCTAGAAGAAACCGATAGAGAATAATAGAGGAAAATTGTCAGAGACGTCGAAGAAAGTGGAGATAAAAAGATAAACAGACAGAGAAGACAAACTGGACGGGGAAGAAAATAAAAAAAAAAGAAAGCAAACGTTCTTCTCTTCCTTATTTTTCTTAATTTTCTTATCTGTTCTCCCTCTACCCGTTGGCGTATTCGTCATTTCTTTGCACTTTGTTAGACGTCTCCACAGTTTCATTATAAAACGTTGGCTTTGTGACCACCGCTCTCCAGTTTCATTATAAAACGTTGGCTTTGTGAGCACCGCTCTCCAGTTTCATTATAAAACGTTAGCTTTGTGAGCACCGCTATCCAGTTTCATTATAAAACGTTGGCTTTGTGAGCACCACTCTCCAGTTTCATTATAAAACGTTGGCTTTGTGAGCACCGCTATCCAGTTTCATTATAAAACGTTGGCTTTGTGAGCACCGCTATCCAGTTTCATTATAAAACGTTGGCTTTGTGAGCACCGCTCTCCAGTTTCATTATAAAACGTAGGCTTTGTGAGCACCGCTCTCCAGTTTCATTATAAAACGTAGGCTTTGTGAGCACCGCTCTCCAGTTTCATTATAAAACGTTGGCTTTGTGAGCACCGCTCTCCAGTTTCATTATAAAACGTTGGCTTTGTGAGCACCGCTCTCCAGTTTCATTATAAAACGTTGGCTTTGTGAGCACCGCTCTCCAGTTTCATTATAAAACGTTGGCTTTGTGAACACCGCTCTCCACTTTCATTATAAAACGTAGGCTTTGTGAGCACCGCTCTCCACTTTCATTATAAAACGTTGGCTTTGTGAGCACCGCTCTCCAGTTTCATTATAAAACATAGGCTTTGTGAGCACCGCTCTCCAGTTTCATTATAAAACGTTGGCTTTGTGAGCACCGCTCTCCAGTTTCATTATAAAACGTTGGCTTTCTGAGCACCGCTCTCCACTTTCATTATAAAACGTTGGCTTTGTGAGCACCGCTCTCCAGTTTCATTATAAAACGTTGGCTTTGTGAACACCGCTCTCCACTTTCATTATAAAACGTAGGCTTTGTGAGCACCGCTCTCCACTTTCATTATAAAACGTTGGCTTTGTGAGCACCGCTCTCCAGTTTCATTATAAAACGTAGGCTTTGTGAGCACCGCTCTCCACTTTCATTATAAAACGTTGGCTTTGTGAGCACCGCTCTCCAGTTTCATTATAAAACGTTGGCTTTGTGAGCACCGCTCTCCAGTTTCATTATAAAACGTTGGCTTTGTGAGCACCGCTCTCCAGTTTCATTATAAAACGTTGGCTTTGTGAGCACAGCTAAACCCCAGACCTAAGGGTCTTTTATATTTGGACATGCGCCCTAATATAACCGACTAGGTTGAACAGGACGCGCCTCGCCGAAACGAGGCAAAAGTTTTACATTATAAAAAAAAACCGCTCTCCAGTTTCATTTTGAAACTTTGACTTTGTAGTTGTTGTGTACCTTGTCGCCAGTGTTTTGCATTCTGTTCACAGAATAAGAAATAAACCATAATAAATTACTTCAGTAGAACACACATGCTGACAGCCAATATGACTAGGTACACAATGAAAACATGATAAAGAACGCATGCTCCTAGCTAAGCTGCAGTCCAGCACCATACAACGGAAAAACGTACCGATCTTGTCTGGTCACCCAACAACATCCGGTTCGTGCGGTCATGGCATGGTACCGCGCACAGCTCTAATTATAATACTTTTAATTTGTTAGCAGTGCTCTCAAGTTTTATTATAAAGCTTCGACTTTGTAAATCGTTTCCCAGCTTCATTATAACACTCCGAATCTGTTTCCCCCAAGTCTCTTTATAAAACTAACAATTTTTTAGCCCTTCTCTTCCACCCTCAGTTTCAATACAACGCTATGAATTCGTTTTATTTTTTTCGTTTTTTCTTTTTTTCGTTTTTTTAAATTAAGCTTCATTTATTTATATACAGTTACTTTTTAAAATCTATAATTAGTTACGTTTTTTTCTCTCTTACCCTTTCTCCAACTTTTTAAATTTTTTCTGTTTATCTGTCTGTCTGTATGTCTGTCTGTACTTATAATTTCATCTCTACTTTCGGCAGCAGCGGCGCCCATTTTAGACCCGGTGTAGGAGGCAGGAAGCACTGAACCGGCAACACGCTGTACAGTGCATGCTACCATCAGGTAGGGAACACTGGACAAGTGATTCCTGCCTAGGTAACAGGCACTTAACTCAGGCACGAAGCACTGTACAGTAATTCTTGCCTGAAAAAATAAAAGATATATCGCACGGCGTTGCGTCATTATAATTCATTAAGCAGATATTTCCGCAATTCCTTCCTTTATAGGCAAAAGGTTGGAGAGATAAAGAGTAAAGATGTTTTTATGTTTGCTTTATATAATATTCATTCATAGCGTGTAAACAAATTTTATGAAACTTTTCTAATTTCGTCTAAAATATAGGGTGAGTAATTATTATTTCAATGTTCATTCCAAACAAGCATCGGTATGGTGCGTGTAGTGCGGTATTGTGCGTGTAGTGCGGTATGGTGCGTGTAGTGGGATCATAATTTGGGCAGTGAATAATAAATATAAGGTAAAAGTGGTCCCATAGCAGATACTGCCTTAGTGGTGTGAAGTGTTAGAGACTTCACTATAATAGGTGCAGCATCGAGAGGTGAAGTAACCAGTTCCCTTCCTCGCTGCATTTTCCCTCCCTCCCTAACTCACGAGCACAGTCAGGTACCCAATTACAGCTGGGTAGACTGGAGCGTGTCGATACCGTGAATTGAGCCCGGCACCTTTGCCGCGAGAGACCAGCGATCTAACTACTCTGCCAATCGGACGCTCAATAAATATAGATAGAAATAATATTGCTTAAAATTGTACTTCCGAATTTTTATTAATTATAATTGTTAAACAAAAATTCATAAGAAAGAAAGATTTTGTTTGTTATATCACAACGTGTATACAAATAGACCGTCTCCGGTTAAAAAAGACATGAAATAAGCTTCATTTAATTATTATAGGCTTCATACTGAGATGAAATGTCATGAGTGACTGAAGATAAATCTTAATATTCGTGTTAAAAAAACCACATTTTTACGAGCTAATTTGATATATGTTTACCGTAACTGGTTTTACATTAAATAATTTATTTATAAGGATAACTTACAGTGTTATATCCGGAAATGGGAAGAAATGAAAGCGCTATCACATGTACTTAATTGAAATGGTCAGTGATTTTAAACATGCATGCAATATATACAATACTGAGTGCAGGAAAAATTTAAAAATTTAACAAAATTAAAAAACAAGTTGTACTTATCAATATGTATAATTCATTATGGAAAACTGTGTTAGGAGTTAACAACTTTCATTTTAAAGTAAGTTTATTTTTACATAATATAGGAAAGTTTCAGTTGCTTCTGATCACGAATAGAGTTCTTCTCACAATTTGAAATGTGTTGGCAATTACTTTAAAATTTACATTTAACTTTCTTTTAGAGTTCATATATTCTCATGTCATTTAATTCTAGTTTCTTTCTCTAAACTTCCCTACAAATGAGATATGATATATGAGGCATAAGGAAGCCACGGACATGAGAACGGACGTCCTGACAGCAAAACATGATAGAAGAATAGGATTTTGGAATATGAGAGGATGTATCCATTATTCTACAGAAAGGAATAGAAAGGACATTACTGGAATTGAAACCCATCAATAACAGACTGATAAGATTAAGATTGAGAGGTAGATTCACCAATACTACAATAATACAATGCTACGCACCAACGAATGACAGCGATGAAGAGGTCAATGATGAATTCTATCAACAACTGCAGAAAGAAATGGAAGACACACCTAGATATGATCTTATTATAGTAATGGGAGACCTCAATGCGAAAGCTGGTACACACAATACATATAATGAAAGAGTAATGGGGAAATGCGGCAGTGGAACAGCAAACGAAAATGGGGATAAATTAATAAGTTTCTGTAGTATTAACAACCTGGTCATTGGAGGAACACTTTTCCCACATAAAGAAATTCACAAATTAACATGGGAATCACCAAATGGTCGGGACAGAAACCAGATAAACCACATCATGATTAACGGTAGATGGAGACATGCATTACAAGATGTGAAGGTAAGAAGAGGTGCAGATGTGGGAAGTGATCACCATTTAGTAGTAGCAAAACTGAAAGTGAAACTAAGAAGGGCTGGACCAACTGTAACTACACAAAAACAGTTTGACATCAGCAAATTGAAGGACCCCCTTACCAGAAAAGCTTTTGCGGCAGACATAAAGAAACGATATCAATTTGCCAAAAGTCAGGAAAAGACATTGATTGATGATATAGACCAGAAATTCAACACCATTTCAACAATATATAAGGAAAGCAGCAAATCATGCTTGGGATTCCAGGAAAGGAAGAAGCAAGACTGGATAACACCAGAAACATTAAACACCATAGCACTGAGAAAGGAAATGAAAAGAAATAAAACAGAAGCGAAGTCCCCCAGGTTAAAGCAACTATATAGCGAACAGTACAGTCAGCTGGACAAGGAAGTTAAACGCCAAAACCTGAGTCAACAAAGGAAATTTCCTAGACGATCTTGCAAGACAGGCAGAAGAGGCAGCACTGAGAAATGAACAAAGCACAGTATACAAAATAAAAGGGTTAAAGAACGGAAAAGCTCCTGGCCATGATAACTTAAATGCAGAGCTATTTAAGACAGACCCTGAGCTAGCAGCAGAACTATTAGAACCACTATTTGCACAAGTCAGGAAAACGGGGACAACACTATCAGCGTGGAACAAAGGAATAATTGTCAAATTGCCCAAGAAGGGAGATCTTGCATACTGCAATAATTGGAGAGGAATCACTCTTCTCTCAATTCCTAGCAAAATACTAGGCAGGATAATTATACAGAGAATTTCAAAAGCAGTAGACCACAAACTGAGGAAAGAACAAGCAGGATTTAGAAAGAACAGAAGATGTGTAGATCATATATTCACTCTCAGGAACATTATAGAGCAGTGCTCAGAATGGCATTGACAGCTGTACATTAATTTCGTTGATTTTGAAAAGGCTTTTGACAGCATAATTAGGGACAGTTTATGGAAAATACTGAGGGCTTATGGGACTCCAAGCTGCATAGTGTCAATCATAAAAAGCCTCTATGCCAACTTTACGTGTAGTGTTGGGCACATCAACCTAACCTTTGAGGTGAAGGCAGGAGTACGACAGGGATGCCCCTTATCAACCACTCTATTTTTAACAGTCATAGATTGGGTGATGCGCCAGACAACAAAGGGCAGTCCAGGAGGAATAAGATGGACTACATTTTCTACATTGGAAGATCTGGAATATGCAGATGACATTGCACTACTAGCACATTCACATCAACACATCTAGGAAAAAACGGATAGACTTAATAAGTTTAGCCAGCAGGTGGGCTTGACTATCAATTTAAAGAAGTCAGAGTTCATGACGCTCAATGTGAGCAACCCTGAGCCCATATCAGTAAGGAATCAGCAACTGGTACAGACAGACACTTTCACATACCTAGGATGCAAAGTACTTCCGACGGTGGGGCAGGAAAGACATCAACATCACAATGAATAAGGCATGAACAGCCTTTTTTTAGCCTAAACAACATCTGGAAGTCCTCTCAATACAGCACAAGCACAAAATTAAGATTATATCAGAGCTGTGTGCTTTCTGTGCTTCTCTATGGTGCGGAAAGCTGGAAAGTTACAGAGAAGGAAATGTCGAAATTGTCCTCTTTTCACACAACATGCCTAAGAAAAATTCACCGAATCTTTTGGCCGAATACCATCACCAACCAAGATCTGCTTACTCGGAGCAAGCAAGAGGATATGCACACCATCATAGCTGGCAGACGCTGGAGCTGGGTTGGCCATGTCCTCAGAAGCGACCCCGATGCCATCACAAGAACAGCTATGCTTTGGACCCCTGAAGGAAAATGAAAGAGAGGCCGATCAAAAACAACCTGGCGGAGGACTGTGGAGTCTGAGATGCAAAGAATGAACCAGAGTTGGGCACTGTACGAAGGATGGCCGCCGACCGAGCAAAGTGGAATCAATTTGTTGTTGCCCTACAAGACGCCACTAGGCGTGATGGCCACTGACTGCTTTGACAGTCGGCGGCTAAGGATCAAAGAAGTAGAAGAAGAAATATGACGCATGATGTATGAGATATCATGAATGAGAAGAGATATTTGAGACATTATATATGTGAAATGATATGTGAGATGTAATATGAGATGATATATAAGAGATGTTTTATCATATTTAAAATGTTATATTTGAAATAATATATATAAAATAAGCACCAGTACAGTGGAAGCTATTAAGCAGAAGGTGAACAAGTTCATGAGAAAATGGCTAGGGATACCACCAGGTCTGTCAGATGTAGCACTGTACTGCAAAAAGTCAAAACTTATGCTCCCTTTCAAGTCAGTTCTTGAAGAGTGTCGTAAATTTAGATAGGTTTGAAAGATCTTTATGGTCCCGCCTGAGTAGATTGGATGGTGATATGAGTACGTGAGAAATAAAGGTGTGAGAATAGATTTCACGAGTGAATAGTTTAAGGAGAAGATCTGTCTCTGGAATGGGTAGCTTCTCTAGTCCAGCCTATCTATACGACTATCTTTTAGTACCAGACAATCTTACACCTCCCTATATATATATATATATATATATATATATATATATATATATATATATATATATATATATATATATATATATATATATATATATATATATAGTTTAACTACATACACACACAGAGCTAGGTGACAACAAGATACACAAACATGAAAAATTATGGTTAAATGGGTATGGATCTGACCAACACACAAAGGTAAGTTCTTTTGTTGTTTATTATCATTTAAACTTTATAACATCGAATATCTAAAGAAAGATCAAATAAAATCAGAATTACTTACATAGAAAATAACAGAATACCTGTCCCTCCCCCTTATTGAGAAAAATAACCCAACAGAATAACCCCAAAGGTCAAAGGTTAGCACTATGTTACAGGATAGACAGTAAAGAAAAGAACAAAGTTCCTACTAAATGCTATCCAGTAAAGTAAACAGTTTTAAGCCAAATCAAGTTGGTGCAATATTTGTAACAAAAAAAAATATTATCTCTCTCTGTAATACTCTCTCTCTGTCATACAGTGGCCATATCAATCACGCTTACCCTATTCTGGTGATATCCCTTTGGAATTACAATGGTTCCTGAATATATAAAGTGTCAGAGGTATTATCCAAGTCGGCCCCAGTCCTCCCTCTATAACAAATAAGATTTTTATGAGGGGAACGCCAAATTTGGTGGTGTATTCCTGGATCAACAAATGTCACCTCGAATTGTTAATGTAGAACCGAGATCTGGTATTCACAGCAAACTGTGAAAAATACTTTCAGTATTTGGAAAACTCTAGTTGCTAAAAACTGTTACGATGGTTAATTGATGATGATGATAAATCCTATCGGCTGGCTCTGTGGTGAGTGCCGATTTTGAAACAGCGTAACTTGCTGGATAAATCCGCTGATACTACTGTCAAAACTCAGATAGAAATGTGGGACCTCAGACGTGTCAACAGTGAGAAATGCAGTTAGTGACCCCAATTATTATTTAATTATCAGTCCGCGCACTTAACAAATATCGCCTGTCATTAATAGCTATTAGATTGTCGGCGTCTGTTTATTTAGTCGTATGGTATTTTATAACAGTCACTTACTAAATTACACAAAATGAAATATAATGTAAATTCTATGGTCCCTATCAGTCGCGCCTAGAATATTAATTAGTCAGCTAAACCGTCTCTTCTTATCTGAGAAAGCGGGTGATGGAAACTTACATTAACTGAACAACTGGTATAAAATAGCTACGCGTTATTTTATTTCACTAGCTTTAACGCTAGGAAATCACAGTGAATTATAATGTTAAAACTTAACACATTAAATCACGCTTAAGCACACACTTTTATTACCAGAAAATCAGAATGAAATCACCACGAAGCTATTAACACATCTTCCACAATGGTTCTAGACTACGTGTTTATACTATCCGAAAAATTATGAGCGACAACTGATAACTGGTTTGGGGAGACACAGTTTATATACATTGTTACGAGAGGGAAGTATTGTTTTAAATGAAGGTATCCTGGACACAAAGTTGTATCAGGTGATACCAGGATAGTGCCAGATAAGCGACTGGTCTTATAAGAAATACCCCTTTCTCTGAAAAGGGTAAGGGTGTATAGACATCAAAGGTAAGATCAAGCTGTATAAGTTTCTAGGTATGTGTGGCGAGAGGTTTTATTTTGCTCTTGTATCAGTATAGTACTGACAATTACAGAAATAGAATTTCTGCAGAAAATGGTGAAGTCCCAGTGTCTGAGAGGACTACTGGTATCACAAATTAGTTACTGCTGTGAATGCTCTGATCTCGAAACAATAGTAGAGAGGAGACCGACATAAAGCGCCACCTCCGCTGTGTAACTAACTGTGATATTAATAATAAAAAAAACAAGGAAACAGATTTTTACTTAACAATGATAAAATTGACAAGTCGTTCAAATACAATTTCCTTATTTTTATTTAGTATATACACTATCTACTCTTGTGCTGAAGGGTGAATGTTGAAAAATGGAATGTAATGGAATTGTAAGTTTACATGTGATTTACAAATATTTATTTTATATACATATAAATATTTTACACCAAGTTTTCCAATTATAGGAACAAAAAATGTATATCAGCTGTGCTGTTAATTAATTATAGTACATGGATCAGCTGTGCTGTTAATTAAGGATATAACACTTCTCAGCTATGCTATTAATTTTGTCTCTTGCTATGTTAATTCACGTTTTCTTCATTGACAGTTCTATGCTCACAATGCCGACAGAAATGGTACTAATGTGTACTCATCTCTCTTAAGTCTGTTCTTCTTTGTTTGGTTCACACCACCGGCAGAGTATCGTTCCTTTAGCCCACCCAAGACTGAGGGGGACCAAAGATGTAGAGTCTGGTCAACCTCTATGCTCCTGCGGAGTTCCAGGCAGCGGGATTGACTCGAACATACGACCTCAGGTTTTTAGGACACAATTAAACCTGTAGCAAAGCAAAAATAGGGGCTAATTTCTGTCCTCAAGCCCACCTATTTCTAGTGTGAGTGAAATGAGCGTGTCTCCGATGTATGCATGTGGGATGAATGACAACATGGCTCAGTATGATTTAGCAATAGCGAGACAAGACAGGTGTCTACTTGCAAAACATTCTTTCTGATAAACTAATACATGGATACATTCAATAATATAGATTCAATACATGAATACATTTAATACATGAATACATCCCATAATATAAATCAATGCATGAATAAATCCAATAATATGTACACCTAAGTGTGATACAACAATGTCCTTCCACCTATACTATACCACACCCTCTCTGACAAGTGCTATACTAGCTGGTAACATATATCCTAACAATATTGTTATGTTCTTATGATAGGAGTATATGCGACAAGGACTGTTTGGTGATATATCAGGTTGGAGTTATAGGAGACAATAGATTGGAGTTAGATGCGACAATAGATTGAGTCCTGACAAGGACTGTTTTGGTTATATTGCAGTTGGTCTTATCTGAGACAATAGATTGAGTTATAGAAGACAATAGATTGAGTTAGATGCGACAATAGATTGAGTCCTGACAAGGACTGTTTTGGTTATATTGCAGTTGGTTTTATCTGAGACAATAGACTGAAGTTATAGACTGACAATAGATTGAAGTATAGGAGACAATAGGTTGAAGTATGAGTCCTATTAGTCTTCGTCTATTCAATCATAATAGGAAATACAATCATTATACTTAATTTCCCCAAGATACAATCAGTAACCTGATAGGTAGTATAAATGACACACAACAAATACCAACGGTTATCGTGAATATATTTACCCTCCTAAGATTTTAAACTGGCCAGGTTTTGACGCGACTTAGCGAAGTAGGTTGCAGGTCGATGCCCTCAGGTAAGTTGTAAATCACAGTGACAGCTTCTTCCTCTTCAGCTCTGGCGTCAAGTTCGGGATTGCGTGGTTAGCATAAAATCCGCTTGATTATATAGTCAGGTAACTACTTGAGGAAAGCTTTCGGTTGGTTCCTGGCGGAGCAAAATGATTGGTTTCCTCCGGTTTTGTACCTGGTCTCATACAGCCTAATTTTATTCAGTTTTCATCGGCCATCTTGCGTGAACAAGATGGCCGTTAATTTATTCTGTCTCAGAGACTGGTGAACGTTGATCGTTGATTGGTTAAAGCAAATCTGTATCTCGACATAGTGATTAACAAAGTAGTGGGTTACACTTCGTTTCACGACATAGCCCCCTCCTTTCCTAGCTGTGACTTGTCATAGCTGACGTGTAAACCCCTGCTGTGGTTAATCCTTTTGCGTCTGTCCTTCCAGAGTACTAGGGTGTCGACTTAAAAAATCAGCTCCTACATTGTCTCTTCCCGGAATGTAATTCACGGTAAAGGAATAAGGCGCCAGAAGCAGACTCCACCTTAATAATCTCGAATTTAGCTTTTTAGATGCAGCCAAGAATGTTAAAGGTTGGTGATTGCTTTGGACAATGAAGTGTGTCCCATACAGATAAGGTGAAAATTTGTTGATGGACCAAATTAGAGCTAAACATTCCTTCTCTATGGTCGAGTAGTTCAACTCAGCTGCATTCAGCTTCCTACTGGCGTAGGCGACTGGTAAAAGTTCCTCCGGCTGGGCTTTTGATTTCTGCAAGAGAGTTGCACCAATACCTATACTGCTAGCGTCCGTTCTTAATACAAATTCCTGTGTGATATCGGGTAGTGTAAGGATGGGTTTGCTGGTGAGTTTTGCTTTTAGCTCTGTGTAAGCTTTTTCACAATCAGCATTCCATTGGATTTTGTCAGGCTGTCCTTTCTTCGTTAAGTTAGTTAATGGTGCACACAGAGAGTTAAAATGGGGTATGTACTTCTGATAGAACCCACATAATGACACGAATGATCTCACATCTTTCTTCGTTTGAGGTCTGGGTGCCTTCTTTAGCTTCTCTATATTCTTTGGGTCAGGAGACATATGACCTGTAGAAATAGTGTGACCTAAGAATTCCAACTCCTTACAACCGATATAGCACTTGGTTGGACGTGCAGTCAATCCAGTTTCTCTCAGTCTGTCAAACAACATGGAGAGCGCTACTATATGCTCTTCAAATGTGTTTGTAGCAACAAGAATGTCATCCATAAAGTTAGTGATATGGGGATTTTGTAGAGGTTCCAACAATTTCCTCATCATTCTTGAAAAGATACTTGGAGCATTTTTCAGCCCAAAGGGTAGTACATTAAACTCGTAGTGTCCGTCTGATGTACTGAATGCCAGCATTTTCCTAACTTCTGGTTTCACTGGTATTTGGTAGTATCCCTTGCTTAGATCTACCTTCGATAAATACCTAGCCTTACTCAGTGTAGAGAACAGCTGGTTGGTGTCAGGTAATGGGTCCACCTGAGATTCTGTGATCGCATTAAGCTTCCGGTAGTCAATACATAACCTGTGTTCACCACTCGGTTTTCTCAATAGCACCACACTTGAGCTATAGGGAGAGTCTGACTTCGAGATAATTTTCTCCTTCAACAGATAATCAACTTCCTCCCTTAGTGCTTGGGCTTTCGCATAGGGTATAGGGTATGTTCTCATGCATACTGGGGTAGGGTCGGTAACCTTCATGTCGTACTCTAACAGATTCGTCCGACCTGGCTTATCTGTGAGCACATCAGCATGGGTTTCCAACACTTGCTGAACCATCTTTTTCTGCTCTGGAGTTAAATGTTCACTAATATTTACTTGAACATAATCCTCTGTAGTTGTGAGTGGATACTCCATAGAGTGAAGTGGTTCGCCGTGCATTTCTGTTGCTATGGCTAGGGTCATGATATGTGCCACTTCTGATGATTCCTTGTCATAGTATTTTTTAAGAAGATTGACATGATATACCTTCTCCTTTCCTTTCTTGTCAATCTTATAATTGGTCCTGGAAAGTTTCTCCAGTATGACATAGGGTCCCTGCCATCCAATCTGCAAATTATTATTGCTGCTTGGCAACAGTAATAACACCTTTTCACCCACCTCCAGTTCCCTATCCTTTGCTTTTTTGTTGTAGTACGCAGCATGCTTCCTCCTGGCCTGTCTTAAGTTATCATTGGCCAGTTTCCAACCTGCTTTCAACCGAGATGTCAACTCGTTGACGTACTGGTATGCGGAAGTCACTGTTTCCTCTGCCTTTTCATCAGTCCATGTCCGCAGCAATGCTTCCAGTGGACCTTTTATTGGTCTTCCAAACAACAATGTAGCTGGAGCCAATCCAGTTGAGTTGTGGGGTACTTCCCTATATGCAAATAGTGCAGCGGGTAAGTATGTATCCCAAGTATCAGGTTTTTCACTCGCCAGCTTTCTAAGGATTGAAATTAGCGTACCATTGAACCGCTCTACTTGACCGTTTCCTTGGGCATGGTAGGGACTACAATGATAGTGCCTGGCTTGAAATATCCTGAATACTTCTTGTGTTAGCTTTCCCTTAAACTGACCCATTGTCAGTCAATATCTGATGCGGGAAACCTAATCGGGTAAATATTGTCAACAGGGCCTCTGCCACGTGCTTTGAATCTATAGCTGACATGGCCACTGCTTCTCCCCACATAGAGCAAGTATCAACCAAGGTTAAGATGTAAGCATTTCTCTTCTTGGTCCTAGTGAGGGGTCCAACAATATCTACTGCAACACGTTCAAAAGGGGTTCCCATAATAGGCATTTCTCCCAGTGTTGCTGGTGCAGTCCTATGCTTAGGAGCTACTCTTTGGCATTCTGGACAAGATCTTACATATCTTTTTATGTCCTCTGTAATTCCTGGCCAGAAGTAGTGACAGGCTATCCTTTGTCCAGTGGCCCCTATTCCCATATGTCCACTGAAGGGTATAGCATGTCCTAGCGTCATAACCTTCTCCCTGTAAGATTTTGGCACTACAAGCTGTCCATGCCCTTTAGGTCCTGTTCCAGCTTTTCTGTATAGTAGGCCATTCTTCATATACAAGTCTCCTTTCTCTGGAGGGTTATGTGCTTTAGGCAATTTGCCAAAACAAGGCTTCAACGTGCTGTCTGCTGCTTGAGCCTTTTTCATCTCTTCTGGATGAGTATTGATAGGATTCTCCTCCATTTTCCTGGAGCTTTCCCTGGTTTGGACTGTTGCCATAACTACAGGTTTTATAGGTTCTCCAAGGAAAACATACCTACACCCCAAAATCAAAGGGTAAATAGGGTCGTCCATCACTGCTGCTTTGATTTCTCCTTCCACATAGCGAGAACTTATGTTGATTCGAGCTATGGGTAGTGTCATGGTTCTTGCTCCCTTGATCGGTCCTCTGATTTCCACTGTTTCTGTGGTTATCTGGTCAGGACTCACTAGAGAAGAGCACACAACTGAATCAAAGTCCAATCCTGTGTCATATAAACACAGTACTTGAGTGCCATTCACGGTCACTTCCTCACAGACAGGGGGATGATGGAAGTCTTTCTGACTTACTGCCATTTCCTTCCTTCCCTGATTCCCTGTTGTAAGACATGCAGCATGATGAGGAGGATTCTTCCTTCTGCAGTCCGCAGTATTGTGGTTACTCATTAGACAAGTTTTACACCACTTTCCTTCCTTCCGGTAAGGTGTCTTATCCGATCTTAGAGGGTTTTTGTCCTTTTGGTCAAATCTTTGTTTGTTCCTTGTGGTATGGTCCTTTTGTTCATATTTGGTATAGTTTTGTGATGATTTGAAGTTTTCACCCTGCTTCTTCTTATTTCCTAATAATTCTGCCTGAGCTGCTTGATATCTCTCAGCAACAGTTACAATATCTTCCAATCTCTCTGCTCCTTGTTCCATGATAAACTTCCTCATTTCTTGAGGCATGGATTTTTTCACCTGCTCCATCATTATCATTTCTTTCAGATCCTGACACTTTCCTAAACTACTCCATTTTTCCAAATAGGTTTCCAATCTAGCAGAGAATTGGTGATAGTTTTCTCCTGGAAGAAAGTTTAGCTGTTCGGAATTTCTTTCTATATGATTCTGAGTTCTTTTCATATCTCACAAGCAGTGCCTGCTTCAGGATTTCATAATCTTCCTGGTCATCTCTTGAGAGCTTCAAATACACATCGTAGGCAATACCTCTCAATCCCTGAGATAGTTTAAGACTCCATTTTTCTTTCACTAAGCCATAGGTAGTGGCTAGTCTTTCGTATCTATCCAGGTACGACTCGATGGCATCTTCTTTCTCAACAAATGGGTCCAGATGAAAATTCATGGCCCCACTTGAGGTGCTCTGGCTGGAGCTACTCTCAGAGTGAGGTGAGCTACCACCATTATTGCCAGTATTTGCCTGAATTTCAAGCTCTTTTAATCTCAACTGATGGTCTCTCTCTGCTTGTAATTTCCTTTCCTCAGCTTCTAACCTTTTAGTTTCTCTTTCAGCTTCCAGTCTTTTGTCTTCTCTCTGAGCTTCCAGTTTTTTGTCTTCTCTCTCAGCTTCCAGTCTTTTGTCTTCTCTCTCAGCTTCCAGTCTTTTGTCTTCTCTCTCAGCTTCCAGTCTTTTGACTTCTCTTTCAGCTTCCAGTCTTTTGACTTCTCTTTCAGCTTCCAGTCGTTTGGCTTCTGCTTGCAACCGCCTTTCTTCAGCCTCTAATTGCAACTTTCTTTCTTCCCTATCCATGTGTTTGTCCACTTCTGTTGTGACATACTGAGTAAGAGCATCACCTGTCATATTTAATTCCTTACCCATCTGCATGATCGCAGTCCTGAACTTCACAAGATCAGCCATGGCGTTACTTAGATAGGGTATGTATATTTACTATAACCCAATTATTGTAATTAAACTTAATTAATTTAAATGAACAAAAAATTTCCGTGCAACTTTGTGAGCATCAACTATTTACTGAGTACTAAATGGTACTCCTAAGAAAACAATAAAAAATCCTATTATAGAATTTTCTCAAAAATTGGTTTCTTATGTTATCTATGGGTGGCACAAGATAGAGTGTAGATAGATGAATAGACTACGTATGGCTCAAGATATACAGATATATCCCAGGAACGAGCCCCCAGTGTGGCGAGAGGTTTTATTTTGCTCTTGTATCAGTATAGTACTGACAATTACAGAAATAGAATTTCTGCAGAAAATGGTGAAGTCCCAGTGTCTGAGAGGACTACTGGTATCACAAATTAGTTACGGCTGTGAATGCTCTGATCTCGAAACAATAGTAGAGAGGAGACCGACATAAAGCGCCACCTCCGCTGTGTAACTAACTGTGATATTAATAAAAAAAAAACAAGGAAACAGATTTTTACTTAACAATGATAAAATTGACAAGTCGTTCAAATACAATTTCCTTATTTTTATTTAGTATATACACTATCTACTCTTGTGCTGAAGGGTGAATGTTGAAAAATGGAATGTAATGGAATTGTAAGTTTACATGTGATTTACAAATATTTATTTTATATATATATAAATATTTTACACCAAGTTTTCCAATTATAGGAACAAAAAATGTATATCAGCTGTGCTGTTAATTAATTATAGTACATGGATCAGCTGTGCTGTTAATTAAGGATATAACACTTCTCAGCTATGCTATTAATTTTGTCTCTTGCTATGTTAATTCATTGATTAAATTGATTAAAGCAGTTAATGACAACAACCTCTTGAGAATTTTAGATATTATAAATGAAGTATGGAGAGAAGAACAACCACCACAACAATGGAAAGACAGTATTATTGTAAAGTTACCGAAGAAAGGTGATCTATCAGACTGTAATAACTGGCGTGGTATATCTCTATTATCAGTACCTGGAAAATTATTATGTTGCATGATGTTAGAAAGACTTAAATTGCATGCTGACGAAAGATCAGAGAAGAACAAGCGGGTTTCAGGCCGAAACGATCATGTATTGATCAAATATTCACACTAAGAACAATTATAGAAGAATCAGTGGAAAGGCAATCGCCACTTATTATCACCTTCGTCGATTTTCAAAAAGCCTTTGATAGTCTACACCGCCCATCATTGTGGAAGATACTTACAATGTATGGTTTTCCAACAAAATATGTGAATATAATCAAAGCGCTATATGACAATGCAAGATGTTGTGTTAGAACAAATAAAGGGAATACAGAATGGTTTACAGTAGAAACAGGGGGGAAACAAGGCTGTATTATGTCACCACTACTTTTTGGAATAGCTATTGATTGGGTTATGAGAAACTATACCCACAATGAACAATTGGGTATAAAATGGACAAATGGAAAATTCCTGGGGGACCTGGATTTGGCAGATGATGTAGCATTCTTAAGTTCAACACCAAGACAATCGCAAGAAGCAATAAATAATTTGTGTCATCTCTCGGTTAAAATTGGTCTCCAAATAAATGCCTCTAAAACTAAAGCTATGAACTTTTCTAACGAGACCTTTGATATCATCTTGAACGGGGAAAAACTACAGAAAGTTGAAAGTTTCAATTATTTAGGCAGTAAAATGACTCAGGTTGGTGACACAACAAGAGAAATCCATACTAGAATTGCTTTGGCAGCTAGCGCCTTCAATAGATTATCTAACATTTGGAAATTACGATCATTGAATATACATACCAAGCTTCGTCTGTTTAATTCAAATGTTATCTCAGTGTTAACATACGGCTGTGAGAGTTGGAAAATAACAAAATCATTGGAGAACAAGCTGAATACATTCGAGAACAAATGTCTTAGAAAACTCATGAACATCAGTTGGAAAGAATCAAGACTAATCGACAAATAAGAGAAGACTCTAGGCAGAAATATGTCTCCGACTATATAAGGAAAAGACGATGGTCATATATCGGTCATGTCCTACGAATGCAAAACAACAGAATACCACTACAGGCGCTCACTTGGGTTCCTGAGGGTAAGCGGAAAAAAGGAAGACCAAAAGAAACACTCAGAAGAACAATAATAAGAGAAGGAAGAACGTTGGGCCTAAATAATGTGCAAGAGCTAAGAGGAGTGGCGTCACAACGAACAACCTGGAGAGCACTGGTTTCTGCCTTATGCGCCGTGTTTGGCGCTTAAAGAATTTATTATTATTATTATTATGTTAATTCACGTTTTCTTCATTGACAGTTCTATGCTCACAATGCCGACAGAAATGGTACTAATGTGTACTCATCTCTCTTAAGTCTGTTCTTCTTTGTTTGGTTCACACCACCGGCAGAGTATCGTTCCTTTAGCCCACCCAAGACTGAGGGGGACCAAAGATGTAGAGTCTGGTCAACCTCTATGCTCCTGCGGAGTTCCAGGCAGCGGGATTGACTCGAACATACGACCTCAGGTTTTTAGGACACAATTAAACCTGTAACAAAGCAAAAATAGGGGCTAATTTCTGTCCTCAAGCCCACCTATTTCTAGTGTGAGTGAAATGAGCGTGTCTCCGATGTATGCATGTGGGATGAATGACAATATGGCTCAGTATGATTTAGCAATAGCGAGACAAGACAGGTGTCTACTTGCAAAACATTCTTTCTGATAAACTAATACATGGATACATTCAATAATATAGATTCAATACATGAATACATTTAATACATGAATACATCCCATAATATAAATCAATGCATGAATAAATCCAATAATATGTACACCTAGGTGTGATACAACAATGTCCTTCCACCTATACTATACCACACCCTCTCTGACAAGTGCTATACTAGCTGGTAACATATATCCTAACAATATTGTTATGTTCTTATGATAGGAGTATATGCGACGAGGACTGTTTGGTGATATATCAGGTTGGAGTTATAGGAGACAATAGATTGGAGTTAGATGCGACAATAGATTGAGTCCTGACAAGGACTGTTTTGGTTATATTGCAGTTGGTCTTATCTGAGACAATAGATTGAGTTATAGAAGACAATAGATTGAGTTAGATGCGACAATAGATTGAGTCCTGACAAGGACTGTTTTGGTTATATTGCATTTGGTTTTATCTGAGACAATAGACTGAAGTTATAGACTGACAATAGATTGAAGTATAGGAGACAATAGGTTGAAGTATGAGTCCTATTAGTCTTCGTCTATTCAATCATAATAGGAAATACAATCATTATACTTAATTTCCCCAAGATACAATCAGTAACCTGATAGGTAGTATAAATGACACACAACAAATACCAACGGTTATCGTGAATATATTTACCCTCCTAAGATTTTAAACTGGCCAGGTTTTGACGC
Source organism: Oreohelix idahoensis (assembly GCA_024509875.1). Lineage (NCBI taxonomy): Eukaryota > Metazoa > Mollusca > Gastropoda > Stylommatophora > Oreohelicidae > Oreohelix > Oreohelix idahoensis. The sequence goes on from JAMPIV010001500.1 coordinate 264,165, forward strand.
GACTTAGCGAAGTAGGTTGCAGGTCGATGCCCTCAGGTAAGTTGTAAATCACAGTGACAGCTTCTTCCTCTTCAGCTCTGGCGTCAAGTTCGGGATTGCATGGTTAGCATAAAATCCGCTTGATTATATAGTCAGGTAACTACTTGAGGAAAGCTTTCGGTTGGTTCCTGGCGGAGCAAAATGATTGGTTTCCTCCGGTTTTGTACCTGGTCTCATACAGCCTAATTTTATTCAGTTTTCATCGGCCATCTTGCGTGAACAAGATGGCCGTTAATTTATTCTGTCTCAGAGACTGGTGAACGTTGATCGTTGATTGGTTGAAGCAAATCTGTATCTCGACATAGTGATTAACAAAGTAGTGGGTTACACTTCGTTTCACGACATAGCCCCCTCCTTTCCTAGCTGTGACTTGTCATAGCTGACGTGTAAACCCCTGCTGTGGTTAATCCTTTTGCGTCTGTCCTTCCAGAGTACTAGGGTGTCGACTTAAAAAATCAGCTCCTACATTGTCTCTTCCCGGAATGTAATTCACGGTAAAGGAATAAGGCGCCAGAAGCAGACTCCACCTTAATAATCTCGAATTTAGCTTTTTAGATGCAGCCAAGAATGTTAAAGGTTGGTGATCGATTTGGACAATGAAGGGTGTCCCATACAGATAAGGTGAAAATTTGTTGATGGACCAAATTAGAGCTAAACATTCCTTCTCTATGGTCGAGTAGTTCAACTCAGCTGCATTCAGCTTCCTACTGGCGTAGGCGACTGGTAAAAGTTCCTCCGGCTGGGCTTTTGATTTCTGCAAGAGAGTTGCACCAATACCTATACTGCTAGCGTCCGTTCTTAATACAAATTCCTGTGTGATATCGGGTAGTGTAAGGATGGGTTTGCTGGTGAGTTTTGCTTTTAGCTCTGTGTAAGCTTTTTCACAATCAGCATTCCATTGGATTTTGTCAGGCTGTCCTTTCTTCGTTAAGTTAGTTAATGGTGCACACAGAGAGTTAAAATGGGGTATGTACTTCTGATAGAACCCACATAATGACACGAATGATCTCACATCTTTCTTCGTTTGAGGTCTGGGTGCCTTCTTTAGCTTCTCTATATTCTTTGGGTCAGGAGACATATGACCTGTAGAAATAGTGTGACCTAAGAATTCCAACTCCTTACAACCGATATAGCACTTGGTTGGACGTGCAGTCAATCCAGTTTCTCTCAGTCTGTCAAACAACATGGAGAGCGCTACTATATGCTCTTCAAATGTGTTTGTAGCAACAAGAATGTCATCCATAAAGTTAGTGATATGGGGATTTTGTAGAGGTTCCAACAATTTCCTCATCATTCTTGAAAAGATACTTGGAGCATTTTTCAGCCCAAAGGGTAGTACATTAAACTCGTAGTGTCCGTCTGATGTACTGAATGCCAGCATTTTCCTAACTTCTGGTTTCACTGGTATTTGGTAGTATCCCTTGCTTAGATCTACCTTCGATAAATACCTAGCCTTACTCAGTGTAGAGAACAGCTGGTTGGTGTCAGGTAATGGGTCCACCTGAGATTCTGTGATCGCATTAAGCTTCCGGTAGTCAATACATAACCTGTGTTCACCACTCGGTTTTCTCAATAGCACCACACTTGAGCTATAGGGAGAGTCTGACTTCGAGATAATTTTCTCCTTCAACAGATAATCAACTTCCTCCCTTAGTGCTTGGGCTTTCGCATAGGGTATAGGGTATGTTCTCATGCATACTGGGGTAGAGTCGGTAACCTTCATGTCGTACTCTAACAGATTCGTCCGACCTGGCTTATCTGTGAGCACATCAGCATGGGTTTCCAACACTTGCTGAACCATCTTTTTCTGCTCTGGAGTTAAATGTTCACTAATATTTACTTGAACATAATCCTCTGTAGTTGTGAGTGGATACTCCATAGAGTGAAGTGGTTCGCCGTGCATTTCTGTTGCTATGGCTAGGGTCATGATATGTGCCACTTCTGATGATTCCTTGTCATAGTATTTTTTAAGAAGATTGACATGATATACCTTCTCCTTTCCTTTCTTGTCAATCTTATAATTGGTCCTGGAAAGTTTCTCCAGTATGACATAGGGTCCCTGCCATCCAATCTGCAATTTATTATTGCTGCTTGGCAACAGTAATAACACCTTTTCACCCACCTCCAGTTCCCTATCCTTTGCTTTTTTGTTGTAGTACGCAGCATGCTTCCTCCTGGCCTGTCTTAAGTTATCATTGGCCAGTTTCCAACCTGCTTTCAACCGAGATGTCAACTCGTTGACGTACTGGTATGCGGAAGTCACTGTTTCCTCTGCCTTTTCATCAGTCCATGTCCGCAGCAATGCTTCCAGTGGACCTTTTATTGGTCTTCCAAACAACAATGTAGCTGGAGCCAATCCAGTTGAGTTGTGGGGTACTTCCCTATATGCAAATAGTGCAGCGGGTAAGTATGTATCCCAAGTATCAGGTTTTTCACTCGCCAGCTTTCTAAGGATTGAAATTAGCGTACCATTGAACCGCTCTACTTGACCGTTTCCTTGGGCATGGTAGGGACTACAATGATAGTGCCTGGCTTGAAATATCCTGAATACTTCTTGTGTTAGCTTTCCCTTAAACTGAGACCCATTGTCAGTCAATATCTGATGCGGGAAACCTAATCGGGTAAATATTGTCAACAGGGCCTCTGCCACGTGCTTTGAATCTATAGCTGACATGGCCACTGCTTCTCCCCACATAGAGCAAGTATCAACCAAGGTTAAGATGTAAGCATTTCTCTTCTTGGTCCTAGTGAGGGGTCCAACAATATCTACTGCAACACGTTCAAAAGGGGTTCCCATAATAGGCATTTCTCCCAGTGTTGCTGGTGCAGTCCTATGCTTAGGAGCTACTCTTTGGCATTCTGGACAAGATCTTACATATCTTTTTATGTCCTCTGTAATTCCTGGCCAGAAGTAGTGACAGGCTATCCTTTGTCCAGTGGCCCCTATTCCCATATGTCCACTGAAGGGTATAGCATGTCCTAGCGTCATAACCTTCTCCCTGTAAGATTTTGGCACTACAAGCTGTCCATGCCCTTTAGGTCCTGTTCCAGCTTTTCTGTATAGTAGGCCATTCTTCATATACAAGTCTCCTTTCTCTGGAGGGTTATGTGCTTTAGGCAATTTGCCAAAACAAGGCTTCAACGTGCTGTCTGCTGCTTGAGCCTTTTTCATCTCTTCTGGATGAGTATTGATAGGATTCTCCTCCATTTTCCTGGAGCTTTCCCTGGTTTGGACTGTTGCCATAACTACAGGTTTTATAGGTTCTCCAAGGAAAACATACCTACACCCCAAAATCAAAGGGTAAATAGGGTCGTCCATCACTGCTGCTTTGATTTCTCCTTCCACATAGCGAGAACTTATGTTGATTCGAGCTATGGGTAGTGTCATGGTTCTTGCTCCCTTGATCGGTCCTCTGATTTCCACTGTTTCTGTGGTTATCTGGTCAGGACTCACTAGAGAAGAGCACACAACTGAATCAAAGTCCAATCCTGTGTCATATAAACACAGTACTTGAGTGCCATTCACGGTCACTTCCTCACAGACAGGGGATGATGGAAGTCTTTCTGACTTACTGCCATTTCCTTCCTTCCCTGATTCCCTGTTGTAAGACATGCAGCATG
>JAMPIV010001501.1:0-40302 GCA_024509875.1 Oreohelix idahoensis
TAATGGATCTGTCGTCTCAGTGCTGAGAGATTCAGGATCCACGACGATCGGTATACGTCAGTCGCTGGTACATCCTAGCTGTGCGACAGGAGAATATGTACGCTGCATGACATTTGGTGGAACTATTGAGTTTTACCCCACAGCTATTGTTCATATTAGAACACCCTTTTTCACAGGGAATGTAAAAGTATGTATGCTAAAAAAACCTATAGCTGATCTGATGGTTGGTCGTATACACGGTAGTAAGGATTGTACTCCAGATGAGATCATAGAATGGGAGAAACATAACCTATGCACTGGAAACGCCGTGACGACTAGAGCGCAGACTCAACTCATGGAGAAATTTATTGATAATAAGATGGATGCAGACAACCAAGAGGAGTTTGTAGTCAATTCACCTATTGACAGGGAAACATTTGCAACCAAACAAAAAGAGGATAAATCTTTAAAAAAAATTTTTAAGCTGGTTGATAAAGTTGACAATTTATCCTCAGGTAATAATAACAAACATCGGTTTGTTATTAAAAATGACATATTGATTAGATGTTTTAATGACAAATCACAAATGAAACAACAAGTTATGGTCCCGTATACTTTTAGACGGTACATTCTTCAACATGCACATGACTCACATTGTGCTGGACATATGGGATATACTCGAACACGATCTCGAGTACTGTCTTCATTCTTTTGGCCAGGAGTGTCAAGAGATATTTCGCAGTATGTACGTTCCTGTACTACATGCCAAGAAGTGAAAACACGTGGAGCTTTTCACACGGCGCCTATTCAGGCTTGCGATATCTCAGTAAGACCGTTTGACAAGATGGCCATAGATATTATTGGTCCATTGCTACCATCGGCCAGAGGACATAGATTCGTCCTTACGTGCATTGATTTGTGCACATGATGGCCAGAAGCTATCCCATTAAAAACCACCACTACTACAGATGTAGCTGATGCACTACATCTCATCTTTTCTAGAATAGGGTTTCCTAGAAAACTTTTATCAGACCATGGGTCACAGTTCATATCTGACACCATGAAGGAAGTCATGAAAACTTGGAACATTGATAGGAATTTAAGTAGTATTTATCATCCTATGAGTAATGGTGCGGTTGAAAGACTTAACCGTACACTTAAACAACTACTACATAAGGTTACTGCTAAGCACCCTCATGACTGGGACAGAGCACTCCCAGCTGTTCTATTTGCTTATCGGGAGGTACAGCATGAACAAACTGGCTTCTCTCCCTTTGAATTAGTTTTTGGTGCTCCCCCAAGAGGTCCTATGGGACTAATAAAAGACTTATTAATTGACGAGGAGATGACTCAGGACACTCAGTCATCTTACGAGTATATGATTAATCTTCGGAAGAACATTACTGAGTCTTGCCAGTTGGCAACAGCTTCTTCTGAGGCTGCGAAAGCTAAGGCTCGATCTCTACAAAATAGGTCTCGACGATTACGCCAATTATTCCCAGGCGATGAGGCTTATGTGTTACTTCCTCACAATAACAATAAATTATTGATATCTTGGAATGGTCCTTACAAAGTCATTGATAAAATTTCCGACGTTGATTACGTCTTAGATATCAAGGGACACAAAAAGATATTTCATATTAACATGCTCAAGCAATTTCATACACGTCCTGAACACTTACAGTCAATTTTTCATGAACTAGATGACAACACAGTATCTACTTGTTATTATTCTAACTTATCCGTCATCCAGGAAGAAGAATCTTCTTTTCCTGAGGTACAGTTACCGTTACCGGTACCAGTAGTTCAACCTACTGAATCTTGGCGGGATGTAACCATCTCTTCAACGGTTACACCGCAACAGCGTCTACAGATTGCTAATCTATTACAATCTTATCCAGATGTGTTGACCGACGTCCCGGGTCGCACATCGGCTATTAGTCATGACATTACTCTCAATGATGATACACCTATTCGTGTACATCCCTATTCGGTTCCTTTACATTTCCTTGCTAAAACTACTAAGGAACTTGAACAGATGTTGTCTCTGGGAATCATTGAGACTAGTAATTCGCCATTCTCGTCTCCATTAGTGATTGTCCGGAAGAAGGACAATAACATCAGACTATGTGTTGACTATAGAAAATTAAATGCTAAGACTATAGTTGACAGCGAACCACATCCACTTATCGACGACTTACTGCCACGTCTATCCAACGCAACTATATTTAGTAAGATAGACTTAACTAAAGGTTATTGGCAGATACCACTGACCGAAAAGGCTAAGTACTACACCGCATTTTCCACTCCACAAGGTCTATACCAGTGGAATGTGATGCCTTTTGGGCTTGTTAATGCGCCAGCTACCTTCATTCGCCTGATGCGACAAATTTTATCAGGTAGACCAGACGTTATTACATATATTGACGACATATGCTTGTTTAGTTCGTCGTTTGAGGAACATGTTTCGGGACTTAGATATGTTTTCGACACTCTAAGGAATTATAATCTAACTGCTAAACCTACAAAGGTTCAAATCGCGTGTAATGAGATAACCTTTTTGGGACATATCATTGGATCGGGATATATCCGAACGTTACCTAGTACGGTCTCCAAAATTCTAAACATAGCAGTTCCTCAGACGAAGAAACAGGTCAGGAGTTTGTTAGGACTTGTTCAATATTACAGTAGATTCATACCAAACTTGTCATCCATCACGGCTGTATTGTCTTCATTGTTAAAAAAAAGACATGCCGGTGAAGGTGACATGGACTGGTATATGCAATGAAACTTTCAACAAAATTATAAATTTGTTCTCGCATGAACCAATTTTAAGACTTCCCGATGCTTCCAAAAGATTTTTCTTACGAACAGATGCTAGTAACTACGGCATTGGTGCATGCCTGCTCCAGAACCATGATGGCGTTCTACATCCTACCTTATATATTTCAAGAAAGCTAAAGCCGGCAGAAACAAAGTATTCCACAGTGGACAAGGATCTTTTATCAGTGATATGGGCAATAACTAAACTTGAAAAGTTTTTGCTTGGTGCTCCATTCACCATACAAACCGACCAACGTGCTGTAGCATCTTTGCGTCGAGCTAACCACAATAGCCCAAAACTCGCCAGATATGCTATCATCCTACAGCCATTTGAATTCTCCATTGAACATATTCCTGGCACTGAAAATATTGTGGCGGATGCGTTGTCACGTAATCCTATTGACGACGAATGATCAACATTGACATCCCTGAAACACGTCAATCATCACTACATTGGATATAACGAAGTATCAACTATAAGGGAACTAACCTTGCCTTCAATTTAATATTTATAAACACTATATGCATCACAGAATTGAACTAAAGACAATCAAGGTATACATATTGACATTGAAACTTCGTCTAACGTCCATACACGATATATGAATATTCGTTGAACAATCATGGAACAATATCTGACGACAAGTCGAACTTATTATCCTATGTGCACTTAATTCTTGGATGCTGGGATAAATGACATTTCTTTCCAACGTAAACGTTTGAACATTTTTGCCTAAAAGAATTCATCAGGATCAAGACTACGGATGGATCATCATATCCTATACTAATTAATTAGTTAACTTAACTTCTTAATTGAATTATTATCAATAAAATGAAATGTGAGAAAAAAATGAAATAAAAGAACAAAAAAAGAGAACGAAATATAAAAAGAAGAAATTATGAAAAGAGAAAATAAATCTCACACAAGTATTAGATTAATATTTTTTTTTTAATGTACCTATACGTTATTTAGTTAGTTAAATTAGATAGTTATTATTCACTAACACTTAACACACCCAATTAAGTTAAACTTATATTCGAATTTCTTTCTATTTCTTCTCACTTATTTTGTCTTTTCTTCTCTCATAACATCGCGTTACATTAGAATCTTAATAATTTAACTCTTAGTTTAATTAATTAATTTAATTTTAATTAGTCAAATTAATTCCTATATGACATACTAATACGACAGACCTTACTTTAATTTAATTCTATCATTCACTATTAACATTGGACATTTTATTTAGTTGATATAATAATATGTATAATATTGATATATAATGTGATTAATGTTAGATGACTATGACAAATAGTTAGTTGACATGACCGCGACACGGTTCTACTCAGAACATCGTCGGCCATATGTCACGATTGTATTAAATTTTTTTTGAAAAATTGTTAAGTCGGATAGATCTTGAAAAAAAATCTATCGATTTTTTTTTTCCCCGGTGTACAGGGAATTGTTACGGTATATGATATTAACGCCGTCTGCTAAAGGTTATCAGACGTGCAATTGTAAAGGTTAAGACATTTAATATATTGCGATAGATGTTTCAATTATTGAACGCTCCATACACGATCGATTATGACGTGTCTAGCGTTGTTTGGGTCACAGTCGGTAACTAGGAAACGCTACCCTTTGTTACTTGACCGCCAAGCTGAATAGCTGTGTTTTGTTAACCTTCCAATTCAATGGCATGATATAGCCATTTATATGTGCATTTATGATGGACCAGGGTCAGTCCTAGAACTCTACATGAGAGGAAACTTATGGAGGTTAGTGATTAACTAAATCCTTGGAAGGAGAAAGATAATCGTCTACTTTATACGAAGTAATTAGACTCACAGTCTCACTGTCGGCAGGTAGCCATGTCTAGCTGCGCGTGCATATAGCTGTGATGTTCTGACGACAATTACTGCATTGTATCCTTAAACGGACATTGACACGTAAAACAGCAGTCTACGCTATTGATTGATGATGCATGTACCTCATGTGTGAATTGAACTGTTTATGTATGTGTGTAATCCATATTAAATTGTGAAGGACTCGAACCGGAGGCATTATTCGTTGAATCACGTTACACCATTCAACCTTCTGAATTATGTATTTTATATCAAGTTACTGAGTTAATAAGATGAACAGTTGTTTACATCTTGATGCCAAGTTCAGGCATTACGAGAAACCAAAAGTGAGGTTCACCCCATTCGCGTACGAATATTAGCACGATCAGAATTCAAGCAACACAACCAGTAACCACACACGAAAGTCCTTCAACATTGTATTCGGATCTCTTGTGCGTTGATAGTGAACCTCCATGCAGGGCGCAGTAGACTTATTATTCTGTCCTATTGTCTACAGACGCCCCTGGGAGCTGTTACTGCTGCAGTGCAACATCATTTTATATCGATCGTATTTAAGATATGAGAACTCCAACGACGCGCGGGTTTTTTTTAAATTGGGCTGGGAAGGGGGCGAGCACCATTTGCTTAAAACGTAAAGGTAGTCCCATAGCAGATGCTGCCGTAGCGGATTGAAGTGTTAGAGACTTTACTATACCAGGTCCAGCTACGAGAGGTTTAAAAAGATTTGCCTCGTTTTGGTGAAGCGCACCACGTTTAACCTAGACACAGGATCCGTCGGTTATATGAGGGCGCATGTCCAAATATAAAGTAGTTTATGGTCTTGTGTAGGGGGTGTGACTTTTGCTTAAATAAAAGAAATAGCATTATTTTATTTAAATAAAGAGGTAAAAAAATCATGAAGTCTAAATGGACTGTGACTTACAAACACATTTATTCGCAAGTGTTAAGTCTTTACATAAATCATTCAATATTAGCTAAGATAGGGATTAAAAGAAAATGTTGTATTGAAGTGCATCATCGTTTTCAATGTGGAAAGCATAAAATAAAAACTTGCAAAAGGTGGAAATTTGGCACAGAAATGAATTCGTAATTCTACAGAATCTCATGAACAGTGTCAGGAAAGCTAAGGATGTCATTCTCAATGCGAAACAAAACACATTATGACATAACACAAGTTTTACAAAGAAGAGAAAGAAAACCACACGCAAATTCCGAAAACTTTATTTTGTTACCTCCGCTGTTTTTGTGCGTCTGTCCCTGACGAGGGCATTGAGGAAGTAACGTAGATAATTTCTGTGTCCTACTGTCACGTAGGTCTTTATATCATTAAATTGCCTACATCTTCTTCCTATTCTCTCACCCACATCCTTTATTTTATTATCTTTCCTTACTTGTTTTTTCCTGTATTTTTTGCATCACTTGTTTGCGAAAAATATTTTTCTTCAGTATTCTCAAACTTTACCTTGTGTTTTTCTCATACTGGGATACGTAACTTTATTTCATAGATGTCAGTCAGACGTGCAGTGCGATTTAGTTGCAGTCCATCTCAGACATTGAGCCGACTTGGGTCTGCACCTTCAGATGAAACGACACTCCTGAGTTAGATTCTCGACGTAAACGCGTGAGAATGCTAGGAGAGAGCAGACATCCGTCTGCATTTTCACCGGTCAACAACGAGTTGGATCGGCCGAACGCTTAAGTAGGAGCGAATATTTACACCTTATAGTCGCAGTTTCAGACGGTTGTCTGAGATTTGCAACTGACACGCGCTTTTCCCGGTCAGTTTGTTAACGCAGGTGCGTAATCGCACTGATGGCTGTTACGACATGAGGGAAGGTGACGTAGGGTGTTAGAGAAGGGGAGAGACGGGCGCTGTTTCGTGGTTTCGAAACAGTGGGATTCTTTGTCCGTTTCATAGATATTAAACCTAGTTTGAAACTTTATTTTCATTCTTGTCTCAATAATTCGCAGTAGACAGGTGGTTCGCGAATAGTAGAGCTGTATAAGCGAAGTTTCTTAGTTTGTTGCGACAATTTGTCGAACTTCTAGACTTCCATAAATATAAGCGTACAATTCTTAATTGTGCGATATCCTGTAGTGCTGTGTTTGAGGTAAATATTATATAGTAGTTCTCTAGAATTTTGTGAAGTGATTAAGTGTTAAATCGCCGATTTCATTTTAAACTAGTTCTTTTGAACAGAGTGCTTAATCTATGTAGTCTGTATTATTTTCTAGTGACGCGTTTCAGTGGGAAGCAGAATAAATTATATTTCTAGCATTAAACCATAATGTAGCTATAATGAAGTTAATTTACTGCTAAATAATCAGTCGAGATCATATTTTTCTAAAACTAACTTATAATGCTAGATGCGACATCAGTGAATATTGACGGAATGCGCAAATATTCCTAATTCCTGATGATTGATTTTATATAACTTAGTTTACGGGAAGTTTTAAAGATAAGTCAAGCTGTAGGCTTGCTATTAAATTGTAAGTTATATTGAGTACATATATGTAAATTATTTGATATGTGTTCTTTCTTTTATATAGTGAAACTGTGGTACCCAAACTTGCCAGCGTTTAGTAAAGAGACATATTTGTGTGAAGCATAGACAGTTCCTATCTTTAACCACGTGGGTTTTTTTTGTTTCAAGTAACACTGGATCTGACAGTGCATATGCCATCAGAGAGAGAGACAGTAATAGCAATCCCACTAACGGTTTCTAAAGACTAGAAATATATATTGGGCTTTTGAGCCAGTTCATATTGCTCCACAAATTTAAATGTACATGCTGCCTGGCGGCGAAAATATTACAAGAATAACATTAACATTCCGACAGAGATTGTGACTAGTATTGTGGTGACCAAATATAGTACCTGCCTGAAAGAAGACACCGATCTGACATTCCTTAAATCCTAGAATCCAAAGCTAATGACATTGTGCTCTGCTAACTTTCGTGCCTGGACAAATTTTATGTGACTTAATTAGACATTCGAGAAAAAATTAGAACACCCAAGGAATCGGTTCCCTGAGACAGAGAGTTCAGTACGTCTTTTGGAACTGGGGGTTTCTTGGTCGCTGACTGCATTTTTCGGGTCTGTGCGAAGGTCCTAGAATTATTATGTTCCCAGAGGCAACGAGCAAAGTTGTGAGTATATATGTGAGAGAAAAGCCATGGCTGGATGAATGAGAGTACACAGGTCTGAGTGTTATTTTACCGGTGTATTATTGTCACCCATTTGCTGTCTTAACTGTTTTTTTTTAATCTGCAGAATTTGTTACAAATGCTAGAGTCTCTTTTTTTCTTAGGCTAAATCAGATTATCCAACTCTGTTCATACATTTACGAGAAAGAAAGAAACCTCTTAGACTCAACCCTATGTATCTATAACTCTTTGAGCCATCATCTGTTCTCTTAACGGGGCTGTGGGCTAAACCTAGAGTAAGATTCTAACGGGCTATCATCCTTGTAGCATTTTCCTTGAATTCTATGACTATTTGTATATGTTTTTCCTTTATGTATTTTTTGGTGTTGTGAGAAATTTTGATATGATAATTAAAATATCTCTCTTGAACAAAAAAAAAAACAGTGCGTTGGTCAGCTCGATCCCAATTATCTGTATAAGCATTGTTATAGATTTTCCAAGTCTGTGTGTTTAACTGTCGTCACGTGTATGTGCGTGCCCGTGAGTAGATAGAAATATATGTAATATATATGTGGAATAGACTGTCGGACTCTGTAAAAGTCGTCGTAGAGGATAGGTGAGAGAGAGAAGAATTCTTTTCGCTTTCAGCGACAGCCTCTATACCACAGTCTATCATCTCACCTGTGTGGAAATTCTATTGTTTTACTAATTCACACTGGGACTCTCACTCATTTCAAGCTATTCAGAAGGGACCCACCCAAGTCTTAATTCTCCTATCCAAAATCTACGACACCTACTAACATTTAAATGATCCTATTTTTGTTTGTTCACCCTACCGTTACTTTGAGCATCATACTTCAATACCCTTAGGCAGTATCTGCCCCAGAACTAGCTACCGGTAAATGGTGTTAAATATAAAGGCAGTACCATAGCACATACTGCTGGAGGGAAGTAGAGTGTTAGAGACTTCACTGTACTGTGTCTCTGGTTTATGAGGTGGGGTGACCTGTTCTATTCCTCCCTGCATTTTACTTCCCTAACTCAACAGCAGTGTCAGGTACCAATTTACAGGTGGGCAGACTGGAGAGTAATGCTATCAGGTTTCGAACCTGATAACTTTGCCTCGAAACGCAAGCGCCCTAACTGCTTTGCCACTCGCGGACATTGCCCCCCAAAAAAAAATGTTAATTTCATTTTTTTTCCCACCTTCGCAAGACACACTCAGGAATAACTTATTTTGATAAACTTTCATATTTAAAACTTTCGCAAAAAAGTCGTTGAGAGATTTCAGATTTGATCGAAATCAGATAAGAATTAAAACCACTTAACTTAAGTACTTCATCTTCAAATTCCAGGCCATAAATTTATCTTTTTTTCCCCAAGTTCATACGTTAGTCATGTAAGTGTAGTTTTTTTTTTCTCTCCTTCGTTTAAAATACCTCTTAATGCGATCTAGTTTAATATGTCACTAGATTTCATTGCAATATACTTAGTCGTTCCTCTTCTACCCTGGGATGTAGAGGTTTGTCAGAGAGCGCGCCATATTATTAGTCCTCGGTCCTTCAGAGTGTGACAGTATTGCCTTCCCTGCTTTGCAGTAGTGGTCCAACAGTGGCCAAAACTCAAGAGTATCTAATATGGGCTTCAAAGGTGCCTACCTTCGCACATGATTACTCTTGGCAGAGATGTAGATAGAAGGGTGATGACACTTCTATTACAAAGGGAGTCTTCACAAGATATTCAGAATAAGCGAGAACAATACTGCTTTGGCTGAGTATGTTAACTCTGTAACTCTGCCGACGCTTTTGTGAAGGATTTAAGCACTTATTTAAGCTCATTTAAGCCCCCACCCCTGATTTACTCAGTGGAATTCTATTATTCTAGTATAGCTCTGTTTAGAGTATGTGTAGTAATTTGACAAAGAGACAAAGATGCAGTAACTTTAAAATGATTAAATCAAAGTTAAATTTGTAACATTACAAATAACAAAATTTAATAATCACTGTAGGTTTTAACAGTTGGAAAATAATTTGAATAGTTATGGATCGATAAAAGTTATCATCACAGGCCTTAGGGAATGTAAGATGATACAAGAAGTTCAAGTGGCAGCATATATTTGAACTTAGTGCCAATGATGGTTCTGCTCCTTCTTATGGGTTGGTTCTTTTCACTCTGCTCAAGCTCGTCTCTGATCAAGGTTGTCGGGGGTAGCTCGTTTCCCAGAAATGTCAAGGAGAGTCTACCACGTGGGTCCTTCGTCTTAAAGCTTAGGCCACGGTTCCCTTCTTGTTCCAGAGATAGTATTTTCTGCTGGTACCTGCTTACTTAGTCGTTCCCCTTCTACCGTGAGGTGTAGAGGTTTGGAAGAGAGAGCGCCAGACTATCTTATCGGCTGTCGTCCTCCGGGCCTGGTTCCATTCTAGTCCTCGGTCCTTCAAAGATTGTCTAATGTTGTCCTCCCAGCGGACTCTGGGTCCCTCTGGGGTTCTGGATCCCTGGCTCTTTGTTTCCCATGCTTGTCGTGGTAGCCGATCTTCTTCCATTCTGCAGACATGGCCAAACCATTTCAGTTGGGACTGTTCTACTTGGGTCTGCAGGGGGTGGGATTTTAGGCCTTGACGTATCGTCTGGTTGCCAACCATGTCTCTTCTTGTTACTTCGACCACCTTCCTCTGAGACCTCATTTCTGAGGTTTTGATCTGGCTTTTGTAAGTTGTAGTCATTGCCCATGACTCGCATCCATACGTCAAGACTGGGACATAGGTGGAGCGGTATACAGCCATCTTCGTTTTCTTACCAACCTCTCTCTTGCTGAGGAATCCTCGATTTATGGTCTGAAAAAGTCTCCCAGCTGCTGCTTATCGAGAGGCCAACTCTTCTTTGATGCCTCCCTTTCGGTCTATAATAGCTCCGAGGTACTTAAAGTGGTCGACCTGCTCCAGGACCTGTTCTCCCAGCTTAATCTGATGTCTTCTTTCTTTTCGTGATATCCATGCATTTTGTTTTAAAGCTGCTTATGACCATCCCCCTCTTCTCCAGTTCTTCTTTCCAGACTTGCAGGTTGGATTGGAGATGTGCCTCTGATTTAGCAATCAGGGCAACATCATCAGTAAATGCAAGCTCTAAAATACAGACCTGTCTCATCTTCCAGTACCCCACTGAATACTTTCTTGTTCTCTCCTTACATGCCTTGATGACATCGTCCATGAGGAGTATGAAAAGATAAGGTGACAGGATATCACATTGTCTTACACCAGTGGTGGTCCTGAACTCTTCTGATTTATGGTTTGCTGTCCTCACATAATTTCTGCAAGACTTGTAGAAGCTCTGTATAGCATGAATCAGAGGTGCTGGAATGTTCTTCCTTGCCAAATAGTCCCAAAGTATGCTCCAGGGGACCCTGTCAAACTCCTTTTCCAGATCTATGAAACAAAGATGGATCTCACTCTTATACTCAAGGGCCTTTTCACTCAGCTGTCTGAGTGTGAAGATTAGGTCTTGAGTACTTCGGTTTGCTCGGAATCCGCACTGGACCTCATCCAATTGTGGCTCAGCTAGGCGTCGAAGTCTCTGCTCTATGATTCTAAAGTAGATTTTACCAGGGACACTGAGAAGGGATATGCATCTATTGTTTCCACATTGTCGATTGTCACCCTTTTTGAAAATCGGTGTTATGATGGCAATTTCCCAATCCTTTGGTATGGCTTTGTTGCACCACGCTGCCTGTAGGACCCTTAAGAGTAATAGGTCGCCTGATGCTCCCATGTACTTAACCATTTCTGGTGTTATACCATCATGCCCTGCTGCTTTGCCCATCTTGATATTCTCCAGTGCTGCTTTCAGTTCTTCCATCTTTATGTCATCTTCACCATCATTGGTTTTCTCTTCTGTGCTAGTGGTTATCATTTCTGATGCTTGACCTTGCTCACCATCAAGGAGTTCTGAGAAATATTCTTTCCATCTTTCCATTACTTCCTTCGGGGCAGTAAGCAATTTGCCTTGCTTGTCCTTTATAAATTTGAGAGGGCATTGTTTTTCCTTCCTCGTGTTCTTTAGGGTCTTATAAAACAATTTCTGGTTTTCTTGCGCATCTTTTTCTAGCTTTTCTCCAAATTCTTCCCAGGACTTCTGTTTTGCTGCTAGCACCTTGTTCTTTGCTTCTGTTCTGAGTGTCACATATTCTCTATATTTCTCTATTTGTCCTGCTGTTTTTTTAGCTCCTAAGTATTGTTTCCATGCCATTTCTTCTCTCTTATTTTCTCTTTGACTTCCTCTGTCCACCAAGGTGTCCTCTTTCTCTTGTTCCCAAGTCGGACTTCACCACATGCTTCTGCTGGTACCACCAGTAACTATGGTAAAAGAATAGAACGAAACGCTCTTTTGAGTATGGAGTTTTCCACCCCATAGTTAGGGGTTCCTATCTTCCCACACCACCATCCCAATTACTCAGAATTTACCCTCGATGAGAATTAAATTTAATCCCTCGGGATAAAACTTTCTTTACATTTAAATAGATTAGCTTTCATAGTTACTTTATATTTAAATGAAAAGGTTAATAATACAGATAGAGTCTGTTTACACATACATCTCCACTGATTGAAAACTGTTCACAATATACATTAAATATGTTTTCATTTATATTTACACTGATTGAAAAGTTTGAAACTTCCATTACTTTAAAATGACATAGACATTTACACTGGTTTAAAGCTTAAAAACTTACATTACTTTTAAAGTGACTATGTTTATAGGGACATTTACACTGCTTTGAAAATGTAAGTATTATACTTAGAATGTACATCATTTCTTTCATCTTTCCCTCCCTGCTCTACAGGGAACCTGGAACTACTTTATGCTTTTAGTTCTCTTTACGAAACTATAAATAAAGCAATCACCATCCCGTGCAGTGGTGGTTCATGAACCATCATTCTATACGCTGAGGTTGCCAGTCTCAAATGACTTTAACATCCACAAGCAAGTTTCACATATTAAAATTCACATGCTATAAATAAAGCAATCACCATCCCGTGCAGTGGTGGTTCATGAACCATCATTCTATACGCTGAGGTTGCCAGTCTCAAATGACTTTAACATCCACAAGCAAGTTTCACATATTAAAAAATGGTTAATATATTATTATATATCACATGGTATATATATATATATATATATATATATATATATATATATATATATATATATATATATATATATATATATATATATATATATATATATATATATATATATATATATATATATATATATATATATATATATATATATATATATATATATATATATATATTATATATATATATATATATATATATATATATATATATATATATATATATATATATATATGTTAGTTCACATGTTAGTAATAAATATGAAATGTAAATCACAACTTATGCCAATCCTGACTCACGGACGTTTTGCTCAGATGAATAAAAGAGACTTGAATCGGCCTCTTACGCGCGTCTGGGGTGTCGTTAATTTAATAAGTCCCCTCTCTTACTTCGTGTATGGTTCTTCAGTTTCCTCAGTTTCCACAGTCCTGGTTTCCTTATTTAAAATGTTAGAGATTTCCTGATAAATACTCCAATAAAAGGTGTCCGGTATATTAAGAAGGAATTCTGAATTCTAATTCTTCACTGTAGCAGTCTGGTGTCTTGGCGAGCGATTTCTCAAGTGAAATAGTATGATCAGATTATATTACCTGCCTTCCCTCGCCTTCGTTTGTTATGAGCTATCAAAAAACTCCAATCATATTCAAACAGGCGGGTTATGGTATAATTTCAAAATATTCCGACATCGGATAATTTTGAACGTAAGGCAGAGGTCAACTCTCCAATATAAGGTAATAAGATGTCCGATGCCCTTGTGTACAAACTTACAGACAGATCGGTAAACTCATACAACAGCGTGTTCAAAATGTAACCATCATTATTTTATCAGAAAGAACTCTTGTCATAACAAGTAGAACAGGAAACGCTTATGTCATAAGTTTCCCCCGCGTACACGAGATCTTGTTCTAATCTTAGCCAAGCTGTGCCACTCCCTTACGACTGCGAGTAATTATCTCAGCAAATCTGGGTAGTGTCAAGCAAATGTGATTATTATCATCTACAGGGAGTGTCAAGCAATTCGACAATACTCAAATATCTGCTACTTAGCAGAAAAGTAACGAAGAAAGAAAGAAAGAAAAGTGCGACAATTGAGAGCAAATAATAAAAATCAGTACCACAAATGTACCGATACTGCCGGAGTGAAACAAAGATCGATAGGGGCCGCCCCGTTTTGTCACACAGAAATTGTCTAATTTAGTCCTCCCAACGAACTCTGGGTCATCCTGGAGGTCTGGATCCCTGGCTTTTAGTTTCTAATATTTGTCGTGGTAGCCGATCTTCTCCCATTCTGCAGACATGGCCAAACCATCGTAATTGGGACTCTGCATGGGTTGGGTTTTGAGGCCATCACGTCTGGTTTCGGACCATGTCTAATTTCATTGCAACATGGAGGCTATTTGTCTGCTTTCTAATGTTTTGCTATCAACAGAATGGTTGCTATCTGTTGACAATCTTATGAAGTTATATTTCCTGTCACACTTTGTCGTATTACAATATTGCCAGTAAATCAGGGTAGCAAACGTGCTATTAAATCAGGATAGCAAACACTCTAATAAATCAGGATAACAAATGAACTAATAAATCAGGATGGCAAACGCAATCATTAATCAGGAAAGCAAAATCGCTAATAAATCGGGATATCAAATGCACTAATACATCAGGATAGCAGATGCACTAATAAATCAGGATAACAAATGCACTAATAAATCAGGATATAAAATGCACTAATAAATTATGATAATAATGCACTAATAAATCAGGATAACAAATGCACTAATAAATCGGAATAACAAAAGCACTAATAAATCAGGATATTCTTCTTCCTTCTTCTTCCTCGTTCGTCCTGAAAAGGACGGTGGTTGCTTTGTGTCTGTTTACACCGGAGCTGCGATTTCTGCGCCTTTCGGCCGACACATCCGACTTCAGCACGGCATTTTTTGGGACCGGGTTTGCCTTCCCTCTTCGATCCCTACTCTCTCAGCCAGACTGCAGTGATGCAGCCTGTTTCCAGGACCACCACGTGGAGGTGGAGTAGGGTGTTGGTCAGCTCTGGTTCGCTGACCTTGACGCAAGCAGTCAAGCTATGGGTCGCTGACTGCATTCTCTATTGCTGCATCTTTGGGTCCCAAATCAGGATATCAAATGTACTAATAAATCAGGATAACTGATACGTGTCGTATTAGATAAAGTTCCGGAGAAGGTCTCCATGGCCAAAGTAGACACTAGGGGTAGTCACACAACACTAATCAGCATAACTGAAGTGAGCTGACAAACACCTCCTTCAACATTTCCCAAATACGCAGTTTATTATACTGGACACAAATCTCCATGATAATAGATTATAGGCCCAAAGGCAAATGCAGTAATACGTAGTAGTCCAGTCCGCTCACTATCAAACGCTGGTCAATGGCAATCACACACATTTTATTTTTCATAGTCCAATGGACGTCTTCATGAATAGATATGATTTTCCTGAATATAATAAACCAGGAACACCTCAACTAAGTAAATTGATGTCCTGGTGATGGAATGATGCAGGAAAAACATAGTATACTGCAGAAGCTCAATACATATACGTCCGCTCACATTCAAACACAGGCCGCATCTCTTTTGCAGACGGTCACCTCACTTCTGTTTCACATTGTTCGCGTCTGCCTCTACACTATATCGGCGTGACGTCACTTCCTTTATTAATAAGTAATTTCGTATAAAATTATCAGGAAAGGAGCCCTGTCGAGCCAACCGTTATACCGACATAATGTTATTATAAATCAGAATAACAAAAGCACTAATAAATCAGGATATCAAATGTACTAATAAATCAGGATAACAAACGAGCTAATAATCATGGTAGCAAACGAGCTAGTAAATCAGAGCAGCAAACACGCCTGTGCTTTGTGTCACTGGAGTAAATACTTCTTCATATAATTTACCATGTGGATAGTATCTCACATTACGACTTATTCCGAAAGGGATATTGGCAAGAGCTGTCGCATTTCCTGTCCTTATTTCCCAACAAATGCTCTTACATCGTTTGCGTATGTGTGCGAAATTGTATCCATCTTACCTATAGTTTTCCGTGTGTGTGTAAAATTGTACCGACACAGTTTTCCCTCGTGTGGAGCCATGTTGGGAGACTCGACCAAAAAACCACTTTATACATTGATCATAGCAACCTCGTTGTGTTAAAAAAAAAAATTTAACTGACTAAATAAACAACCCCTGCAAGCGCACGTGAAATTCTTTGCGTGCCGGCTTCCTTAACTATGGGCTAAAGTGCAGTAGTAGTCCACATTCCCATCGAAGAAGAAAATAAGAGTGGGAAAAAGAAGGCTACACTGTTTTACTGTTATAACTTCATCGTTGCTATGGAAACATGGATTCACAAGGGGCTGAAGTGCAGTTGTGGTCCCCATTCCCCCCGAGGAACGAAATTAGAGGGGGGGGGGGGGAAGACCAGACTGTTTTACTGCTATTTCTTCTTCGCTGCCATGGAAACGTGGGTTCACATGTTTACAGACACTGAAGTAAACATTTCTAAACATGAAAGCGGTGCCAGCTAACGTGAACTTTCAAATACGTCTTTTCACTCAGAATCCATATGCCTGGATTTTTTTGTCTGCACGCGTAAAAACATCGTTAAATATGCTAGAATACAGGTCTGCGTAAAGCTGGCTTCTTTAATTAAGAATGTTAGTTTATGAACGGGCCGGTTGGTGTAATAAAATAAATGTGAAAGCCAAGCTGGCATAAAGTTCAGGTCTTCATCATTGCACTAAAAGTCCTAATGATCGTGTCTTTGCTCAGGCATTGATCCGTTTTGGCATTTGTTGAACATGAAACACGTGGTTGGGTTTTTGTATGTAAGGGGATTTATTTTGGACTTGTTTCACTTCAGTAACTTAAGCATTGCCAAGATGTAAATATACATACTCTGCAGGAAGCACGTGTTTTTTGTCTGTTATGTTTAGTGGGGAAAAAAATTAGAGTTTTTGGAGTGCAGTAGTGTGCAAAGTTCATTCAGTATTTGACTTTTCTATGAAAACAAGTGCCCGGGTGTAGTTCCCGGGGGTCTCTAATGATACAAAGAAAGAACAGGAGGACTGCTTCCTCTGGCATGTCGTACAAGGCAACTAATATGTGGTTGTTCACGGGGCTAGCAACCTCATCATGTCAAATCAAATCTAATAGAAACAGCAGCTGCAAGGGCGTCTCAATGTTTGGTGCGGGCTTCTTGTAAGGGGGGGGGGGGGAACCAGCTACAGTGATGGCTACATGCTCCATGGGCGGCGCAAAAGGAAGATATCATAATGATGATAACAGATCACTTCAACTCAAATGTCAAGTCAGTCCTATTGTATGGCTCTGAGACATGGAGAACAACAAAGACAACAACCGAAAAGCTACAGACTTTCATAAATGGGTGCTTGCGTAGAATAGAGGGATTAAAATGGTATGACAAGGTTACCAACGTGGAACTGATGACAAGAACTAGAGAAGTGCCAGTGGAACAAGAGATGAGAAAAAGACGATGGCGATGGATTGGACACACACTGAGGAAACTTGTTGATAGCATTACAAGGCAGTCCTTGTTCTGGAATCCCCAGAGCAAGAGAAGCAGAGGTAGACCAAGAAGCACACGGAGAAGAGAGCCGGAAACAGAGGTGAAAATGATAAGGAGAACGTGGAAAGAACTTGAGATGATGGCACGTGACAGGAGGACTTGGCATGTGTTTGTTGAAGGCCTATGCTCCTTTGGGAGTGGAGAGTTATGAATGAATAAATAAATGATAACAGATCAAGGTTGTCCTGTAGCAAACGCTGTTGTCGGAGAGTGAAGTCTTAGATACTTCACTATATTAAGTCTCCGATTTATGAGGTTGGGTGAGCGGGTTCCTTTCTCGCTGCCTTCGCCTTCAAAAGCAGTCAAGGACCAATATACGGCTGGGTAGACAGGAGCGTTACTAATTGTTACTATTGAAATAGTGGCATATGCAGTTTTTATCTGTTGCCTCATGTTTTGCACTGTGCGTGTTTTTCAGATGTACATGGCATTATTGAGTCCTCTCTTGGCCATATCACCGCACGGACTCGCCAACCGTCACTGTATGACGTCACATAACAACCAGCGCATGTACATTTCAAATGCAGTGCGTTTTGGTGCGTCAGACGAAATAATATGGGCAAGTCTTTACGCAATAGAATGCAAACTGCATTACTTCCTCCCAATTTTGCTTCACCACAAAAAGAAGGAAGGAGAAAAAAAGATGTGGAGAAAAATAATATAATTTTAATTGAATATGAACGCAGGCACGTTTTATGGAAGGGGACATTTCTATTTAAAATGCCACAATTATTACTGGTTCTGTATACTTGGCCGGGAAATTGTAACATTAACGAATGGCTACGTGGACTATTATTACTTAGCCAAAGATTCTGCTGAGATAAGCTATTATTTAATAGACAGCTTCTTCATTTGTGCATCAGATCTGTCCTTGTTTCTTTTCCCAATTCCTCTACGATAAATAGAAGAAGGTTTTTTTTTTGGTCCGAACTTCATCTCGGATAAATAGAAAGAAAAGCTTAGTTTAGAACGGAATCCGGTCCGCATTGGCCGGAACAAAGCTGGGTCGATTCAATTTTCCGATGGCACTCGTGCATTAAACCTTCGTTCGATTTTTAGCGTTTTTACTGTCTTATCCTAACACCTTTTTTCTCTCCGCTTTCTGTTTTTATAACGGCACTAACAGGAAAATATCAACAGCGGAAAACTCCCTGGCAAATCATTCCGCGAGATGAACATGCTTTCACGTTGACAAAACGCTCTAATTGCGCGTGCATTGCTCGTGAGTCAATATCCTCCCACTGCTGAGGCTGTCGCATGAATTTAAGTGGGAAAAAAAAGGACTATTCCTCGACAAGTTTGTTTAATTTTTCCGGTGGCTTTTTGTCACGTTGTTGAAGCGAGTCAAGAGGGACACACATACACACACAGAGAACAAGAGTAAGGTATAAGGAAAACACAAGGGGAGGGGGAGGAGAGGGGTTGAGGGCGGTGTTTAAATAAAAATTAAAAAAAAAATAATAAAGAATATATTCTATTTAATCCCTGTTATGTTATAATTGCAATATGAAAAGGTCAAGGTAGTCCCATAACAGATAATGCCGTAGGGAAATAAAGTGTTAGAGACTTCACCATACTAGGTCCAGCATCGAGAGGTGGGGGGTGACTAGTTCTCTTCCTCGCTGCCTTTTCCTTCCCTAACTCGGTACCCATTTACAGCTGGGTAAACTGGAGCGTGATTGTACTGTGCTTCGAACCAGGCACCTTTGCCGCGAGAGACCAGCGCTCTAACCACTCTGCCAATCGGATATAAGATGTAATATTTTCATCATCATCACCCTGATCCGTCGGCTCCCCAAGGAGCATATAATAATAATAGCCCCTTCAGTCATAACTGACTATGGGAATGCGCCCCTGAGGTGGCAGCCCTCAGCTGCTTATTTTCCTGGTGCTCCTTTCGACGTTTTCTCCTCACCTCTGCTTCTTGTGTGAGCCTCTCTTCGCCCAATCTGAGGTGGTGCCGTAAATAGCATCGCCACTTAGTGCGATCGGCAGCTTCATCCTCCCATGTTGCTGGATCCATGTCCAGTGCCCTCATATCTCTCTTGCACACATCTTTGAACCTCAGCTGTGGTCGCTCAACTGTTCTCTTGCCATCTGCTAATTGTCCGTAGAAGATATCTTTTGGGATGCGACCATCTTCCATGCGGCGAACATGGCCAAGCCAGCGAAGTCTGCGCTGTCTAAGCAGCGTATACATACTTTGAAGGCCAGCACGTGACAACACCTCGACATTTGTCACTTTATCTTTCCACGAGATGCCGCGGATGCGGCGTAGACACCGCAAATGGAAGGTATTGAGCCTTCTTTCTTGCTTAGCATAGGTCGTCCAGGTCTCGCTGCCATATAGGAGTGTGCTGGTGACGCAGGCATTATATACCGCAGCTTTGGTCTTCATTGTGAGTTTAGAGTTTCCCCAAACACGCGATGTGAGGCGGGCAAAGGTAGCTGCAGCTTTGCCAATGCGGCTGTCGATTTCTGTATCCAGTGAGAGTTTGTCATTGATGGTAGACCCTAGGTATGTGAAGTGGTGCACCACTGCCAATTCATAGTTATCGATAGTGATAACTGGTGCAGCACCCACATCCTGACTCAGCACATTCGTTTTCTTTAGACTTATTGTGAGGCCAAAGTCCTTGCATGCTTGAGTGAAGCGATTCATCAAGCTCTGAAGCTCCTGTTGGCTTTGAGTGACGACTGCAGCATCATTAGCGAACAACAAGTCTCTTATAGTGACCCTTCTGATTTTTGTTTTTGTCTTCAGCCTTGAAAGATTAAACAGACGGCCATCTGACCTAGTGTGAAGGCATATTCCTTCAGTTGCATCTCTGAATGCATGTTTCAAGAGTAAGGCAAAGAAGATTCCGAAGAGGGTCGGAGCCAGAACACAGCCTTGTTTAACGCCACTTCGTATATCAAAGGGCTGTGACGTGCTTCCAGCATATTGGACTGTTCCCTTCATGTCGTCATGGAATGACTTTATCAGTTCCAGCATTTTAGAAGGGCAGCCTATTTTCAGGAGGATTTTAAAGAGTCCATCTCTACTAACCAGGTCGAATGCTTTTGTGAGGTCTATAAAGGCGATATATAATGGTCTTTTCTGCTCTCTTGATTTTTCCTGAAGCTGGCGGAGAGAGAAGATCATGTCTGTTGTTGATCTGCCAATCTGCCAGCTCGGAATCCACACTGTGACTCTGGATATATGCGCTCAGCTAACTTGTGTAGTCGCATTAAGATGACTTTGGCAAAAACCTTACCAACAATACTAAGAAGAGAGATGCCTCTGTAATTATTGCAATCACTTCTGTCTCCTTTATTTTTATACAGTGTTACAATCTTGGCATCTCGCATGTCTTGAGGAATAGTTGTCTCTTCCCAGCACTGGCACAGCATCCTATGCAGGGGATGTAATAGCGTGCTCTTACAGCATTTGATTAAATCAGGAGGAATCCCATCACTGCCTGGTACTTTGCCAGAGGCCAAGCTATCAATGGCCTTACTGAGTTCCTCTAATGTTGGTTCGGCATCCAGCTCCTCCATAGTTGGCAGACTATTGACAGCATCAAGGGCTGCAGGCGTAACGGTATTGTCTCTAGCGTAAAGCTCAGAGTAGTGCTCGACCCACCTCTCCATCTGCTTACCCTTATCGGTTAGTGTTACGTGCAGTCTTTGATATCTTGCAATATAATACATTTGTATGCTTGTTATGTTCGCAAATATTTTGTAAACAAAATAGATACTTTTTAGTGCTTAAGGAAAAGTCATTATTGAGTTACTTCCCTTGAAAGGAGTCTCAGATCGAACTCCGCGGACGAATCTAGTTTTACTACGATTTATTCTTTGTTTGGGTAGGAATAGATTGTTCTTGCTTCAGAATATCTATGGCCTGAATTTATGTGTATTGTTTGTCTAGGTAGGACGAGTCTGTCTTATATCTGTATATCTTTACATATCTAAGTCGAACTATATGTTCTTTGTCGCTAGAAAGGTCAAAGGCTGTTCAGCGGATGTGTGGCTAGAGAGGTGTGATTTGGCTTCGCCCTGATGATGGGGGGCTGTCGTGTTTTCTGTATCGGCTTGTCGCCGGAAAAAGTGATCGATATATGTGTAGGGGAAAGTGATAGTCGTCTAGACCTATCGTGTATGCTTTACCCCAGTGTTTATTCTTATTGCCAAGGAATGGCAGAATCATATTTCTGATACCAAGGTAACAAAAGCACTTCTTATGAACTCTCTTACGAAGCCATCGTTTTCGATAAGCAGACGCACGATTTGTACGTCTGAGAGAATATTTAACTAGATGAAGATGTCATTCATTTCTAGCAGCACCATATTGTATGTTGAAGTCCATTGCATCATGATAGAATCTACAGAGCAATGAGAACATTTAATGTAGGATTAACTTTAATACAGATTCATTGTCTGTATCCAAACGTGAGTGACAGCTCACCAGAAGCCATCTTGTATACACATATTTAAGGACTATCAGGAAGAGAAAGGGATGCCCCGTATTATCGCTTGATGAGTCCAGAGATCACTGCTACAGATGAGAACCCATTACTAGCGGTTCAATATGATTACATGAAAAAAATATGTGCTGAACATTATTTAAAGGAATCTTCGCTAGACGAGGTTAGGTCTAGAAGCCATCTTGAATATTGTTTATAAACTGACGTGCTTTGTCAGTAAACTCAGATGATATATATATATATGGGCAATACTGAGTGCTTGTCTACTGACATTCCATTGTGCTATTATGCAACGAGTGCCCATGTATCATTGCAAGACCATTTATCAACTGTACCATGATGTTTTATGTCAACCTGTGATTTGACTGTCTTATTGATGCTACTGTTAGTTTTCGTCATTAAATGTGTTTAATGTGCCAGCAGTCTTCCTTGCGTCATTGACGACTGCACATGAGTGGAAGAGGGTATTATTCATCTATCAAGAGCTCTTAGCATTCGCGTCTTTACCCTCACTCAACACATTACTATACAGACGTTATATGAACACTGTTTTGAGGGGCCATATCATCCCTGGTGTAACCCCGCGCTGGTGACCTACATTCCACAGTACAGATGACAGATAACACGGTCACTCTACCATTTTTTCACCACGCATTTACAGTGTACCAGCCCTTCTACATATCTAGGGTTCTGGCACTTGGTGATTGTTTGTATTCATTCATAGCACTGCGCTTAGCTTCAATAACAGGTGCCATCACATCTGATGAAGCGTCAAACCAGTCATTTGACTTTGCTGTTTTCTTACCAAAAGGTGGCAAGTGCAGTACTTTGAATGGTGTTCCGTAGATGCTCCCAGTTCTCTGTAATAGTATCACCATGCTGAGGGCTACTGAGCACTTTCCTGAAGGTCGCAGTTGAATTGAGCGATCATGAAAGGGTCTGACATCTTGCTGGTATCAATGCGTGGTTTCACCCTTCATGTCTGACACGATAGAGTTTTTCTTGGTTGTGCTCTGATTTTGCAGCAAACCAAGGAGTGATCTGTGTCACAGTCTGCACTATGGTACGAGCGCGTGGAGAGCACAGACCTGAGGAGTGGCCTTCTGACGAGAATCAGGTCAAGTTGGTGCCAGTGCTTGGATCGTGGGTGTCTCCATGACACCTTATGCTGGGGTTTTGTCTGAAAGTAGGTGTTGGTCACGCAGAGGTCATGGTGGACGCACAACTCTAAGAGCCGTTGTCCATTTTCATTCATCTTGCCAATACCAAACCTGCCCAGACATGAAGGCCATGAAACATTATCGGCACCCACTCTAGCGTTAAAGTCACCAAGGAGAACAAGCTGTTCTTGCCTAGGTATGCTTTTGATTACTGCTGCTAGATTCTCGTAGAACTCATCTTAGCTTCTGAGGCAGAGTACAGAGTAGGAGCATACACACTGACAAGGGTGATGGGACCTGTGCTAGTTTGCAGGCGGAGCGTTAACAGGCGTTCTGATCCATTCTCGCCTGGTTCAACCATGTTAGTTAGCGATTTTTTGACCGCAAAACCTACTTCGTGTTCTCTAGCTTTATCAAGATCTTTCCCTTGCCAATAAAATGTGTAGTCCTTCTCGCTCACCATTCCAGAACCCACCAGACGCGTTTCCTGCAAGGAGCATAGGACTTCAATAAACGTATATCAAACCTTCCTGTCCTGTGCCATCAGCTCAAGGTTTTTCCATATCATCTTCGTCCCTGTCATGTCTGACTCTAATTCTCGTCTCCATGTGTTACTTTAGCATTCCTCAATCTCTCTTTCCCGGGGGATTTCAGAACAAGGACTGCCTGGTAATGCTATTAACGGGCTTCCTCATAGAGTCGTACGTCGAAGTGGTCGTATGTCGGAAATCATTATTTACTATATTTTTTAAAGAATATGTTAACAGGTAGCAAGCCTGAATGCTAACACGATTACACGCATACGCACACGCTTATACATATAAATTTATCTGCTTTGTTATATACAGAGTGTCCATAAAAGATTGTACCCTGTTCAAAATATTTATTCTCTGCCCCATGATGTGGTACGAGGATGCTTTCTATCACAAAAGTAAGATAATCTCTGCAAGTTTTTAAGCATACCTTACAAAGACTCAATATGTGCACCCCTCGCATGCGCACGGCGGGTATTTTAAGTGAAACTTTCGCATTTGAGTTGCAACCTGTAATTGTTTCATGTCTCTCCACACACTGGTCAAGTAGGTGAAAGAAAAAAGAAATATATACATTCTTTTATGGTATGCTTAAAAAACTTGCAGAGATTATCTTACTTTTGTGATAGAAAGCATCCTCGTACCACATCATGGGGCCGAGAATAATTTTTTTGAAAAGGGTACAATCTTTTATGGACACCCTGTATTTAAACAAAGTGTATTCTTTGTTTACGTTGAAGTAATACAATTACGTTATATAATTCTCAAAGAATGTCATGTCCCGTACGACCAGCAATACTCTGGAAATTAGATAAAAGTCGTGCGCTTCTGGCCTTTGCACTAAACCGCACGACGCAAAATATAACGCGCATCTTTTATCGCACCAAATTTGCAAGTTTATTTTAAATAAATACAAAACATATAGTAAAGTGTCAAAAAATGTACAGTACAATATATTCTACCGTTATTATGTCTTTGCTTTTTTGAATGCATTCCTTTGACAAAGAATAAATGAAATTCCTTGAGAAAAAAAAAGCTTACTGATGCGTGATGCCATATGATGATGGATGGTATCCGCATGTCTGGTTTTGTGTAGTGTGCAGATGTGTTCAGTCAAAACAATGTTCATACAAAAATAACAGGGCATCCACATAGGACGTCAGTAAACTCACGACGTATAAAGTCAATGATTCTTGTAACAGCCGTTGACGTTTTTCTTCATTATTTATTGTGGACGCCACAGTGACAAAATGGTTACGCGAATAGGTAGGCACATCAAACAGTCATTATCACAGCAACATTCAATACAGCAATAGACGGTAGACAGCATTACAATGATGAGTCAGATGCATGTTATATTTCATAGTGCTGTAAATGTAGTCAGGTGAAAAACTCCATCCTTTTCTATAACAGCCAGGAGATAACCAGATGTATGAGATCAGTTCACTCTCCTTAGTCTGACTTCAGCAAGACAGACACGTCTGCCGAAGTATAAATAATGTCCTCAAAAATATCCTCTAGATAATAAAGGTTTTCCAAACCTAGTTCATTTAACAAAGTAGCAAGTAATGGTCCTTGGAACATGCATCAACCGATGCAGTACAATACAGCGACATGTGAGCTGGGAAAACATCTCGTGACGACGACTTTCGAAGACAGGCTATGAATCGAAATCGCTCACGACCCAAAATCGAGAGAGTTAATGAAAAGTCAATTTACCTTGCCTTCAGGAAATACACAGAAATATCACGCCTCCCGACATGTGGGAAACACTAGAAGTATTATCTCGAATAAACGAAATATCCATTAAGAGGACTACACATCCCTGACAGAACAAAAAATAGCGGAGATCCCCTCTTCAACGAGGCATCTCTTTCGCCATTCAAATCGCTCACTCCACTAGTGGTGGGCGGAAACCGATCGACCAAAAAAACAAGACCAGTCATGCGCAGTCCAGCGCAAAATGACCACAGCTCAAAACTTAACTGCATTCAATACCAACGCGAGAAGACAAATGCTTACCGAGAAAAGTGACTATAAATTTCAAGCAGTTGTTGCCCTTGCGTTATAAATAGATATTGTATTAAAACGATGTTGCGAGAATTTATCACGCAACATATCACCACCTCCTCCCGATAAAAAAAAATGTGGAACATATTTTTTTTTTTTTTTTAAATATCAAAGAGCATGCGATAAGCGGCTCAAAACGCACGAATTATGCGCTGATAATTAATTAAATTGCCTAACATGAGGCTAAATATAGAGTGTCTGGTGAGGATATACCTCAACAGAAAAATAAATATGTCTCAAAAAATATTCACATCGGGGAGGTGTCACCAACACACATCACGTTAGCATGTAAACACAATATACGTATGCAAGTTACCATAATCATCATTAAACAGCATACTCTAATATTGTCTTTAAAAATGGATGTACAAATCTGATAGGAAAATTTAAATAGTACATTCTTTGACATGTAATGACATAAGTACATAGTAAATTTAAACTACATGACGATCCAGGACATATGCTCTGGTATTCCGAGGGTAAGTACACAATCTAGAACTCGTCATGCTTGATACTAGTAAGGTAAGTCCTCAGCTCAACAATGCCATTCTGAGAAAGTACAAGCAATATAATGCTAATTAATAACTAATATGCTTCATAAGGTACAATACATTATTAATAATTGTGGCTGTTTAGTAAACTAACGGCCCTTATATTAACTACTCAGTCCTCCTCTATCATCTTAAAAAACGAACAGAAGAAGATGACAACAAAGCACGATAGTGTGTACATATAAAGTAAGTACAGATGTGCTAATCTATTGTAGAAATATAGGTGTGTTATGACTCTGTAATATATGGAAATATAAGGACAGAAGTATTAGTTGGAGTCATGTGGGCATCTAGACAAAATGTCAGCCATCACATTATCCGCACCACGGATAGCTCGTACCGTGAAGTGAAAAGGTTGAAGAGCTATAGCATATCGAGTGGATCTCGAACTCTTCAAATTCTTAGTCTGAATAGCTTAAGAGCTTTCTGATCAGTCTCTAGAATGAAATGTGCGCCCAGGAGGAATCTTTGTAGCTTTAGAATTGACCAAACCATCGCTAACAACTCACGGTCTAAAACCGAGTAGTTCCTCTCTGCCGCATTTAGTTTTCTAGAAATGTACATAACAGGATGCAGAGTATTTGCATATTCTTGCATCAGTGCTGCTCCAATCCCAGTGGATGAAGCATCACTCCGAAGAACAAAAGTCCTATCAAGAGTAGGTAATCTTAAGATGGGAGGAGAAGAAAATATATATTCTTGATTTGGTCTAGTGAAGATTGGCATTCTTCAGACCAACGGACCAGATTAGGCGAACCTTTCTTCAACAATGTTGAGAGAGGTGCCATGATGGAAGATAAATTTGGAATAAATCTCCCATAAAATTGAATTAAACCTAAGAGACTCCTAACTTGTTTCTTCGTTTTAGGAACAGAGATGTTCAGTATTTTGGAAGTATTGTGGTCTTCTGTCTTCAAGAGACCATGACCAACACGATGACCCAGGAAAGAGATTTCACCAAAACCAACAAAAGCTTTAGAAGGTTTTGCTGTCAAATTATTCTCACGTAGAGTGGACAGTAAGTCATATAACCCTAAATAGTGATCTTCCCAGGTATCACTGAAGAGACAGATGTCATCTAAGTATGCGATGACATCCGAACGATGTGACAGTATTCGACGCATCATGCGAACGAAAGTGGCAGGGGCGTTCATGAGACCAAAAGGCATAACATTCCATTGAAATAGACCCCTAGGTGTAGAAAAAGCAGTAAGAGGTTTGGCATGCTCTGCTAAAGGCACTTGCCAATAACCTTTAGACAAGTCAAGTTTAGTGAAGAATCTAGAATTAGAAAGTCTAATCAGTAGATCTTCTAACAAAGGCATCGGTTCAGCATCGAACTTTGTGACCTGATTAAATTTGCGATAATCAACACAAATTCGTATGTTCTTATCCTTCTTCCGGACAATAACCATGGAAGAAGAATATGGTGAAGTCGATGGTTCAATTATATTTAATTGAATCATTTCATCCAATTCCTTTTCCACTTGCGACTGAAAGTGTATAGGAATAGGATACAGCCTAACCCTAATTGGATTATTGTCGGTAAGAATTATGTCATGTTCTATGACATCTGTGTGTCCAGGAATGTCAGTGAGAACATCCTGAAATGTTTGTAACATCGACGAGACTTGTCGATGTTCGTCACCAGAAAGATTAGGAGAAACAGAAACGTTTTTCCAAGATTCCGTAGAATGAAATGGAACCACTGGAAGGGGAAGATTAACATCAGAGAAGGTAGATTCCTCATCCTGTATGACAGACAGGGATGAATAATGACCGTGAGGTGCAGGAGCATCATCCGTTGCCTGGAAAATAGGCAGCAAATAGTCCGGACGTTCGTGAAATTCCGAAAGCATGTTTATGTGGAAAGTTTTATGCTTTCCATCAATATCGACCACATAGTCAACATCGGAAATCCGAGAGACTATTGCATACGGACCTTTCCATGCAATAAGAAGTCTATTTTCCCTACTGGGGAGTAGGACGAATGCTTTGTCACCTGGACAAAGTTGTCGTAGACATCTACTCTTGTTAGCAAACTGCCTTGCCTTCTCTTTAGCAATTTCTGATGAAGCAGTTGCTAGCTTACATGCCTCAATGATCTTTTGTCTAAGAGCAATGACATACTCATATGAGGATTGAGTTTCATCGCTAATATCATCGGCAGTGATGATAATCGTGTAATAAAAAGACATAGGGGCCGCGTGGACGCGCGCCAAAGACAAGTTCGAAGGGAGAAAATCCTGTGTGTTTCATTAGGGACTTCTCTATAGGCAAAGAGAGCCGCGGGTAAAACCCTGTCCCAATCTTGAGGATGATCTTCAGTTTATCTTATCCAAGCAAAGTCTTGAGCGTTCTATTCAGACGCTCAACTAACCCATTAGACATAGGATGGTAGATACTACTGAGAGATCGTTCAATATGTAAGGTAGACATTACCTGTGACATAGTGTCAGATATGAGTTGAGTGCCATGGTCTGACAATATTTCTCCGGGGAACCCCAAGCGAGAAAATATCAACCAAAGAGCATCTGCGATATCTGTAGTAGATATGCTCTTAAGAGGAATAGCCTCTGGCCAACGTGTGCACATATCGACACATGTAAGGATAAACTGATGTCCTCTGGCCGACTTGACCTTAAAAGGGCCAATAATATCTATGGCCATTTTCTGAAACGGCCGAATAGGATTGTCAGCAGCCTGGATAGGCGCAGCATGTCGTGGTCCTCTAGATTTGACCTCCTGACATACCTTGCATGATCGGCAGTAAATACGAATGTCCTTATTGACAAAAGGCCAAAAGAAAGCCGCAAGGACTCTCGACTTCGTACGGGAAAAACCCATATGTCCAGCACATTGCGAGTCATGAGCATGTTGTAATATATGCTCTCTCATGCTCTTGGGAACAAGAATTTGCGAATGTGCCGACGTAGTCGAATCTTGTACCATACGTACAAGTACGCCGTTTCTCATTGCAATCCAAGATTTTCTATTTGTATCCTGATTCGGATCACCTTTCTTCGCAAGAACGACGAATTTTTTTAAAGAAGGATCTTCTTCTTGCAATTTTATGAAAGAGTCACGAGTGATTACTAAGTGACTATCTTGGCTATCAACTTCATTATCACTATTCAGTGAAGTTTCGGGTGTTTGTAGAGCTTGTGCTCTTGTAACTACTGCATTTGTAGCTTGCATGTTATTATCTCCCAAGCAGCAATCTGCTGTGGGGTACACTCCCTAACTCCGTGAATACGACCAATAATAAGGTCCGCAATAGGATTAGGTAAGAGACAAGCATGCACATCTCCAGTAAAGAAAGGAGTGGCAATGCGAATTACAGCAGTAGGATATTTTTCTAGAGTGCCGCCAAATGTGACACATTTAATAACCCTTCCTGTAGCACAAGATGGATCTACAAGCGATTGCCTAACACCAATAGTGGTGCATCCGGAATCGAAAAGTAGTGAGACCGGAGTATCATTAACAAGACCCTTAAGTAGGATTAAAGAACCCCTCCCGTCATGCGCAACAGCAGCAGGAAGAGCGGGAAGAGGGTGACCACAACTCAAAGTAGTTATGGTACCCGGTTCGAATAAAGTACTGCATTGGGGGCATTTGTTTGCTCTCTCAAAGTCAAAAGCAGAACCAGTGACAGCGTCAAAGTTTTTACTATCAACAACATGATTACAGGCTCCCTCAGTTTCCAGTTGTACAGCATTAGCCTGCTGATATCTCTTTTTTTTGTGTTGAGATCTACCCCGACTATTATTACCTCTGAAGTTATCAGAGTTATTATTATCTCTGCAGTTATTATTGTCTCTATTGTAATTGTTATCCTGGTTCGAATTCCAGTTTCCACGATTACTATCATGTTCACATTGATGCGAACATCTAATTGTTTGGTTCTGAGGTCTTCGGCAGGAATAACCTCTATTACCATATCCTCTTTTGAAATGCTTATAATTATTAGGGGGATAGTAACGTGGAGTACTATCAGTGAGTTGTTCTCCAATTCTTCGAAGAAGAATCACCATGAAATTGGTTTCCATGATTTTGACAGAAATTACCGCTACTCTTTCTATCAAAATTTTGTTGGAATCTACGAGCAAAGTTTTGGCCAGACGGAGCTGCCGAAGCAACTGGTAAACCTTCTTTCACCTTAGAGTTACCCATGGTTATGTGTGGGTGCGCAGTTACGTATTGGCAACAGAAATCTTCCATTTCTTTTATTGTTTTAGGTTTACGTTCATGAGGAAAGCAAGGAAAGACTCATTGACAGACGACATGACTTTGTCTCTAAGTATTAAGTCCATAAGTCCTTCATAAGTTTTTTCCGTCTTAGATAGTTCAACCCATCGTGAGAAAGTAATGCGTATTCTTGCAATAAACTCGGAGAATTCAACTCCATTTTCAGGTAACATGTTTTTAAATTGTAGACGAGTAGCGTCGTCTCGCTTTAAGCTGATATTTCTTTAACAAAGCGGCCCTGACAACCTCATAATTGTTCTTGTCAGGTTCATCCACCATATTTAATATACTTAGAGCTTTACCTGTCAGTATCCCTGATAACTGATAAACATATTTTGCTATGTCTATGTTATGAGCTGTACATGCTTGTTCAAATCTGTCCAGATAGAACATTATGTCATCACTGGAAGGACTAAATGTTGGTAACTTAATCTTAAAAGTATCATTATTAGCCTGCCCAGAAGATGAACCCTTGTTTGAATCATTACCATTACTCATGCTCGTCAATTTCAATTTCTCCAACTCTAAAGCTAAGAGTTTTTCTTCATGTTCCATTTTTGCTTTCTCTTTCCTCTCATCAGACTCTCTCTGTAATCTTCTTTCCTCAGCCTGAGCCTCTTTTTGAAGTCTTTCAGCTTCTTTTTCAAGTCTTTTATTTTCAGCCTCTTTTTCAAGTCTTTTATTTTCAGCCCTCTCCTCAGCTTCTGATTCCCTTTTTTGTTTTTCCATTTCCATTTGGAATCTTTTTTCATCCACCTGCATCTGCAGTTTCTTTTGTTCAGCTTCCATTGCTTTATCATATCGAGCAGTTGCAAATCTTCTAACTTATCACCAGTCTTCCCAAGCAATTTACCCTGCTCAATAAAGTGCTCAAATGTAGACATGTTGTCTAACATATGAGTCCAAAACCTGAAATAATTAACTAATTTATTTCAAACCTAAGTGTAACAAGTCTTAATTAAGCACTTGTATATTCACATCACATTATATTATCCCAGTCTCTGTGGGAAACAAGTCTCCAATCAAAGAACTTGTATATGAAATATCAGCACTCAATTCTTGATCATAAGTGCACTTCTCATTCAATAGTGCACGACACTATTCATCATTCATTTATCATCAGTGTAGTAGTAACAGTGCATTAGCATATCCCATTAACTAATTACTATAACTGTAAACAATGACTATGTAAACACATGCAGAATGTAAACATTGAAAATGTAAACAATGCAAACAATGTAAACAATAACAATGTAAACAATAACAAAGATCAGCAACAATACAAAAACGTTCGCAGAAATCAACTAAAAATAAAGCAGAAATTAATGAAATATCACAAAAAATGTGACGATATCTGCGCTATAATTAAACAAAATACATGAC
The DNA here is from genome assembly GCA_024509875.1 of Oreohelix idahoensis. Lineage (NCBI taxonomy): Eukaryota > Metazoa > Mollusca > Gastropoda > Stylommatophora > Oreohelicidae > Oreohelix > Oreohelix idahoensis. Next base: position 31,985 of record JAMPIV010001501.1, read on the forward strand.
ACCACAGTGTATAAACAAAAATGTTGTATGAAACTAAATTATAGACAAGAGTAGGCTAACAAATACAAACAAATCAAAACAAACTAAAGAATGCGAAATAATAACGAAAACAATATTAAAACATGTCATCACAGCTAACATAAATAGCAACAGAAGTCGCTTAGCAAATTCCAGTATCGGAAATTTTGCAAACCCTACAGAAAACGCTCACAATAGACGACCTCTATGACGTGGCATAATCTAACGGAGACACCACCCAACCGAGAACCCGCTGAAATATAAACATATAAATATACAAATAACATATATGAACATATAACATATAGAATGAGATGATACACAGAAGACTCAGCAGAAGTATAAGGGCACAGTTTACATACAAACAGGCCACTTAACTTATAGGCTTCCAATCGTAGAACAGCAGAAAAACGGATGTCAATCAACGTCCTAAAGAGCGAAGCTCCAACGATGATGGCACATCTGAACTGCTTCCACTGCTAACACGATGGTACAAGAGCTTCTGAATTACTGTGTGTTGAGTTGTTTCGGCACTTGACCTTCTAATCCAAAAGTAAGTTGATGGAAATCGGTACTTGGCCTTCTTCAGAAAACAACCCGTTTCAACCGGCACTTGACCTTCACAAAAACGACAGCACTGGAACCTTGACAGCAGCAACTTGCTTGACTTGCGTAAAAGATAACAGCAGTCCGAGTTATCCGGCAACATGTAACAACGCCGGGTACTGTCAAATTCTTGTTTCCGTCAAAAAATTGAAATTTTGACTTTTACCGGGCAACGCCGAGTACTTTGAAAATTTTGAAGATGTTGACTGTATTGAAGAATGTTAATTTCTTGAAGGATGCTGATGAATTCTTGTTGAAAATGAAGTGGGTAAGGGACCCCGTGTTTGCTGGTACCAGAATCAAACCAGCTAATGGCCACCAAATGATGCGTGATGCCATATGATGATGGATGGTATCCGCATGTCTGGTTTTGTGTAGTGTGCAGATGTGTTCAGTCAAACAATGTTCATACAAAAATAACAGGGCAATCCACATAGGACGTCAGTAAACTCACGACGTATAAAGTCAATGATTCTTGAAACTGCCGTTGACGTTTTTCTTCATTATTTATTGTGGACGCCACAGTGACAAAATGGTTACGCGAATATGTAGGCACATCAAACAGTCATTATCACAGCAACATTCAATACAGCAATAGACGGTAGACAGCATTACAATGATGAGTCAGATGCATGTTATATTTCATAGTGCTGTAAATGTAGTCAGGTTAAAAACTCCATCCTTTTCTATAACAGCCAGGAGATAACCAGATGTATGAGATCAGTTCACTCTCCTTAGTTTGACTTCAGCAAGACAGACACGTCTGCCGAAGTATAAATAATGTCCTCAAAAATATCCTCTAGATAATAAAGGTTTTCCAAACCTAGTTCATTTAACAAAGTAGCAAGTAATGGTCCTTGGAACATGCATCAACCGATGCAGTACAATACAGCGACATGTGAGCTGGGAAAACATCTCGTGACGACGACTTTCGAAGACAGGCTATGAATCGAAATCGCTCACGACCCAAAATCGATAGAGTTAATGAAAAGTCAATTTACCTTGCTTTCAGGAAATGCACAGAAATATCACGCCTCCCGACATGTGGGAAACACTAGAGGTATTATCTCGAATAAACGAAATATCCATTAAGAGGACTACACATCCCTGACAGAACAAAAAATAGCGGAGATCCCCTCTTCAACGAGGCATCTCTTTCGCCATTCATATCGCTCACTCCACTAGTGGTGGGCGGAAACCGATCGACCAAAAAACAAGACCAGTCATGCGCAGTCCAGCGCAAAATGACCACAGCTCAAAACTTAACTGCATTCAATACCAACGCGAGAAGACAAATGCTTACCGAGAAAAGTGACTATAAATTTCAAGCAGTTGTTGCCCTTGCGTTATAAAATAGATATTGTATTAAAACGATGTTGCGAGAATTTATCACGCAACACTTACATAATTTTTTAATTCCACTTCCAGATGGAAAATGATAAATTACATCCCTTGAAAAAAAATAAAAAAATCCGATATAATTTTTTTCCTTCAAAACTTTACACAAATGGGTAAAATTACAAAATGAGTTCTCCAGTCTTCTAAATGTGATGCAGATGATGAAAGGTTAAGTCGTTTACTTTAGTTCTTTCCCCTCATTATTTTGATGGGTATATTTACTAGTTTACAAATTATAACATAAAATTACTGTACTGTACAGTCCTGCACTGTAACAATTAAAGAAACATAAGTGTACAATCCTTGTTGGATGACTGTCGTAAGCACGAGTAGATCTTAAATCGCATACGTCGCAACTCGAGGACAACCTGTATACTGTTTTACTCTATCGTATATATTCATAAATCACCCGATTGGCTAAGCAGTTAAAGCACTTTACAGTCGCGGCAGAGTTACTGGGTTCCTGTGTTGAAAAACGGTAGCATTACCCTCCATTCTAGCTAGCTGTACATGGGTACTTGAGTTAGGGAAAAGCTAAGGCAACGAGGAAGTGAACTGGTCATTATACCTCATAAAAAAGCTAGACCTAGTGTGGTGAAGTCTCTGACGCTTTACTCCCCTACGACAATATTTGCTATGGGACCACCTTTACTTTTTTTAATAAGTTCATAAGTAGGTTGATTCTTTTCTGGTTGTCTGCAGGGATTTTAGACGAGCAACATTCATTCAAAGCGGCCAAGTATAGCGATCTGGCCGCGGATCTGAGACACGATGGATTCAGTGCAAGGGTCATGGCGGTTGAAGTGGGCGCAAGAGGGCTTGTGGCTGCATCAGTGTATGATTTATTGAAACTGTTGGGGCTGAAGGGACAGTCTAGAACAAGGGCACTGAAGAGGCTTAGCGAAACTGCCGAAAAGGCATCAGGCTGGCTGTGGAACAACCGCAATGGGCAATGGAAATCGTGACAATAAACGCTGAGTTTTTCTGGTGTACTAGTAAAAGGGCTGCGACTCTGGGGCAACAGGCAATGTATACTATAGGGAGTGTGTCAGGTACAGAATTTCAGTGGCTTGCGGCGCGCAGTGGCTAAGGCTCGTCGGCTGCGCGCTCGTGTCTCAGTGTGTCCCCTTAGTTGTGAAGGGCGACGGAACGAACGGAATAATTTGTCTTCTCTTTGTTACTTTCACAATTGCCCCCACGTTGTGGATTAGAAGTTGCTACCGTAAGTGAAATGGGTTCATTTTCGATACAAGACAACAGGAAGCTGAGGACGCATGGAGGGACTCATGACCCAGTGGGGGCCGCTCCCCCCTTAGAGTGTAAAGGAGTAATCGAGGCCCGAAACACATGTCGGATGGGGGGGACTTGGAAAAGTTGGGCTTTGGGTATATCCAACACACAGAACTAAATGAGTTTATGTGATTTTATTCACTTTAAACATCAATCACTAAAAATATCAGATATTACATAAATTATCATAAGTACACAAATGCAAATAACAAGTTTGGAAGGGATGAAGAAGATTGGTATCGACTAAGCCCTTCCCGCTTATTAGACAAAGATAAACCCAGTCCAGAGATAGATAATATCAGGAACATAGGTACGTTAACCTAACAGTGAAGTTAATTACTCTGAAAGAGGTGTTACAAAATTAGGTATAGGTGATAGAAAAAAACCTGTTCTTCCCAGCTGTTCTTCCTTTTACTAAGCAAATGGAAAGGAGGTGGTTTTAAACAGAGTTAACAAATTATCAACTATCCCACTTAAAGGAACAATGTAGGGTATACAGAAAGATATATATTACCAGGTAAGCAAGTTAACAAAATGGTCACACAAAAGAATTAATTTCCTGTCATTCATACACGCGCTAGCAAAGGCCTTCACTCATCTTGCTCTCACTTACCGATTGTGAAAAAATCTTGCACTCCATAGAATAACACAACAGCAGTTACACCTCAAACTAAATGTATGAGTGTTTGTTCAAGTTCTAGCCCCAGATTAGCGGGTAGGCGGTCAGCACATAAAAGGATCCCGTAATCGCTGGAAAATGAATCTGTAGTTGTGTCTCTTTTCTTAATAACAGTTTCTATGGGAGGGCACGGTCTCTGATACCGGGGTGAGGATGGTGTGGTCTATTTGACTATGCCGCTGATAATAAAATTCTTACGCGTGCTGGTACACTTTATCCGTGAGGTATGGTTTAAGCCCAGTGAGAAAACTAGTCACATCACTGTTCAGGAAATTATGAATTATCTCTCTGTGTCAGTAAACTAACAAAGCTCGGGCCAGTGTTCTTCTTCCCGTTACGACTTAAGTTGTTTGATGGTGCGTTAAATTTGTCTTTGGGTGTGCTTTCTTTGCTATAAGTTAGATAGCGGAATTCCAAACATAGAATCGCCTCAAAGATTAAAAATTTACACAGTCTCAACAAGTTCTGCGTCAGGGGAACTCTACACACTGTTTATGCTTTGCCTTGCTTAGATTGATTTCTTTATTGCTTTCTTAATGCTGGGATCGCACAGGTTACGATCACTCTGTATGAAAAGAAAAAAAAGACATGTAATATACCGAAAACAAATAACCTTCTAAAGCGCGATGAATTTCCCGTTAAGCCTATAATACACTCGAGTATTTAATTATGTATTTAATAAACACTGCGCGAATTCTAGTGGTTAAAAAACCCACATCTATAAAACTAGGACTTAACTGAATTTATTAATTATAAATTCCTTCGCGACTTTAAAAGTTAATTTAAGCATCTATTATCTTTTGAAATAATATGATAGATAGATCATTATATGTACAACTGGAACTATTGAGATGGTTTAATTTAATAGATTTAAATTAACACAAAATCCATTGAAATAGAATGACTGAACTAGACCACTGATCACTTTACACAATATATATATTACCGCTCTGCACAGAATAGAAAACACTGCAAATATATATATAAAATCCAGGGGAAAATCTATAACAAGATTTCAATAAAGCTAGTGCTTCTGTAAAGGTCTGGCCAGCGAGTGATAACGTGTCTAGTTCTTCATGGTCTATTTAGCTAAAATGGAATGTAAGTTGAGTGGGGCATGATAAACTTGACAGCTTATTTGATCTCACGAACTTTTGGGGATCTGACCGCCAAATCAAGAGAAGAAACCGCACCCTGGTCTTCGTATCTCCGTTCGCTGCTACCCGTTCGCTTTCCCCGTTCGCTCGGTTCCTCGATTGACACCGAGACGCGAGAATAGCGGCAAGCAACTGCGTCTCGTATCAGGGACCACTACTGTCTTTGATAACGCCGATAGTCTCCCCTAAAAACCCTCGGTCTGTCTCTTTGATCTCGTGCCGCCTACTAAATGAGTCCCGGTGGAATGCGTTCTGGCAAACGAAAAGTTACAACAAATGTTCAGGGGTTCTAATGTTATGAAAAGCTAAAAGTCCCTTTAAATCATCCATCATATCAGGGAGAATTCACTTGTCAAACTAGACGTACGTCACACCTATCATAGTTTAACAGCCACTTGAACAGAACCTTCTTCTTCTTCTTCGTTCGTCCTGAAAAGGACGTTGGTTGCGTTGTGTTGCCGTTTACAGCGAAGCTGTGATATTTGCGCCTTTCGGCCCGACACATCCGACTTCCGCACGGCATTTTTTGGGACCGAATTTGCCTTCCCTCTTCGATCCCTACTCTCTCAGCCAGACTGCAGTGATGCAGCCTGTTTCCAGGACCACCACTTGGAGGTGGAGTAGGGTCTTGGTCAGCTCTGGTTCGCTGACCCTGACGCAAGCAGTCAAGCTATGAATCGCTGACTGCATTCATCTCTCTTTCTGCGTCTACGGTCCCGAACAGAATCCAACCACAACACTCCAGAGAGCCATCTATGTATCTACCCATACGAAACTGTTGTCCACCACCTCTTTGAGTGCCCAGCAATCGATGATATTAGGAAAATACTCCTTCCTTCAAGGCCAGATAAGTGGAACATCTTGTACGGACAAACAAACCAACTTGCGAAAACATGCAGAAATCACTACATGACACTGGGCCGAAGGGCGAAAGCCCAAGCGCCGCTGATTCAACTACAACAACAACAACAAATATTTTAATAATGTGACCCTTTATTGTCTGTTCCAGTAAAGAGACCAGGCTGAGGTAAATAAGAGAACAAATAACTTTTGTCTTCTTATTTACAATGTATGTATTTATTTGTGTCATTATATAAGGATTGAATAAATAAACCACAGAAATATAACAAGAAAATTTTATAGAGAAAGATGAAAAGAGATTTAAAGAATAGCTTCGTGTTTGAGATTGATCAATGCAGCGATCGGCTGTGAGGATTATTTTTTTTTTTTTTGTCTCTCTGGACGGAATTAGATCTCCCAGTTGCGATATAAAAAAATGTGCAACAATTTACATGTAAAATGTTATGTTGCCAGGATGGAGTGACAGATAACTTCAATCAACTTCCAGGCTTGTAGAGCTTCATTCCTTTCTTCTATCCGTTCATCATTATTGTCTGCACTCTAAAGGTTCTGAAATTTGATTTGACAGTCAATCTTTGAGGCTGAGGGAATATCTGGTAGGAGTGTCGAGTAAGACACTAAGTAGTGAGTCTTTGTTGTTACTGTCTATCATTGTTACTCCGTGTTCATTTCTCTCTATGTCTCTCTCTCTCTCTCTCTCTCTCTTGTTTTTTTTTTTTCTTTTTTAACCCATTTTTCATCTGTAGACCAGGGTTGTTCATTCCGCTATATGATATTCCGACTACGACATCGACTCCGACTTCTGAAATTTTAGGAAGTCCGTCTCTGACTCCCGACTCCGACTACAGTTTTTTTACTAGTCATATTTGGCATAACATTCGGAGCCTTAGTCCGGACATTTTTTACTAGTCATATATGGCATAACATTCGGAGCCGTAGTCCGGACATTCTTTACTTGTCATATATGGCATAACGTTCGGAGCCGTAGTCCGGACATTTTTTTACCCACTTTGACCCCGACTCCACTAAAAAAAACTACCGACTCCACGACTCCAACTCCCGCCTTCGACCCCACAGCCCTGGTCTAGACAGAAAACGTTGCTTCGTGTAGTTCCGGGAGTGGAGGGTGCTGTGCTGAGGCAAGAAAGAATATGACCACAGCTCCCTCATTCAAGACGTAAGAGGCGTTTGGTATGAGTTTCTAATTGGGGCTGGCAATCTCGTAATGTATAACATACTGCAACATAAACCACCTCTGTAAGAGCACGTGAATAAGAATTCAGCAGCAGATACGTGATCATCTACACCACCAGGCATGATACTCGAAGAAGAGGGGTTTGTTGGTTTAGTTCATTTACTCATCTATTTTTTGTTTGCTTTAATTCTTTGTTCTCCTTAATACTGCATAATTCAGAGACGTTGCTTGATCAGTTATGCTATGTTTTAGTGACTATCTCTTGCTGCATCTCGTCTACATCGTATCGATAAACTCGTCTGTGCGTCTCACATTCAAACTGTGTTTTTTTTTCTCACTCGGTGTTTACTTTCCTCTCCGAGTGTCTTCTTATATTTATTCAACTAATTGCTCGGCCAATTTCAACAAAAAAACTCGAACCCAGAACATTTCTAATTGATTTCACGGTCCTTAGACCTACCAGTTGTTGAGATTCTGTGAGATATGTATAATTTTCTTGTAGTCTTTGCTGTTGGTACAATATTTCATTATTTTATTTTAATAGATAAAATGTTTTGTTATTTGCAGTAAAATCAATAGATAGACCGTCTTTCTTTCCTTCATAGTGACATTATCACCCTCATCCCCGATAGATAGACCGCCTTGCTTTCCTTTCTAGTGAAATTATCACCGTCATCTCCGATAGATAGACCGTCTTGCTTTCCTTTATAGTGACATTATCACCCTCATCCCTGATAGATAGACCGTCTTGCCTTCCTTTCTAGTGACATTATCACCATCCCCGATATATAGATCGTCTTGCTTTCTTTTCTGTGACATTATCACCCTCATCCCCGATAGATAGACCGTCTTCCCTTTCTTTCTAGTGACATTATCACCATCATCCCCGATAGATAGACCGTCTTGCTTTCCTTTCTGTGACATTATCACCCTCATCCCCGATAGATAGACCGTCTTCCCTTTCTTTCTAGTGACATTATCACCCTCATCCCCGATAGATAGACCGTCGTCCCTTTCTTTCTAGTGACATTATCACCCTCATCCCCGATAGATAGACCGTCTTGCTTTCCTTTCTAGTGACATTATCACCCTCATCCCCGATAGATAGACCGTC
>JAMPIV010001502.1:0-112040 GCA_024509875.1 Oreohelix idahoensis
TTTTGGTGTTGATTTGGGGGGGGTGAAGGGGTTGTTTTATTTAGGGATGTTTGTTATGTTTTTGGTGTTGTGGGAGATTGGTGGGTTGGTAAGAAATGGGTTAATTTTTTTTTTTAGTTTTTGTTGTAGAAGTGTTTTTGGAAATATATGGATTGGATTTGGATTGTATTAGGGTTGATGAAGGTATGTTTATTGGGGGAGAGGTTGGGGTTAGATGGTGTTGGATTATTGGTTGTGGGTGATTTTTGATTTTTAAAGATTGGTTGTTTGTGGATTGTGTGGGTAGATAGGAGTGATAGAGAAGATAGAGGTGTAATTGAAGGAGAGTTATATTTTTTTTATTTTTTGGTTTTTTTGATTTGTGTTGTGAGAAGTATGTTTAGGGGAGAGTGATATATATAAATTGGTTGTGGAGAGGTGATGTGTTAGGGGAAGGGATATAAAATGTATGGTTGAAGTTGATTTATTGGTTTATGGAAATAAATAGGTTGAGATGATAGTTGATTGAATGGGAATGTGATAAATATTTAGTTTATCGTTGAAATAATGGCGCTTTCACACACACAGTGAAAGGTAGTCTCGTAGCAATACTTTTGCGCTGTCACACACAGTGAGGTCGTAAAACAGTGAAGGTAGTCTCGTAGCAGATACTTGTGCGCTTTCACACACACAGTGAAGGTAGTCTCGTAGCAGATACTTGTGCGCTGTCACACACAGTGAAGGTAGTCTCGTAGCAGATACTTGTGCGCTGTCACACACACAGTCTCGTAGCAGATACTTGTGCGTGTCACACACAAGGTAGTCTCGTAGCAGATACTTGTGCGCTGTCACACACAGTGAAAGGTAGTCTCGTAGCAGATACTTGTGCGCTGTCACACACAGTGAAGGTAGTCTCGTAGCAGATACTTGTGCGCTGTCACACACAGTGAAGGTAGTCTCGTAGCAGATACTTGTGCGCTGTCACACACAGTGAAGGTAGTCTCGTAGCAGATACTTGTGCGCTGTCACACACAGTGAAGGTAGTCTCGTAGCAGATACTTGTGCGCTGTCACACACAGTGAAGGTAGTCTCGTAGCAGATACTTGTGCGCTGTCACACACACAGTGAAGGTAGTCTCGTAGCAGATACTTGTGCGCTGTCACACACAGTGAAGGTAGTCTCGTAGCAGATACTTGTGCGCTGTCACACACAGTGAAGGTAGTCTCGTAGCAGATACTTGTGCGCTTTCACACACAGTGAAGGTAGTCTCGTAGCAGATACTTGTGCGCTGTCACACACAGTGAAGGTAGTCTCGTAGCAGATACTTGTGCGCTTTCACACACAGTGAAGGTAGTCTCGTAGCAGATACTTGTGCGCTTTCACACACAGTCTGCTAAATCCAACTATACACATTACACAGGTAAAGGTAGTCCCATTGCAGATACTGCCGTAGTGGAGAGAAGTGTTAGAGACATCACTTTACTAGGTCCAGCATCGAGAGGTGGGGGTGATAACTTTCCTTCCTCGCTGCCTTTTCCGTTCCTACCTCAAGAGGAAAGTCAGGTGCCCACTTACAGCTGGGTAGAGTGGAGCGTGTTGATGCCGTGAATCGGACCCGGTACCTTGTCCGCGAGAGACGAGCGCTTTAACCACTCTAAAGAAGCGAATATATTCAATTAACATCTCTGGGCACGTCATGAGTTAATTGATAAGCTTTCAGGACATGAACAGTTGCAATTTTACTGAGTTGATACGACATGGGTTAACAAAAGTCATTACTGCAGAAGTCTGTACATTCTGCTGCATATAATCTAACGCAGAGGTAAGCAATCGGTCGATCACAATTTACCGGCGGGTCGCAAGGAAAGAACTGGTAGAGCTTTAGGTGACGTAGTTGAAAAACATGTTTAAATTTGGGAAACTTCAGACCCCCCCCCCCCCCACACATATTTAAAGGCGTGGAATCACCAGGGTTTAACGGTGAAAACCCACCAGCTAGTTTCATGAAATTCACTTTATCTATGAACGACATAAGATAGGAATACGATCTTTTCTTTGACGTGAAGTCAACACTTGTTAAAATATCATGTAGTTAGAATTTTTTCACCGCTCATTTGACAGAATTACAGGAAGCAGGTCGTTTGGCGGAGGTAAAAAGTCACATATAGGCTGGACTTATTCGAAATGCTCGGAAACCTGAAAACAAACACGGTGTTTATCAAGGTAGATCTTTAGAAAGCCCTGTGTTTTCAAAGTGGATCTCCACAGCTCCTGTATTGCCTACCGCTGATCTAAGAAAACAGTTTGGCTTGAAAGAATAATAAAGATAAAGAACTTAAGGGGAGGTTGAATCCCCCACCCCCATGAAGGTCTTCAGTTAAAATATCAGTTTTTAAATGTATATAACATTGGAAAGTGTGGTCATTTTACTACAGTTGTGAATGTTTATGTTCATTAAAACCTCTGGGAATGCTTATATATATATATAGACAGTCGGATTTGCGACAAGTCATGTGATACAAGAGGTCGGCAGAGTCTTATAAACTAAATAATCAGACTTCCGAATTACTAGGGATAGGTGATTATAGATAATCACAATCTTGGAAGACATTTTGAAGAGTGAGCAGGAAGTGTGATGTAAGTAAACTTTGACAACATTTTACTGATACCACAACTCCATATATGGACGATACTGTTTGAATTTTTCAAACGCATGAGTCATGGAAAATATTACATGAGGAAAAGTTGTCATAACATGAGCTTTTGAATGTATTGTCTGGCATTTGAGGCGCGAATAAACAATCGCGTTGATTGGGAGTTTGTTAAAAGACGCCAGGTGGAAGTGTTGGCCGGGAACCTACGATATAATGTAGAAGAAGAAGTTTGACATACGGCACTGCATTTCAGAAATCGTCAACGTAGACAGCTCGGATCTTGCCACAGAAAAGAATTGAGTTGGATTATGAATTTATAGGACCGGACAAAACGTATTAAGACCATCTCTGAACATCAATAGAAAACTCGCCAATATTAATACGTAACCCATAATTCTACAGGACCACTCACAAGTCACAGATGGATTCTGAAATAGAAATAATACCCCAGTCGTGTGTTCAAGGCATCTGTGTTAAGTTGCCAAGTTTATTCTACTGAGCAAGAAATCTATCTTCCCTATTGGGGTAAGTTGTAAACATAAATTTTATGATATGAATTTGACATGTTAATACTTGCTAGTTAAAGATTCATACTAGCTGGCAACATCAGCATGTGAAAAGGATACATTCATGAACCACCACAGCAAGCGTTGGTGATTGCTTCGTGCTAGTTCTCACGGAAGAACCAAAAGCAGAGGTAACCCCAGACTCCGAATGGAGCAGGGAGTGAGTGATGATTACATCAACCTGTGCATAGTTGTATATTATCATTTTTGTGAATGTATGTAGACTTAATATGTTCCTTCAGGCACAAGCCATTGCCGCTGTCCAGTAACAAATGTTCCCTTAAATTAACTGACATACTGGTGATTTTTCATCACATGCCCTGAGTGATATGATATTTGTTCAGGGAGAGTAAAAAATCTGAGAAAACAAACGGCTGACGGACAGGGGGAAAATGCGCCTGAATAATATCAGGCAAACAAATATTTAGGAGCGGAATTAGTTCTTTTATTCCCTCTAAAGTTTGTGGTAACAGTACGAGGCGACCCGACTATTTGCGGTACGACCCGGAGAGACCTTTTGCTGTAATACTTGTCTGTGGTTCGAAGCTTGAGATCGACAACTGAAGATTCTTGCATTGACCAGGAGATGTTACTTCCTGAACTGATCTGGAAACGTTACCCTACTACAGAGACGAATCTACGGAAAAGCAGCATCGACTCTTCAGCTTTTTGACACGTCCCATTTTTAACTGGCCAAACACAACCGAACTCTATTCTGCTAGATTAATCAAGCCTAAAGACTTTTCGGTGAAGAAACCTAATTATTTTTCATAATAAAATAGTCACTTTTATGTACAAGTGTTAAAGTAATTGATCATTAAATTTGTATATGTTGATTTTGACAAATTCATAGTTGAATTAATCATTACAGAGAGAAAGGCATACGTATGACTCAGAACCTCTAGTATGTGTGTGTGTGTGTGTATGTATATATATATATATATATATATATATATATATATATATATATATATATATATATATATATATATATATATATATATATATATATATATATATATATATATATATATATATATACTGTTCAAAAAAAAAAACGCATAGCTACTGAAGGCACACACATAGCCATAATTTTGACATTCAATAACTTTTTTAATTTAATGAGTTAATTGTTCAAATTGCACACAAGAATACCTTAGGGTTCAACCAATCAATTGACAGTTGTTTTGCAGCTGGGTCACGAGAGTTTTTTGACGTAATGGCTTTCCCGTTAGTATAGTGTGTGGCCTCCTCTTGCATCGATCAGCGACTGACATCTCCTGGGCATGGATGTGATGAGACGTCTGATGTGGGCCTGTGGGATGGCTGCCCACTCTTCCCGGAGTGCCTGGAACAGATCACGACGATTGGCTGGAGCAACGTCTCGGCGACAAACACGTCTATCAGCCAAAAGTGGAAGGACATGGGGTCGAAGAATTTCATTGACATATCGTTGCGCATTCAAGCCTCCTTCAATGTGCACCAATTGACTCCTTCCGTTGTAACTGATCATTCCCCACACCATTGCACCTCCACCACCGTGCGGCGGAGCTTCATCAACGAAATTTTGGACAAAACGTTCATTTCGCCTACGGTAGACCCTACGCCGTCTATCATGACACTGCAACAAAAAGAAAGATTCGTCACTAAACCAGACACGTCTCCATTGTTTGTCAGCTGCCCATGGACGATGCTGGGTGGCCCAAAGAAGTTGATTTTGGCGATGGCGGCGCGTAAGGACAGGTCCTCGGTGAGGTCGTTGAGCCCAAAGTCCAGCGTCATGCAGTCTATTCCGGACAGTTTGATCAGACACATGACGTCCTGCAGGCAATGACTGGGCAGTTGAGAAAGCTGTTGTAAACCTGTCTCTGAGGTGACGAAGCCGAATAAAGCGATCCTCCGCTGCTGTTGTCACTCTGGGTCGTCCACTGCGATGCCGGTCTTCAACTGAGCCAGTGGCTTGGAACCGGTTTCAAAGTAGACTGATGGTACTCTGATGCACGTTTAGATGCCTGGCAACCTGACTTTGACTTTCGCCTGCATTCAGTAGGCCAATAGGAATGTTCCTTAAATTTATCGATAGAGACGCCATAAATGTCTGCTTGAAAATGAACTAAATTTTGTGTGTGTAGCATTATCCTTTTATAGGGTTTCAGTTGCGTAGTCAGTGAATAGTGTTCACCCCAAATTGTGTTGCTTTCACGTGCGCGCAACATGAGCTGTGGTCAAAAATTGCGTCATAAACACTTTTGACCACTGCGTTGTAACGATTACAAAAACGAACGCAATTCAGGTCAACACGTGCATTTGACACTGTAAAGAATATTTGAGGCTGGTTTTTATATACCCTAGCACCAAATTTTACTTACAAACTCATAAAAACGCGCCCTCGGATAGCTATGCGTTTTTTTTGGGAACAGTATATATATATATATATATATATATATATATATATATATATATATATAGATATCTATATATATATATATATATATATATATATATATATATATATATATATAGAGAGAGAGAGAGAGAGAGAGAGAGAGAGAGAGAGCTAATAAAAGGAATTTCGCTGAATTAAATCAACTGGGGGCTTGAAAAAGCTAAATAATACAATATACATCTTCACAAAAGGCAGCGGTCAGATAAATAGTTAACGTGCTCAGACTAATTCGGCAGTGTTCTTGACTTCTGAAATATCTTGTGAACACTCCCTCGAGTTAGAAGCATCATTATCCTTCTATCTACAACTCTGCCAAGAGTAATCTTGTGCGAAGGTAGATGTCGTACGGTAGGTTAATTGTTTTATTTGGCCCGTCTAGGTAGAGTGGATGTCGACAGATACGCGAGAAAAGGTATAGAAAATAGATTTCACAGTGGTAGATTGAGGGAAAGATATGTCTCTGGAGTGATTATGTTATCTCCTCCAGCCTATCCGTACGACTGTACTTTATTACCAGACAGCCTTTGCCTCCCTATTAAGAATAGATAAGTTACTCTACACACATAGCTATGTGACAACAAGACACACAAACGTGAAAAAAACTACGGATAAATGGGTATGGGTCTGACCACCACACAAAGGTAAGTTTCTTTGTAGTTTATTATCATTAAACTCGACAACATCAAAATATCTAAAGAAAAAAAAAGATCAAAGAGTCATTTACACGCATATGAAATAAAGCAGAAAAGTGCACCCTCCCCGAATGGAGGAAAAAACCCCAAAATTATTAACCCAAAGGTTGAAGGTTAGCACTATGTTACAGAACGAACAGTATTGGTACTCTATGAGACCCAGTAAAGTAAACAAAATTTAGACAAATCAGATATATGGATAGTTTCCAGCAAACAAGGAAAAATACTCACACACTCTCAAACAGTGACCACTCTCACACTCTTACCTAGTTGACTAGTATCAGTTGGTCTGTAATATCCCTTGGTAATAGAATTAGTCCATGAATATATTATCCATTTCACTTAATATTCTGTCACCCCAGTTGTCGCAGATCCAAATTGGCCCCAGTTCATCCCCAGAAACTAACTAGTGAGGTGAACGCTTAATATGGTGCTTCTCCTGGATATAAGTGTTACTACAAATAGTTAAAACTGTCAGAGTTCTTGAAGTTCACCCTTTCACGGGGAAATACTTCCAGTATTGGGAAACATCTGGTTGCTAAAAAAACTGTTACAAATGATGATGATGGTTCTTCTATCGGCCAACTCCGTGTTAGAGCGCCGATTTTGTACAGCGTATGTATCTAGGGATATACTCCACTTGAATTACGACTGTCAGGAGTCTGGGAACAATAATAATGTCATATGTACACCACTGTGGCTGGTAAAAATATAAATCTGGATTTGGTAAGTCCAGTGTTAAATTTTATTGTTCTCAAATATCATTTGGCGAGTGAACGTTTATAAATGAAGTTGGTAACGCACAAGCCAAGTAAAGGAGAAAATTAACAAAACAACAGAAGACCACTGGGCGCCCTTGTGATCAGGTCTGCGAATAATACAAGAAACATTTATGGAAAAAATGCTACTACTATATATACACACAGACAGGGACAAGACGATCTCTTCTCCACTCCGTCAGTCCTGATTAAATTAAAAAAGCACACGGTGTTTCCTTACGCCTACACGCTAGCAGACGTCGCTGGCGGCTGAGTTCGGTCGGGCTGAGTTATGTTAACTCGCCCGCCCACCCTCGCGCCGGCGGTCAGCGTACAATGTTAATTATTATTTAATTTCTCCATACGCGCTCCCTAAACAATGATCGCCTGTCATTAAATAGCTATAAAATTGTCGGTGTCTGTTAGTTTGTCGTATGGTATTAAAATAATAGACACTATAATAACAAATATACAAAATGAAATATAACGTGTATTTTATACTCCCACTATCAGTCGCTTTAATGCCTATAAGTCCGGTCAGCTAAACCGTCAAGTTTATATCTCTCCTGCAGAGATTAAGTGTCGCGTCTGCCTACACTGTTAACATAATTACGGTCTAAGTTATGTGGGTAGCGGGTGGAGTGATTTAACATTTTAATTGAATATCAGGTATGAAATCGCTACGCGTTACTTTGTTTCACTCGTTTTACTAGCGAGAAAAATCTAGTGAAGAATAAATGTTAAAAGCTATCACTTATTAAATCATTAGCACTCTTATCCTTTTACCAGAAAATTCAGAATGAAAATCTCCACGAATCAATAATACGCCATATCCACAAGAAATTGGTTCTAGGACTGCGCGCTAGAATATTCAAAATTCTGACTGACTTCTGATGGCGGGGTTAAGAAAACAGCAGTATATATATATATATATATATATATATATATATATATATATATATATATATATATATCATTAGATTGCTCTGATCTCTAATGTTGTTAATTTCGCGCTACTGTGTGGAACGAAGAATTCAGAAACTAGCGCTCAAGATGAAAGCTTACGATTCGGCTACCAGAATCTCTCGTCTGGCGCTGTTGACCGACATCAGAGGCTTTCGTTACGGCTAACGGGTTTCTCTTTAAAATGCCCGTGTCTCGAGATCAAAGAGCACAGGGGATTCTAAACTTTCCCTGAGTAAAAACTTCAAAAGGGTCTGTGTTTCGTCTCTCTCCCGTGCTGTCTGTATGAGAGGTATTATGATTGACAGATGAGCTCGCGTGGGTGGACGAGGTAAACAAAGCCTGATTTGTTTTCCTGTTATGACTTACAGGTCACGAAGTTTGTAAACACTGTGTTAGCTCTGTTAAAAGAAAAGAGGCGGTGACGAAAGAGTAAGCTGTGTAAGTAAAGACAAACAGTATAATGCATGTTTTTAGCTAGCAAATCACAGAGCAGCTATGAGGTTATAATAAGCTGTCAGATTACTGTAAACTCTTTTCCATTACTCGTCACAGTAGACACTTTTGTAGACCCACATTACATACTCTAGGTTTTGGCCACTGTTGGACCACTACTGCAGAGCAAGGGGAGGCAACCCGTGATAAGGTGGACTCTGGCTAAACAGCTTAAGGATATAGATTTTGCCTTCATCCTGACACTTCTGTCCCATAACGGTAATCAGAGGCAAGACAAAATGAAAATACGTGACGAGAGATCACAACAAGTGGGTCTGACAATACACACAAAGATAATGAGAATAAATGCAGGAAGTGATAACAAAACTGTACTGGAAGAAACACTACCAATGAATACAACTAAGAGTACTGAGAATGACTCCTTAAAAAAAAAGAAAACAGGGCCGTACTTTGTGTCAATAGCCTAATGGGCCACTCATGCTAGTCATGTTATCTTCTGTTGTGATATTCTCCGTGATTTCTCAGAACGTTTTAGACAAGAGCGTGCATTATACGTTCCAACGCAAACTTCGGTTAATATACGTTTGGTATATATCCACAATGCTTATATTTGCACCAACTGAATTATTAACTAGCGGCAAACCCAGCCTGCTTATTATATTCAATCACCATCTGCTAGTCCTGATGTCACCATCCCATTGTCCATACTATCAAATAAACGATGCATTATTCCGATAGCCTATCAGAAACGTTCTGATGTGAGAAATAATGTTTTGTAGGGCTAAACGGAAGAAACACCAATATACGAAAAAAGTGTGGGTAGGTTAAGAGAACGGTAACTAAACAGTTAACGAGAATAGGTAGATCAAATAATGCGTGATTGTATTTGTGACGTATTGACATAACGTCACAAACATATCTTTGTCCAAACAGACAACGCAGCGTCCTCAAGGCGATAGCGACGTCAGTTCCCAATCTCTTATTTCCGATTGTGAAGTCACCCCTTTCACCAATAACAATTAACCTGATCATACCTAAGGGTCTCTTATATTTGGACATGCGCCCTAATATAACCGACTGGGCTGAACGGGACGCGCCTCGCCAAAACGAGGCAAACATTTTTTAAAAAAATCATAAATAACGTGGATACGTTTTTAGTACACTGTTTTTGGCACGTCATACAACTGTAAGGTCACAAAGCTAACGGAGGAGGCTAACACAAAGGGCTGTCTCACTCACTCATACACACACACACACTTCATTTATCTCCAAAGATCTGTATTATCTCCAACAATGTTTTATAATAATGGTACAGGACTCAGATGAAGATTTCGAAGAGATTAAAAATAAACTGTCATAGACTGCAGATGATGCGACGATACAGAGAACTCAGGAAAATCTTCTAGAATTATATAAGGATCTGCAGTTGCTATTAGACAAAGTATCAAAATGGATGGCAGAATTTTAAAAAAAAGTATGAATAACAAAAGATTCCACTATTAGAATATTTATAAACATACACAACCTTCATTTACTGTACAACAGATGTTAAAAATAGACATATTTAAAGAAATATATAATATAGTGAAATAGTTTACAACAAGAGCACAAATCAATATCTGGCAGGTAGCAGAAGTATAATCTCTCTCACTCTCTCACTCACATACACAGACAGACAGACAAACACATACACCACAACCACACACATATATATATATATATATATATATATATATATATATATATATATATATATATATATATATATATATATATATATATATATATATATATATATATCTTTCTTCTTCTTCTTCCGTCCTTAGCCAACGACCGGCAAAGCAGTCAGTGGCCATTACGCCTAGTGGCGTCTTAAGGGCAACAGCGAATAGATTTTCTTTGCCGTTGTTCCCATCACGCCTAATGGCGTCTTTAGGGCAATGACAAATCAATCCATTTGTCGTTGTTTCCGTAATCAAAGTGACTGGCAAACGGGTGATCAGCCCGTTGGTATATATATATATATATATATATATATATATATATATATATATATATATATATATATATATATATATATGATGACCAGAACAACAGATCCACACCAGTTCCTTGAGATTCGAGTCTTCATGTCCACAGAAAAACCTTCATAACGAGCAATACAAATCCGACACACACCACGGAATCAGAAAGTCGCTGTCTCAAAATCGATTTTTATATTAATAAAACTTCAGGAAGCTATTTCCATTTTCGTATACGTGTTTTGGTCCCGTGGATGGGGGTGGGGGTATCCTAATATCGAAATATTTTACCTCCGGACAAAGATTCACAAGAATGTGTCCCTTCGGTAATGCCCAACCGACATTTCTTACAACCGGTGCCAACACAATTGTATCCTAGTTTTATTTCACAGGCTTCAACAAATTACTTTCCATAATATTAATAAGTGTTGCACCGGCAATGATGTGTGTATTTTTATTATTATTATTATTCTTATGAGCCCACAAAATAATAACACAAAGAAAAAATACTGTTATAACATTCATGACATTTCTCCGTGTGTGGTATACGAAGTTTTTTTTTCCATATTGCGCAGCGTACGAGAATGTCACAGTGACACTGATGCACTCACAGCTGGGGAGGGGGGGGGGGGGGAAATATCGGAATTCCCGCTACCATTGAAGCAGCGGTCAGATAAGTCTCTTCCCCCCCCTCCCCCAGTTTTTCTTAAATGAAAAGGGCAGACGTTCACCAAACGGAAAAGCAGGGAAACAAATTGATTATTATAAGCACATCAAACGTGGGGTCCGGCGTGGTATGATGTGACGGATGAAAAAAAAAGGGGGGGGGGGGGGAGAAACTTGTGCCTTTGAGGCACGGTCTGTTATTTCGCACTGTATCCATTGAAGGTAAAAGTAGTGCAACATCGCATACAGCCGGGAAAGAAGGGGGGGGGGGGGGGGGTGAAGTATTAGAGACTTCATTATATTAGTTTCAGCATCGAGAGGTGGGATGAGCAGTTAATCTCCTCGCTGCCTTTTCATCCCCTAACTCAAGAGCGGTGTCAGATACCCATTTACAGCTGGGCAGACTAGAATGTATCGATACCGTGGATTGAGCCCGGCACTTTGCTGCGAGAGACCAGTGCTCTAACCACTCCGTCAGTCGGACACAAACTCTATCCATTACCAGAGTTTACAACAACAACAACTACAAATAAAGGTAGTCCCATAGAAGATATTTCCCCGTGTATTTCCCAGGGGTGGGTCTCCGATGGGACAAAGAAAGAACAGGCCTACTGCTATCTCAGGCATGTCGTACAAGGCGACTAATATCAGGCTGGCAATCTCAACATGTCAAACAAATTGCTATAGAAAAGGTCGCTGCATCAACATATGAATGACTGGTGCAGGCTTTAGACCAGCTGTTGTAGTGCCTTCCTGCTCCATTAGGAGTGAACAAGAAAATGATGATGAATATAGCAGATACTGCCGTAGGTTAATGAAGAGTTCGAGACTTGACTATGCTAGATTTCAGGTTTATGGGGGGAGGGAGGGGGTGGTGACTGGTTCCCTTCTCGCTGCCTTTGCCGTCACTAACCAAAAAGCACAGTTAGGTACCGATTTACAGCTGAGTAGACGAGTGTAAAGCTGCCAGGTTTCAAACTCGGAGCCCGGTCCCGTTGCCGCGAGAAGCAAGCGAACTAATAATCTTGCCAATCGCCAAGAGTAGCTATTATCCTTAGAGCTTCCACTCTAGATACGTTTAATGTTTTGTCTTAGAGCTACATGTGTGGCAGCAAGATCTCTTAAAGTTTTCCTGTCTTGTGCAATTTGCTTCAGTGCTTTCCTAGATCCTAGTCCGCCTTATGTCAGTCTCAATCCTCAGTTTCCGATTTCTACATACATAATTTTCTTTTAACTTTTTTTATTTAGAAGTTTTGCCTCGTTTTGGCGAGATCCGATTCGTTCAGCCTAGACACCATTACATTGGTTATATTAAGTCGCATATGCAAATATAAAAAATACTGTCGTCTAGATAACAAGAATTTTTATTTTACTAACTGCAAAATATAATACTTCTTCTTCGTTCGCCCTCAGACTTCCACAATAATGACTCTAATAAAGGCAGTAGTCAGCTCAAGGTGCCTGACATCTCGTTCACCCTCAGACTTCCACATTATTGACTCTAATAAAGGCAGTAGTCAGCTCAAGGTACCTGACATCTCGTTCACCCTCAGACTTCCACATTAATGACTCTAATAAAGGCAGTAGTCAGCTCAAGGTACCTGACATCTCGTTCACCCTCAGACTTCCACATTAATGACTCTAATAAAGGCAGTAGTCAGCTCAAGGTACCTGACATCTCGTTCACCCTCAGACTTCCACAATAATGACTCTAATAAAGGCAGTAGTCAGCTCAAGGTACCTGACATCTCGTTCACCCTCAGACTTCCACATTAATGACTCTAATATAGGCAGTAGTCAGCTCAAGGTACCTGACATCTCTTTCACCCTCAGACTTCCACATTAATGACTATAATAAAAACAGTAGTCAGCTCAAAGTACCTGACATCTCGTTCACCCTCACACTTCCACATTAATGACTCTAATAAAAACAGTAGTCAGCTCAAAGTACCTGACATCTCGTTCACCCTCAGACTTCCACATTAATGACTATAATAAAGACAGTAGTCAGCTCAAGGTTCCTGACATCTCGTTCACCCTCAGACTTCCACATTAATGACTATAATAAAGACAGTAGTCAGCTCAAGGTACCTGACATCTCGTTCACCCTCAGACTTCCACATTAATGACTCTAATAAAGACAGTAGTCAGCTCAAGGTACCTGACATCTCGTTCACCATCAGACTTCCACATTAATGACTATAATAAAGACAGTAGTCAGCTCAAGGTCCACGACATCTCCAACAAAATATAATACGACTTTCCATGGTGAGACAAGATCATCAGTAGGAACCAGTGTGTGGAAAAGCTGAAACACGTGGACAAGGTAGCACCGAGTGGCACAGTGATTACAGCGATAGCTTCTACAGGAAAAGTTACAGGGTCGGAAAACCTTTTATCGTCATGCTTCAGTTTACCTAGCTGTGAATGGGCACCTGACTAAGGGCTGTTGAGTTAAAAAAATGCAAAGGCAGTGAGGAAAAGAACCGGTTACCTCACCTCATAAAGCTGAGATCTAGTAAAGGTGAAGTCTCTAACGCTTCACTCCTTTATAGACTTCACCAAATTCATGTCAAAGTCCTCCTGTCTCGTGCAGTCAGCTAAGACTTTCCATGTCTTCCTCCTGGCTTTAATTTCTGTCTCAAATTTTCTTGTCTCTTGTGTCTTTTTTTTTTTTTGGGTCTTCCTCTACACCTTCTACCCTGGGAATTCCAGAACATGGACAGCCTTGTAGTGCTTTAAACAGGATTTTTTTTTTTAAATGATCTTACTACCATCGCCAGGTTCTCATCTTTTATTCCACTGGCACTTAGTCTGGTTCTTGTCATCAGTTCCATATTGGTGACCATGTCATACCATTTCAATCCTTCTATTCTACGATACTACCCATTTACAGTCTGTAAATTCTTGGTTGATGTTTTTGTTGTTCTCCATGTTTAGGAACCATACAATAGGCGTGGCTTGATTATCTGCGTTGAAAATTCTTATGAGCAACCTCAATTAGTAAACGTAAAGGCAGTCCTATAGGAGATACTGCCGTAGATAAGTGAAGTATTAGAGACTTAACTATACTAGGTCTGGCTTTTTTATGAAGTGGGGTGACCAGTTCCATTTCTCGCTGCCTTTGCCTTCCATAACTCAAGAGCATAGTCAGATACCCATTTATAGTTGGACAGACTGCAGCGTAACGCTCCCAGGTGTCGATCTCTAAACTAGGCGCCTCTAAAAAAATGCCTGATGGAACAGCGGTTATTTTCTTATGGAGCACATGAACCGTTCTGCGTGGCAATAATAACGGAAGTTGGACATACAGATAACTAAACTCTACAGTCTAATTCTTCTAAACAAAACTGCATGCCGGGACCAGTTGCCATGACAATTCGTTCGTTGGCTTTAAGTTCACTTCTTCTTAACCCTCCTATAATATCATGCGATGTCCTCGACTAACAGAATTGAGATCTTGGGTGAAATGTGCTCAGACCCTATATATCAGGGTTTCTTAGCCTTTGTTGTGCCATGGACGCCTTTGTTGTGCCATGGACGCCTTTGTTGTGCCATGGACGACTTTGATTTTCCGATGAAGGCAATGAACTCCTTTTATTTTTCAATGAAGGCTATAGGCCCCTTTGATTGCCCGATGACAGCTATTGGCCCCTTTGATTGCCCGATGACGGCTATAGGCCCCTTTGATTGCCCGATGACGGCTATAGGCCCCTTTGCCCGATGACGGCTATAGGCCCCTTTGATTGCCCGAGGAAGGCTATGGGCCTCTTTGATTTTCAGAGGAAGGCTATGGACCCCTTTGATTTTTCAATGAAAGCTATGGACCTCTTTGATTTTCCGACGAAGGTTATAGACCCTTTCTTGGAAAAAAAATATTCATTAAAGCATAATTTCAAAACTCTGTATTTGTACAATTTTAGGCTATGTACACGGGCCATCTAGAATCCATTCACGGAACTCTAAGTGGATCACATATTAAGAAACCATTGTTCTAAATGGTGAGTAATTAAATTCCTTTGCACACTGGTTTTTTTTAGGACACCCACATTACTATTATTAGCTGTTGATGGTATTATTTACGTTCTTCTGTAAAACCACATCTCTGCATCTAATGTAGTTACTGCGTGAACTTATATGAATTACAGTTGGTGATTCACTCATGTGTTACCGGGGCTCGAAAGGGAGCAAAGAATAATAACAATGTTCCCTACCATGCATGTCAGAGAAAGCGATTAAGGAGGGTTGTGCATGGGGCTGGTTACCCCATGTTGTTAAAAAAAAAAAATGCAAAACCACAAAAACTTGAACAAAATGGGCCGGTCAACTAAGGAGAATAAAACTCAGTCATCTAAGACAGAAGAAGGTACTCTGGCAGGAAGGCGCATGACGCAACACAGAGTAATGACAAGAACAAGACAAGCACCAGTGGAACAAGACAGAAGAAGAGGACGCTGCAGATGGACAGGATTCACACTGAGAAAACCTGTTGATAGCATTACTAGACAATCCCTGTTTCTGGAATCCCCAGGGTAAGAGAGGTGGAGGAAGACCAAAGGACACATGAAAAAATGAGAACTGGAGACAGACATGAAAGGGGTGAACAAAAAAAAAACACGGAAAGACCTATGCTCCTTTGGAAGCTGAAAAGTGAACGAAGAAGACAGCTGGTGATCTGTTTATTAGGCCGTGGCCAAAAGGGGTATGTGGACCACAGGTTAAGAAACCCTGCTGGATATCCTTGATGAGGTCAATAGGCGAAGTTTAGAAGTATGGTTAACAGATGTGGCGCTGAACAGTGCACAATGACTCCGCATAAACACTAGGGGAGGCTGAGAATCTGTGCACTGACTGAACTTCCTTTTGTTCTCTTCCTTCAGACTGAATACAGGAAGATGAAAGACATTTCATTGTAGTGCTCCTTCTCTGCAGTCTTTCGTTTCCCCAACTTTTCTACGTTTATGGGAATCTTTTTACTGAGGGAGCACGAAGGGTATCAGCACAGATTTTCCCATGACGATCAAAAGCATTTCAGTTTTCGCATGTCCTACATCGAAGAACTTCAAGACCCAAGTCTAACAGAGGTCAGTTAGTCTAAACATGGAGTAAAAAAGTATTATTTTAAGAGGTTTAACAAAAAAAATGTAGATGTGGTGGAAAATAGTGGTAAATCAAATAATTTATACCTTGTTACCTAACAGCCTTTCGTGGTATAACAGTTGAATAGTAAGACATATTAAGAAGCTGGTCCTCACGATTTTTCAAGGTGGTGTCAGGATTTGTGACTCCTCCCCCCTTTTACCGCAGTACAGTCCTATATGTCCTATTATCAGACTCATGCTATAGAGTTGGATCAGACTGTAATTTGCGCGAATAATGTTCACTGTAGCATTTTACAAAAAAGATAATACACTTTTGTTGTTAAAATCTTATTTTAGGTAATTTTTTATCTTTATTCATGTTCAATTGTAGATGATCTTCTTCTTCTTCTTCTTCCATCCTTAGCCATCAACCGGCAAAGCTGTATGTGGCCAGTACGCCTAGTGGCGTCTTAGGGCAACAACAAATTGATCAATCTATCGCTGTTTCCACCACGCCTAGTGGCGTCTTTGTGGAACAAAAACAGACCAAACAATCTATCATTGTTTCCGTAATCAGATTGGTTGGCAAGCAGGTGATCAGCCCACTGTGCGAAGTTTTTACGGGATGGGGTAAACAGCCCCATGCCCATACCCTCCTTAGTCGCCTTTTACGACATGCGTGGTAGGGTGCAGTGCTACCATTCTTTGCTCCCCTTTCGGGCCCCGGTAACACACGGGTGTGTAGATGATCTATCACTGCGCTATTTTCGAAAAAAGGAATAATACAAGCACACACACACATATATATGTATTTTTTTTTTTTTATTTAATCATGACAAATATTCCGTTCAACCTCCGATGGGTTATATTTAGGATAAATATTGTTTTCAATTCGAAATACTGTAATATGAACAACTGCCGATATGGGAAAATGGCATCGCATCTGGCAAATGATTATATGTAGGGCAAATCATAATTACATCCGTGTGTTACCGGGGCCCGAAAGGGGAGCAAAGAATAGTAACACTGTCCCCTACCAAGCATGTCGTAAAAAGCGACTAAGGAGGGTTGGGCATGGGTTCGGTTACACCATCCTGTAAAAAAATTTTAAACCACAAAAAACTTCAACAAATATGGACAAGTCAAATAAAGAAAATAAAACACAGCCATCCAAGACAGGGGAAGGTCCTCTCGCGGGGAGGCGTATGATGCAACACAGAGAAAGCCGAAAGGAGTCTGTGTTGCTGACTAACCTTCTTTCTTCTAGGAGAACTTCCAGATTTGGCACCTGGAATGTTCGGACATTAAACGAACAAGGGAAAGTGGCGCAAGTAGCAGCAGAAATGAGGGAATACAAAATCGAGGTTCTGGGAATGTGTGAAACAAAGTGGAAGGGGGTAGACAGGAAGAAACTCATCACAGGTGAATTGGTGCTGTCCTCAGGACATGAAGACGAAAGTTCACACCACAGTGAAGGGGTAGCTCTTATGTTATCTAAAGAAGCACAGAAAGCACTAATTGAATGGGAAGCTGTTGGACCCAGAATAATAACAGCTTCTTTCAAAACAGCTAAAAAGAAAATTCATGTAAATGTCATCCAATGTTATGCACCAACTAATGACAAAGAAGAGTCTGTGAAAGAAGCATTTTATACTAAACTACAGGAAATTATGGATAAAGTAAAAAGAAGAGACATCACAATTTTGATGGGTGACATGAATGCAAAGATAGGTACAGTCAACACTGGATTTGAAGAAGTCATGGGAAAACATGGGCTAGGAGTAATAAATGAAAATGGAGAGCTATTCGCAAACTTCTGTGCTTCATATCAACTGGCTATAGGAGGAAGCATGTTTCCACATAAGAGAATACACAAGGCAACATGGATATCACCAGACCATAGAACAGAAAATCAGATTGATCATATATGCATAAACAAGAAGTTTAGATCATCATTGCAGGATGTAAAGGTATATAGAGGAGCAGATGTGGCATCAGATCACCATCTTCTGATAGCCAAAGTAAAAAATGAAACTCAAGAGATATGCAACAATGCAAAATTATAGACAACAGTTTAATGTAAGACAGCTAAGAAATCAAGAAACAAGAGACAAATTTGCGGTCACAGTATCCAACAAATTCCAAGTGCTCCAACAGCTGGAAGATGTAGAGAATACAGAAGACTATTGGCAGCAGGTCAAAACAGTATGGATGGAGACATGTGAAGAAATACTGGGGAAAAGGGAAAGACAACAAAAAGCATGGATAACAACAGAAACCATCAATAAGATAAAAGACAGAAAAAACAAGAAAGCAGAGTTAAACACAAGCAAAACTAGAAGCTCCAAAGCCAAAGCTCAAGAAGTGTACACAGAAGCAAACAAAGAAGTAAAAGAAGTATCAAAAGAGACAAGAGGAAGTATATTGAGGAGTTGGCAAGAGAGGCAGAAGATGCTGCAGCCAAAGGAAATATGAGAGAACTGTATAGCAGCACAAAGAAGCTAACAGGGAAATACAAGCAAACAAGTTGCCTCATAAAGACAAGAATGGGAAACTGCTCAGCAATATACAAGAGCAAATGAAGAGGTGGACAGAATATTTTGGGGACCTTCTCAATAGACCAGCTCCACAAAACCCGCCGGACATCCAGCCAGCAGAAGAAGAGCTACAAATTAACGGTGAAAGACCAACGAAAGAAGAAATAAAGAAAGCCATAAAGCTTCTAAGAGAGGGAAAAGCGTCTGGACCTGATGGCATTCCAGCAGAGGCCATCAAAGCAGATATCGACACGGCTACAGAGATGTTATATAAATTACTTGGTAAAGTCTGGGAAAAGGAAGAGATACCAGCAGAATGGAAGGAAGGATATCTGGTTAAGTTGCCTAAGAAGGGAAATTTACAAGAGTGCACAAATTATAGAGGAATAATGTTACTATCAGTGCCAGGGGAAGTGTTGGACAGGATTATTCTTGGGAGATTGGGGGAGTCCATGGGCGGGAGACTGAGAGATGAACGGGCAGGTTTTCGACGGGACAGATCATGTGCAGACCAGATGGCCACTTTGGGAATAGTGGTTGAACAAAGTCTGGGATCACCCGTGTGTTACCGGGGCCCGAAAGGGGAGCAAAGAACAGTAACACTGTCCCCTACCAAGCATGTCGTAAAAAGCGACTAAGGAGGGTTGGGCATGGGGCCGGTTACACCATCCTGTAAAAAAATTTTAAACCACAAAAAACTTCAACAAATATGGACAAGTCAAATAAAGAAAATAAAACACAGCCATCCAAGACAGGGGAAGGTCCTCTCGCGGGGAGGCGTATGATGCAACACAGAGAAATCCAAAAGGAGTCTGTGTTGCTGACTAACCTTCTTTCTTCTAGGAGAACTTCCAGATTTGGCACCTGGAATGTTCGGACATTAAACGAACAAGGGAAAGTGGCGCAAGTAGCAGCAGAAATGAGGGAATACAAAATCGAGGTTCTGGGAATGTGTGAAACAAAGTGGAAGGGGGTAGACAGGAAGAAACTCATCACAGGTGAATTGGTGCTGTCCTCAGGACATGAAGACGAAAGTTCACACCACAGTGAAGGGGTAGCTCTTATGTTATCTAAAGAAGCACAGAAAGCACTAATTGAATGGGAAGCTGTTGGACCCAGAATAATAACAGCTTCTTTCAAAACAGCTAAAAAGAAAATTCATGTAAATGTCATCCAATGTTATGCACCAACTAATGACAAAGAAGAGTCTGTGAAAGAAGCATTTTATACTAAACTACAGGAAATTATGGATAAAGTAAAAAGAAGAGACATCACAATTTTGATGGGTGACATGAATGCAAAGATAGGTACAGTCAACACTGGATTTGAAGAAGTCATGGGAAAACATGGGCTAGGAGTAATGAATGAAAATGGAGAGCTATTCGCAAACTTCTGTGCTTCATATCAACTGGCTATAGGAGGAAGCATGTTTCCACATAAGAGAATACACAAGGCAACATGGATATCACCAGACCATAGAACAGAAAATCAGATTGATCATATATGCATAAACAAGAAGTTTAGATCATCATTGCAGGATGTAAAGGTATATAGAGGAGCAGATGTGGCATCAGATCACCATCTTCTGATAGCCAAAGTAAAAATGAAACTCAAGAGATATGCAACAATGCAAAATTATAGACAACTGTTTAATGTAAGTGTGGTGAAGTGGGATGTTATAAATATTTATAGGGGACTTAGTGTACTGACTGAGATCAGCTGTGAAGGTATATATATATCTAATAAGAGTAGTGTATTATATATCACCTTACTTGCTACCACATATCTATATATCTCAGTCAGAATTATTCTGGAATAGTGTGATGACTACGTTATGTGTCTAGGGTATGTGTATGATGAAGTGTAAGTCACAACAACAGACAGATAAACAATTTAATTTAATCCACTACTCTTAACAACACTGTGACACTCACATACATATAACACTCTATGAGAATATCTTAAAGAAGTCACTCGTAACTTTTCAAATAACAATATATATTCATTACTGGCATGAATGAATATGTGTCCTGATTCAACTACAAGGGAACCAGGAATCACAATCAATTTAAATTACAAGTTATGTACAGAATGTATTTAATATGAATATTGTAGTGACATATATTATTACAAATGTTCTATGTGTGTCAGTTGTGTAGTAGTAAAATGAGGTAATACTGGTTTTGTTTTGTTCAAGCTCTGTTGGTATTTGTCATCATGACTTCAATAGTTTGTCTTTTGGGACTAGTATTGGAGATGTTCTCAGTTCCTGATATTAAGACAATTAAATTCCCCTCTTAATGTTAATTTTTCAAAGTCAGTTCAAGATGAGGGGACATAATGTTGAGCTCAGCTGGCCAAGTTAGCTTATCTGGCGTGATGGCGGCAGGAAAGGACTCCTCTGCTCGAATTCTCCTCCGGGCTCTGGAGACACCTCACTGATAGCTAAAAGACCAAGGAGTATGCTGTCCGACTCTGGATTCAGCAAAGCTCTGACTAGGTGCTGCTCAGTACCATCAAGACCACTGTCCCTGAAATCAAGAAGGATGTACCTTCTACTTCATAACTAACTTAAACTCTCTTGTTACACTGATCACAACACAGCACAAACATTGAGTTCAGAGCATTAGGCCAACTGTCAGCTTCATTTGAAATACTTTATTCCAGTATTACCCTTCTTAATGGTTACTACGCCTCTGCAATTCCAGCATTATTTCTTTCTATTCAATCATCCAGGTGTCAGTGTACTGTTTGGCCATTCCATGCCGTTTTACTTCTCTCCGACACCCTCTGTTCAGGCTGGAGCATTACAGGCTTTACCTCACGTTGGCCACTGAACTACACATATATATACAGGCATAAATCAACAATTCACATTCAATTTTCATTAAAAGATATTGAATGGTTCAAGCTTACCACAATTCATACGAATAAACACAGATACGTTGATTAGCAATGAATTCTGGCACAAACTGGCACAAATTCCCATCTGCTTATCTTCCAGGCTTTTATTTAGCCAAATATAAGCTGGCTTCAACGCACTGATGCTTTATCAATCTTATTTAAACAAGTGGTTTCGAACTAACGCTCCCAAGTGTGTATATCAGCGAGTCTGACCAATGATCCCCGTTTCGACAAGTGTTTGAAAAAATGTTACCTTTCCCCGTTTCCCCTAACAACCAAGATAGTATTTATAGCCCGACCAATCGTGGTTAGGCTTTCATTTGTTGCGCTCCAATCAATTTGAAGTTTACATGGTAGGCTATTTCTGTAACGTAAATTTTTTTCAAACACGTTATAAAAAAAATCTTATGAGCAGAAATGATTTTAGGCTGTCAGGCACCCCCAATATTTTATTTTGGGTATAATTTATTAATTCCTGGACTATTTGCGTAACGTTTTACATATTATTTGTCAGCAAGCCCTAAGGAACCCAAAAATACAAATTTAAAGGAGCTACGTGGCTGCATTCAAAATATGCAATTTCTTCTACCTCCTGTTTCGAAGATGTGCTGTCTGGGTACTGTTATGTTTTCAACCGTAAACCCATCTAATGTTATCTTTTCTAATAAGAGTTTTTTATGATTTATAAACCTAACTCTGGGAAAGGGTAGTGTATTTTATCACTGTCCGTCTGAAAAAAAGTTAGTGCTTGTAGTCTTACACGCGTGATGGCAGCATTTGTGTATCGCGCGAGCGTGTTGCATGCGTTCCTGATTTTCAGCCCTCCCCTCTCTCTTTATCCTTTTGTCCATCTGTTCGTTCGTTTTGGTAACGTAATATAATTAATGTTAGGATTAATTTAGGTCATTACGCAGTACGTCTCAATGTTTTTCTTAGAAATGCAGCACACGTTTCATTGAAGAAAGCGGGTAATAATACAGTAAGCTTTTACTATCAACGTGAAAGCGTTACAATTTGCAGACGAAGCATAAAACAAGGGGGATTTCGAGTACAGTCATTGTGACAGCACTGTTCTTTACCATTGCTCTTCTCTTTATTTATTAGATGTATTTATTAGGCTTTATATTTACCTAATAATTTATATATGTGGATTAGAATATTTCATGACAGTAAGACAGCTAAGAAATCAAGAAACAAGAGACAAATTTGCGGTCACAGTATCCAACAAATTCCAAGTGCTCCAACAGCTGGAAGATGTAGAGAATACAGAAGACTATTGGCAGCAGGTCAAAACAGTATGGAAGGAGACATGTGAAGAAATACTAGGGAAAAGGGAAAGACAACAAAAAGCATGGATAACAACAGAAACCATCAATAAGATAAAAGACAGAAAAAACAAGAAAGCAGAGTTAAACACAAGCAAAACTAGAAGCTCCAAAGCCAAGGCTCAAGAAGTGTACACAGAAGCAAACAAAGAAGTAAAAAGAAGTATCAAAAGAGACAAGAGGAAGTATATTGAGGAGTTGGCAAGAGAGGCAGAAGATGCTGCAGCCAAAGGAAATATGAGAGAACTGTATAGCAGCACAAAGAAGCTAACAGGGAAATACAAGCAAACAAGTTGCCTCATAAAAGACAAGAATGGGAAACTGCTCAGCAATATACAAGAGCAAATGAAGAGGTGGACAGAATATTTTGGGGACCTTCTCAATAGACCAGCTCCACAAAACCCGCCGGACATCCAGCCAGCAGAAGAAGAGCTACAAATTAACGGTGAAAGACCAACGAAGGAAGAAATAAAGAAAGCCATAAAGCTTCTAAGAGAGGGAAAAGCGTCTGGACCTGATGGCATTCCAGCAGAGGCCATCAAAGCAGATATCGACACGGCTACAGAGATGTTATATAAATTACTTGGTAAAGTCTGGGAAAAGGAAGAGATACCAGCAGAATGGAAGGAAGGATATCTGGTTAAGTTGCCTAAGAAGGGAAATTTACAAGAGTGCACAAATTATAGAGGAATAATGTTACTATCAGTGCCAGGAAAAGTATTAAACAGGATTATCCTTGAGAGATTAAAAGAGTCCATAGACAAGAAACTGAGAGATGAACAAGCAGGTTTTCGACAAAACAGATCATGTACAGACCAGATAGCCACTTTGAGAATAATAGTTGAACAAAGTCTGGAATGGAATTCACCACTATACATCGGATTTGTGGACTACGAAAAGGCATTTGACAGTGTAGACAGAGAATCACTTTGGAAATTGATGAGGCATTATGGAGTTCCCCTGAAGATCATTAATTTAATAAAGAAAACATATGAAGACATGACATGCAGAGTTCTTCACGAAGGACAGCTTACAGAACCGTTTGGGATAAGAACAGGAGTGCGACAGGGATGCCTCTTGTCTCCATTTCTTTTCTTGCTGGCAATAGATTGGGTTATGAGATCATCGACAACACACAATAGAAATGGAATCCAGTGGACTCTGACTAAGCAGTTGGATGATCTGGATTTTGCTGATGACTTGGCTCTTCTGTCCCATAACCGTAATCAGATGCAGGACAAATTGAAAACACTCGATGAGAGGTCACAGCAATTGGGTCTGAAAATACACAGGGAAAAGACAAAAATAATGAGAATAAATGCAGGTAATGATAACAGGGTTGAACTTGAAGAAACACCAATTCAAGATGTAGAATCATACACATATCTTGGCAGTAATATAGACAAAGTTGGAGGGACAGACAGCGATATCAAAATAAGAATACAAAAGGCTAGAGGAGCTTTCATTGCATTGGGAAATATATGGAGATCGAGAGAGATCGGATCCAGCGCGAAGGTAAGAATCTTCAATTCAGATGTGAAGTCAGTCCTATTGTATGGCTCGGAGACATGGAGAACAACAAAGACAACAACCAAAAAGCTACAGACTTTCATAAATGGGTGCTTGCGTAGAATAGAGGGATTAAAATGGTATGACAAGGTTACCAACGTGGAACTGATGACAAGAACTAGACAAGTGCCAGTGGAACAAGAGATGAGAAGAAGACGATGGCGATGGATAGGACACACACTGAGGAAACCTGTTGATAGCATTACAAGGCAGTCCTTGTTCTGGAACCCCAGGGCAAGAGAGGCAGAGGAAGACCAAGAAGTACATGGAGAAGAGAGTTGGAAACAGAGGTGAAAATGATGAGGAGAACATGGAAAGAACTTGAGATGATGGCACGGGACAGGAGGACTTGGCATGTGTTTGTTGAAGGCCTATGCTCCTTTGGGAGTGGAGGGTTATGAATGAATGAAAGTCTGGGATGGAATTCACCACTATACATCGGATTTGTGGACTGCGAGGGGGCATTTGACAGTGTAGACAGAGAGTCACTTTGGAAATTGATGAGGCATTATGGAGTTCCCCTGAAGATCATTAATTTAATAAAGAAAACGTATGAAGACATGACATGCGGAGTTCTTCACGAAGGACAGCTTACAGAACCGTTTGGGATAAGAACAGGAGTGCGACAGGGATGCCTCTTGTCTCCATTTCTTTTCTTGCTGGCAATAGATTGGGTTGTGAGATCATCGACAGCACACAACAGAAATGGAATCCAGTGGACTCTGACTAAGCAGTTGGATGATCTGGATTTTGCTGATGACTTGGCTCTTCTGTCCCATAACCGTAATCAGATGCAGGACAAATTGAAAACACTCGATGGGGGGTCGCGGCGGTTGGGTCTGGGGATACACAGGGAAGGGACAAGAATAGTGAGAGTAGATGCAGGTGGTGATGGCAGGGTTGAGCTTGGGGAGACGCCAATTCAGGATGTGGAGTCGTGCACATATCTTGGCAGTAGTATAGACAGGGTTGGAGGGACGGACAGCGATGTCAAAATGGGAATGCAAGGGGCAGGAGGGGCTTTCATTGCATTGGGAAATGTATGGAGATTGGGGGAGGTCGGATCCAACGCGAAAGTAGGAATCTTCAATTCAAATGTGAGGTCAGTCCTGTTGTGTGGCTCGGAGACATGGAGAACAGCAGGGACAACGGCCGAAAAGCTGCGGACTTTCATGGATGGGTGCTTGCGTAGAGTGGAGGGATTGGAATGGTATGACGGGGTTGCCAACGTGGGGCTGATGACGGGAACTGGACAGGTGCCGGTGGAGCAGGAGATGAGAGGAAGACGATGGCGATGGATGGGACACACACTGAGGAAACCTGTTGATGGCATTGCAGGGCAGTCCTTGTTCTGGGGCCCCCAGGGCGGGAGAGGCAGGGGGGACCAAGAGGTACATGGAGAGGAGAGTTGGAGGCAGAGGTGAGGGTGATGGGGAGAGCGTGGAAAGAACTTGAGATGATGGCACGGGACAGGAGGACTTGGCATGTGTTTGTTGAAGGCCTATGCTCCTTTGGGAGTGGAGGGTTATGAATGAATGAAATCATAATTACCAATTATACGTGTATGTTTAACAAAAACCCAAACAAAACGAGATAAAACCTAACAAAACCAAACAAAAACATCAAACAAAAATAATAGTAAGAGGGAGGGGTGTAAAGGCCTGTTGTTTCTAGTTATATAACTAACTTTAATAGATATTTAATCGACTTTCATCTGTCAAAAGTCATATGTATTGTAAGAACAGCATCAGACCTTCACCTCCCCAATTTACTATATATTACCTTTTGTTCTTGTTATACACTGTTTGACTAAATTATGCAGTTCCCTAGTCTATTCTCAACACCTCTTCTATATTTATAAGTAAATTTGATTCACGCAAATAATCTAATGGGATTCTCATTTGTTCATACTTCTTACATTTTAACAAGAAATGCTCTATATTATTGTATTGAAGACATCCTGCATATAAGGAAAAGATCAGTTTAATATTATCAAATAATTTTTACTGTGAAATTCTGTTTAATTTTTCACGTTCTTTTCTTCTTCGCATACTCTCAGAAGTCTACTTGAATATTTTCAAAGAAAATAGTGGCCAGCTTGAAGCTGTATCTCCACAGGGTTTTTCAAGGAATGATACTGGTGACGGCCATATATGGTTTCTCTGTTCCTCATATATATATATATATATATATATATATATATATATATATATATATATATATATATATATATATATATATATATATATATATATATATATATATATATATATATATATATACAGCTATGCGTCGCTCTATGTCCATGATACGTTCTGTGAAATAGGACGTTATGTGATTTGGACGTTGTGCGAACACCATACTATATACTTAGCAAAGTTATATGGGATACTGTAGTGTACCTGTATTGACTAAATAGCCAAGATACTGTACACATACAGTACTGTATTTCAGCTCATGTACTGTATCTGGCAAGGTAATATTGTACAGTATATGGGTTAAGTAGAAAAATAATGTAAAATACTGTATACTGTACATAGGCTAATATGTAATCTGTACTCGCCACATTTCACTGGTTTCCCACCTTCATGATGTTTAATTACCTTTTGTTTCACTTCCAAATCGATACTTTTCCTTTGCCTCTTGCTGCTGCTATCACTAGAACTGGTTTTGCTGCGTTTGGGAGCCATGATGCACTTCACGGTAATGTATTTTCGAAAGAAAATTACACAGAGATAACGCTACAACGCATAAGGGAAGCGCGATTCACGAGGTTTGATGCTGCTCCCTACGATTCGAAGCATACACTGTTACACGGTAAACTTTTTATTTGTAAGTATGGAAAGTTCACATTAAAATAACGATAGAAAGTACAGTACAGTACATACATAAGCCAGTAACATAGACGTTTATTATGACTATCAAGACATATGTACTGTATTACAGGTTATATATGTACTGTACCATTATACGCCTGGCATAGCAATCGCTTTGTACTGTACACAAGAGACATGGGATACACGTGTTGCGTGCGGGAAGCTGTTGCTTTCGCTACGTCCGGTTACGTCCGCTACGTCCCGTTCTCCGATCGGGATTTCTGAACTCTATTATTATAACCTTATAGGACCACGGACGTATATGCGGTCGGACGTTGCCCGAACGGACGTTATGCGGCGCATAGCTGTGTATATATATATATATATATATATATATATATATATATATATATATATATATATATATATATATATATATATATATATATACACACTTCACATACACAAACACACGCACACATACCAGATAGGTGACTGTTTCGTGCAAAAATTAGGTCACATTCAGTAGAAACAGACGCAATTTCAAAAGACTATTCTATATCACAAACTGTGCCTTAAATCCGGGATCCGCCAAAAAGTAGTCCAAGAAAACCTAATTTACAGCACAAATAATACCAGATTCTCCCAGTTCTAAATGTATGGTATTTATCTATTGTATACAAACAAATAGGTACAGAAATAACACAGATTTGGGCGTTGAGAGAAAAAAGCAATTCTATCGTAACTTATCCGTACTTTAGTCTAGGAGCGTTTACACCAGGGGTTCAAAACTTGTCTGAGTGTGATAAAATAACATCGAACGTCACATTTACCTGTGCCATCCTGTAATTCATTCTGTGCTCTTCACTTTCTTTTTTCCCACCTTTGACAGTATTTGGTATTTTCGATTCCTTGTTTACACTCTCTTCCCTCAATTCTTGTCATGTCGGGACTTCAGCGACCATCTTTGCTGATTAGGGTAATCAATCACTTTCGTTTGAACCCATATTGACACCTTGGATCTGGAGAGAGAAATGTGGTTTACTAATCTGTAACTCATTTCCGACCAGATAGTGTGTAGGAGTGACCGGATTAGTGAGTAAACAACCTTGGGATGGCCACAGTCGATTATCTTATAACTGAAAATAGTTTGTCAGACCAGGTTGTTGATAGTGTTGGCTGGACCGGGCAGACTTGGGGTAGGCGTTGGTTACGATAAGTATCCATCTTGAAAGAGATTACCTGGGATAGATTATGAAGTCGTGATTGTAAACATGATCGATAATAGACGGAAGATGACATACCTTACATGGGAAGTGACTTGTAAACATCACATATTTGTGCGCCACGCAGGAATTTTACACGAAAAGGTAGTGGGAATATACCCCTACCAAAATATACGCAAATTGCATGCTATTGGTTTCGCATTTGAGATGGTAAAATACATTTCTTATTGGAGCCTTGTCTTATAGCAGGAATCTGGATACGTGGGCCGAATGTTGTCTTATAATCTAGCGCCTTTTGAGTTTACGGCACTGTTAAATTCAACTCGCCAAGAAGACAGCCAGACAACCCAGAATAAAGGATACGATCAGGATTCCATTTTAAAGGACCAGACAACGTATCTGAGCATCTTGTAGACTTACATAACAACAACTCTACCTTTATTAATACGGAAAGCCCGGAATCCTAGGAGCCTGAATACTAAATCATAGTGGTAGTTTATTGTAAAGTAACACTCCAGACCACGTGTAAGAGGCATCTTTATCAAGTTGCCTTATCTCTTCCTCTGAGCCAGAAGTTTGTATTCCCAAAGATATCTGGGTTGGTGGTACCAACTGGTGGTGTTATCTGTGGAATAAGTGTGTAGTATTAGTGGTCTTCAGTCAAAGCTAGACACCTACAGCTGACGGGTCTTAACAGACGATGGACCATCTTCACAATTACCCCACGATACTACGAGGGACGCGTTGCGTCCACCAGACTTGACCAGTGAAACATCCTGCAAGGAACAAACATCGGCTGAAGCAGAAGAAAACCGACATTTTACTGGCAGCTAAGTACACATTCAGAGCTGTCAAGCGAACTCTTGTCCTTAAGAACATTTTTTTCCAAAAAACACATCCAGATCATCACATGTGATGAATCTTGAAGGCTATCATTTTTTTCCAGCAAAACCTTTATTTATTTTTAGATTGTTAACGATAATTTAGTCGCCTTGTACGACATGCCTGGGGTGCAATAGTCATATTCTTTATATCTGATAATACATGACATTATTGAGATTATATTGTCAAGAAATACAACGCTCATCTTCTGTGGACAACTGGCAGATGGCAAAAGAACAGCCAGGCAACCACAGCTGAGGTTCAAAGATGTGTGCAAGCGAGACATGAAGGCACTGGACATAAATCCAGCAGCCTGGGAGGATGAAGCTGCTGATCGCACCAAGTGGCGATGCTCCCTATAACGCCATCTCAGAATGGGCGAAAAGAAGCTCTCACAACAAGCAGAGAGAAAAGAACACGCCGACAGGAACACAAGCCAACAACAACAAAACTGAAGCTATCACCTCAGGGGCGCATTCCCATAGCTGCTGCTGCTGCTGCTGCTACTACTACTACTTCTACTTAAAAGGAGAAAAACCTAAAGAATTAAGCAATCGCCAAATAATAGTACCAATAGAAAAAAAAGGGGAGACGAAATGGAAACACATAACATGCGAAAGTACCGGTAATAATTATTACCATCATTTCCTTCTTCGCTCCCCTATGGAGTATGAGGCCACTACTGCAGCTGTGGCGCAGCCGTCACTGCTTCCTTTGTAAGAAGCCTGCACCAAAACATGTATGTCCTCGTGCAGCAGTGGTTTCTATAACAGTTTGTTTTACATTATGAGGCTGCTAGCGCCTCCCCTGCCCCCATACACACCGCCATATTAGCCGCCTCTTACGACAAGCCCCAGACAGCAGTAGTTATTTCACGTGTCTGCATTTGGCACCTGAACATATATAGACATATAGACACAATACATCCCAATTATAATTTGATTGGAGGTTGTGAGAGATATGTGTCTTCATCAATTATAAAAATAAATAAATTGTCTCCATAGACACCCCCGGAATTACACGGGATCAAAAAGTAATATAATCATGATAACCAGGTAATGACCAAAACACAACTTAGCGGAGAACTGAGAGAGTGACAGAACTGACATTCCTGATCCACTGGGCCGCAGTTGTGTACAGCAACTGCATTCTCATCAAAGGCATCATGATTTGGAATTGTTGTAATACGTGCAGCTCTTGATCGTCTCACTTGTTGTGCAGATGCTGCTCTATGTTCGGTTGCTTCTTCTGAAGTCTCCTTTGCTCGTTGTGATGCTCTCAACTGACGAATGCGAAAAGCTTTTCCAGCGCGTTGAGATTCGTGCTCTTCTGCAGACTGATATGCTCGTTGTGACTGACGCTGTGCTTGTCTTTGTGCCGCTTCATGTTGTCGTCGTATTGCTGCTTCTTCTAGAGTCTCGCTTGCTCGTTGTGATTGACGCGATCGTCCCTTCCTCTTAGCATCTGCAGCTCGTTTTGCAGCCATCTTATCATTTTGATCCATAATAATAAGTCTGCAATACTTTAAATTAAAATTTTGTCTTGAAGAAACAATCAAAAACTTACATTTTAAGGTTATTTTTAACAAAATGATGAGTTAAATCCGTTTCCGGAATGAAACTGAGTACTACAATCAAAAACGTACATTTTATTAATATATCACTGTCACTCACTTTGTGTTGCACAATTCACCGACTTTTCTTCGTTGAGTGTAACTATTTTCGGGAGAGTACATATAAGGGAAACAATACAATTAATGTCTAACTTTCAACCACAGTTGCATCCTTTAGATATGACGACGTACAAACGGCGAGAATTATGGATGTTGATGATAATGATAGGCTTACCGGGAATCGAACCTAGGACCAACCAAACGGCACCATCGCCTTGCTGTGACAGTACATCGTGAAAGGACGCTCGGCCAATGTTGCACACCCAAAAAAGTGCATTATTGGCTGAGGTCATTCTCATGACACTCACACAACTATGATATATAGGACCCGTGGACGACCCAGACAGTTTAAAGACGCAATCACTAATATAACTTTCCTATCAGCAAGTATAGACCAAAAAGGTCGAAATACTTGTGTCCAGTAACGTGTAGTGGAAGACGAATAACACAGAATAGACTCGTAGGTTAGTAGAGTGCAGTTTCTTTCCACTTGACATCCTTACGGCAGTATCTGCTACAGGATTACATTTTATTTATTCCGAAGACGCCATTTTCAACGTGGGATTCAGACGTCATAAATCACAACTTGTCATTGAAGATCACTAGACAGGTAGGCCAACTGTGGGTGCTAGACAGGTGTGGAAATACAAAAAAAGGTGTAGACAGAAAAACACATTCTAATAGGCACGACCAAATGTAAATAGATCCCCCGCCCGTAACAAAAAAAAAAGGGGGGGGGGGCGGAGTAGCGGGGAAAGTTTAGGAAGCTGCAGTATGAAGGACTGTATACCAAAAAACCAGAAGGACAGACATACCGACAAGGCAGGTACGCATGGAGACAGGCAGTCACACAGACAGATGAAGTCTTATATATAGACAGACAGGCAGGCTGATATAAGCAGGTAACACGAAATTGCGTTTTGTACACGTTACAGCAGGGGCAGACTAAGTGACCGGGGCCTCAGGACTAAAAGGGGCATGTGCTCATGGTTATCGATCTCGGATTAAGATAGAGTAGAAGGTAAAGGAAACGTGAATTCCTCTTTTGCTAGCTATGGGCCCTTGGGCAGTGTCCGAAACGCCCAGCGCTCAGACCGCCCCTGCTTTACTAAACATGAAGTGAAACCATAATGGAATATATGAAAAATACAATATTACACTAAAAATAATACTGTATATACGTAAGGCAACAGAACTAATTGCAACATAAAAGCGAAATACAGATCGCAAAGCTGATAACAGCCGTAGACAGAAGTTTCTTAATTAAGTATCATAAGTTGTAGCTGGGGAGATAAGAGAACGGAGTAGGAGACGAGGCACGGTTTTAATTTAGAGTTTTTAACCGAAGGGGGAAAAAAGACAAAGGCGAACGGGCAAAGGCGACCGAATTTAATGGGCTGAGTGATATCTCTCCCTTTCTCTCCATCCATCTCTCCACTATATCCATCTATCTATCTAAGGGGAGAGAAAAAGAGACAATACAGTGTGACAGCGAAAGATCCGTGAAAATAAAAATAAAAAAAGTCAAGATAATCCTGAAAAATGGCACAAAAATGATGGCGCTACTTCGGCTGAATTATGTATGTTGACTCCTCTTGTTCCTCCGTGTATCTGTTCTCGTGATGGTGGGGAGAGACGAATCATTCCTTACGCAATCAACATACATTACAGGTTCCTGGGAAACTCGGCCGTATGGCAAGCGGCAGATACGGGCCATATCGACAGAAAATATCAGAGATGCTGCTCTAGATACTTCTTGCTGGCGGCCGGTGGGGTGAATTAATCGTTGCCCAGGTGTAAGAGGAAAGTCATTAACTGTACCGGATCGATTTGATGAAGACGTGATCACTCACGTATTGATGGATTATTGGTCTGCTAGCTTCGATTATTATTCTTTGTGGGACGTTGGGTGACATAAAAGCAATATTATGTACATGTATATTTGAAATGTTATTTGGATTTTTAAAAAAGCTGCATGAAATGCACAAATTGAATTAATGAAGTGGGGGTAGAAAGGCGTGGGTAAGAGGAAGGGTGAAACATGGAAATCAAAAGAAGCCAGGTCCAACAATAAAAATAACAATCTTCATCTCAAATATTAAAGCAACCCTTCTTTTTCTCCTTCTTCGTCGTCGTACACTATCAGACGTCAACTTGAATATGTTTACAGGAAGAGTAAGAGAGTTGCCAGATGAAAACTGTGAAAAAAAAAGCCAAAGACTGTCACAAAAAAAAAAAGCTAAAAAGTAAAGCCAAATAGTAAAAAAACAAAAACAAAACCAGATTTGTAGAATTTG
The DNA here is from genome assembly GCA_024509875.1 of Oreohelix idahoensis. Taxonomy (NCBI): domain Eukaryota; kingdom Metazoa; phylum Mollusca; class Gastropoda; order Stylommatophora; family Oreohelicidae; genus Oreohelix; species Oreohelix idahoensis. Next base: position 33,511 of record JAMPIV010001502.1, read on the forward strand.
GCGTCAAAAAAGCCAAATTGGCAACCCTGGGCGGTGGGTCAGCCCGAGGTTGTTGGTATCTCCGTAGAGACTGTCCAGGAATGGGTTTGGTGATGGCCATACACGCTTTCTCTGTTTGTCACATGCTGGGCACTTTTGCAGCAGACTGATGCCTATTGTAAAGTTCTGAAACATGCAGAACAGCAAAGACGACAACCACAAAGCTACAGCGCTCGCGTGTTACCGCAACCCCAAAGGGGAGCAAAGAACAGTAGCACTGTGTCCTAACAGGCATGTCGTAGAAGGCAACTAAGCTGGGCTGGGAAATGGGGCCGGCTATTCCATTAAGCAGAAACTGTATGCTGTCACGAAGTGGATTTAAGTTTAGAGTTTGTCTGAGTATAAAGACAAGACACTAGTTATGAGAAAGTCTGAGAAGATAGATTTTGTATGAGAAATGACAGTGAATGTGGAAAGATGATGTGGCCGGGTAGGGTAGTGGGGGTTGCTGTTTAAATCGAGAGTATTAGATTTTGATGACTAGCTAGCCTGCTAGAGGTGATGACTGCTCTCTACAGACTTACAGGACTTAACCAGGTTCGGGGATAATCCTCTAAGGTGTTGTAGTTTGTGAGCAGTTAGTAAGAATTTATAAGTTTCTCAACAGACATTCCCTCCTTCCATTCATGGTTAAGGCTTAGCAATCAATTTACGACTTCTTTTTGATGTCAACGTTTTGTTTAAAAATGCAGCTCTAAAACAAAATCCATGGTGATATCACGAGAAGAAAGAAGACATCAGATTAAGCTGGGAGAACAGGTCCTGGAGCAGGTCGACCACTTTAAATACCTCGGAGCTATTATAGACCGAAAGGGAGGCATCAAAGAAGAGTTGGCCACTCGAAAAGCAGCAGCTGGGAGACTTTTTCAGGCCATAAATCGAGGATTCCTCAGCAAGAGAGAGGTTGGTAAGAAAACAAAGATGGCTGTATACCGCTCCACCTATGTCCCAGTCTTAACATATGGATGCGAGTCATGGGCAATGACTACAACCCATAAAAGCCAGATCCAAACCTCAGAAATGAGATATCTGAGGAAGGTGGTTGAAGTAACAAGAAGAGACATGGTACGCAACCAGACGATATGTCAAGGCCTTAAATCCTACCCCCTGCAGACCCAAGTAGAACAGTCCCAATTAAGATGGTTTGGCCATGTCTGCAGAATGGGAGAAGATCGGATACCACGACAAGCATGGGAAACAAAGAGCCAAGGATCCAGACCCCGAGGACGACCCAGAGTCCGCTGGGAGGACAACATTAGACAATTTTTGAAGGATCGAGGACTAGAATGGAACCAGGCCAGGAGGAAGACAGCCGATAGGATAGTCTGGCGCTCTCTCTTCCAAACCTCTACACCTCACGGTAGAAGGGGAACGACTAAGTAAGTAAGTAAGTTTTGTTTAATAATCATAATATGTACATGATGGCGTGAAGTTACAAGCATGCATTTTTCATTCATAATATAAAATGCAAGTCGCTCTCAATGATCTAGCATGGGGAATCGACACTTGTATGAATCAGGCCTATTCAACTCCTGTCTACTTTTTCTTTCCAAATACCAGTTTGCGTTGATCCAATTATATATAAGCTGTTCTACTTCGGACAGATTAATGCATTGTTCTCAATGGGTTACGTTATATGCTCATGTTCTGCAATTTGTCAATTGGTACTTGTACAGGGCAAATTTCATCATCTCTACATTTTACTCATAGGTGCAACTTGCAGCCATAAATTCTTGTCTAAATCTGCAACAATCGTTGAATTTCTACATGTCAATAATTGTATAGTAATTAGTTCCTACTTACAGACTTCGAATATAGAGTTTAAATACACAAAAATGCACTTTGAAGAGAACATGCCATCATTCCTGGAATTTCTAATTCTTCAACTTGAATAACTTTCATGCAGTAAAACCACTGCGTTATCAGCACAAACTTGCTTGTCTCACTAGCTAGACGCGTCCTTTTCAACTAACTAGGCTGTTGGGGAAATTCGCGTCCCTTCTAAATTTTTCTGAGCTCACGATTGGATAAAAATCACGTGACTAATTTTGACATGTAACGCGACTCTATCCTAATTAACATTTAATCTGTTTCTCGGAAAGTAAAAATTTATATGCTAATCTGGGTTTTTTTAATAGCCTGTTTCCAAAGGAACAGCTATGTACACGGCTACAATGAGACTTATAGCTTCGAGGGTGAGAACCGAGATTGACTCTCCCTCGCCACTTGTGACTTAATTACTCACTACTGTCTCACCACCTCTGACTACCATAAAGGAGATAAGGTTTCACTAAAGTCCACAGACACAACTATACAGACAAGCATATAAGTACAGTATAGTTATAGAGAAACTGATCCAGTGTACATTTTATAGTTTATTAAACAACAAAATAAATAACATAGCAAAATAAATAACGTGCGAGGTTGCACAAACCTGAAAACAGAACAATTAAAATGACAGACACTATAACCACACAATTTCACCCTCTCGTTCAACCTGCATGGAAACAAATTAAGGATTAAACAAATCTACTTGGTGGGGGTCTCTAACTTAAGAGCCGCCTCTCCTAACTATCCTATTATTATTAACTCTAACACACTGTCCTGCTGCAGACGTATAACTAAATGTCTACACAGTCTTAATGCACTATATGATGTCCTATACAGCTAACAACTGTACCGCAAGCACTGATCCACTAACGGACTTTTCAGTGCTAACTCAGAGGCTGTCATCTAAGTCCTTTTATCTGGCTCTCTCACTTCTCTCACTCTCTGCTTCGATTTGGTGTCTCTCTGACACTACCGTTTTCTGCTGAGTGGCGTCTCCGTTTCGCCCCTCCTCTCATTAGCTTTCTGAAAGGAATGATGACCCTCTCTCCTTTCTTGACTACTGCTGCTGATGACTTTGGTATTACTAACGATGTACTTGACTTGGGATGTAGATGCTTCACTGCTGATGAAAACTTCTTTCCACTGCCCGTTAACTTCTTCGGGTTTAGGACAAACGGCTTTATTATGGCCGTTAAAAAAACAAACACCAGGCCATGTTATAACGAGCTAAGAGATCCGGATTTTAAGAAAACCCGTTCCCGCTGAAGTATGTGCTTCACTGCATGAGAACTTTTTTCTTTCACTGGTGCAGACGTACTGGGCGCCGGTATTACCGCGTCACCAGTTCTCTTTACCTATTGCGATGTCTCGAGCCCTCGGCTCCTGAGAAGACAAATTACCGTGGTAAGTTGTAGGGCAGTTTACAACCCTCCCTAGGTGCCGTGAAAATGCCAGATACCGAGTTTCTCGCTTGAGCAGACGATACGGCGTTGTTTTCACAGCAGAAAAATTTTCTTTGGACACACCCGCTAAAATCTTAGGCGCCGTTATTTATAATAGAAAAAAACTGATGCAATAACTCACGCTATGAGTCATCGCGTCGTCTCGCTTTGGGCCGACCTCAGACCAATTATATTACTACCCATAAATTAAATCTGACCTCAGCCACTGATATCGTAAACTAACTTATGACTCATATTTACCAATGGTTGAATGGGGAAACAACAAAAAAAAAACACAAAAACACACACACACAAATAGTAATACGTCTTACAATGAGAAAGGACAAGAAAAACCTACGTTGCGGCCACAAGGCCTTCGTCAGGGACAGACAAACAAGAGACAGGAGGGAAAGAAAATGAGAATTAAGTAGAGAACATGAAACTATAAAAATAAGAGAAAAAAACTGCCTTATGTCCAGTCACATGTGAAGTAAGATGGCTGCCACTAAACCGGAAAGCGTAAGTCGATAGTACATTAAAAACAAAAAATAAGAAATAATGAAAACAAGGACTGGAAAAGAGTGAGGAAAAAAAAATAAATAAATAAATTTAAAAAAAAATAAATAATAATTAATAAATTTAAAAAAAATAAATAAATAAATAAAAATAATTATAAAAAATAAAATTAAATTAAATTTAAAAAAATAATAAATTATTTTTAAAAATAATAATAATAAGTAAACAAATAAATTTTTTTTTTTAATTAATAAAAACAAAAAAAATATTAAAATATTGAAAGTGAGGGAAAAGCGATTAAAAAAAAAAAAAAAGCATGATCGCATCAAAGTAGACAGTCATAATACAACTGGGACTCGATAGAGAAAGGCGTCTCAGACAACAGACCGTGTGGTTTGAGGAAACCCATAAGATGGATGAGGCGTTGTTCCTGGCGAAACCGACTGTTGGCGTCCGAGGAACAGGATCTGATGGCTGTCACCTGGATGTCAGTGGAACCGTGGTGGTCAGGGCCATTGAAGTGGATGGCCACAGGTGTGGATTTAAACTGAGAGATGTCGTAGAGGTGTCTGCAGAATCGGTCGCCCAGTCGTGTGCCCGTTTGGCCGATGTAAGTAATGGTGCAACGTTTGCATATAATAGCATAAATGACGTTGCGTGACTCACGTGTGAAGCCATGGGTGATGGTGAACGTGGCGTTAGGGAACGAGACTGAACGTGTTTTGATTACATACTGACATGTCTTACATCGTGTACGGTTACATGGCTTGGTCCCAAAGTGGCCATCTGTCGTGAAATATTCTAATCCACATATATAAATTAAAACGTAAATGTAAAGCCAAACACATAAATTCAATAAAAGGAAAGAAAAATGGCAAAGAACAGTGCTGTCACAATGACTGTACTCGAAATCCCCCCTGTGTTCTCCTTCGTCTGCAAATTGTAACGCTTTCACGTTGATAGTAAAAGCCTACTGTATTATTACACACTTTCTTCAATGAAACGTGTACTGTATTTCTTGGAAAAACCTTGAGATACGCAAGCTGATCAATGACCTAGATTTAATATTTCATTCATTCCATTTTATACACGGCGTAACTAAAAGACAGATGAAAGTAGGAGAGAGAGAGGGACGACTGAAGGCAGGAAGCATGCAACACTACACGCGTCGCGCGATTAATAGTAACGCAAATCACGCGTGTAAGGCCACTAGCACTAACTCTTTCAAATCGACAGTGATAAAATTCACTACCCATACCAGAGTTAGGTTTTAAAATCCTGAAAAACGCTTATTGGGAAATATGACATTATACTGGTTTACGTTTGAAAACATTACAGTACCCAGACAGCACATCTTCGAAGTAAACAGGAGGTAGAAGAAATTGCATATTTTGAACGCAGCCACTTAGCTCTTTTAAATTTGCATATTTGGGTTCCTTAGGACTTGCTGACAAAGAATATGTTAAACGTTACGCAAATAGTCTAGGAATTACCAAGTTATGGCCAAAATAAAATAGTGGGGGTGCCTGACAGCATGAAATCATTTCTGCTCATAAAATTTTTTTATAACGTGTTTGAAAAAACATTACGTTACGGAAATAGCCTACCATGTTAACTCCTATTTGATTGGAGCGCAACAAATGTAAGGCTAAACACGATTAGTCGGACTATAAATACTATCTTGTGTTGTCAGGGGAAACGTGAGAAGGGGTACTTTTTTGAAAAGATGTGTGGACATGGCTTGATTGGTTAGAGCTGCGAATATACTCAATTCAGAGCGTCTGTTCCTTGCCACATCTTGTAATAAACCTACTAAGAAGCAGTGCGTTGAGCACCAGTGTATATTTTTTAGAAATAAAAGCCTGGGACATCGGCAGATCGGAGTTGTGCTATATTCATTGCCATTCAACGTCACTGTGTATTATTTCCATGAATTGTGGTAGGTTTGAAAATATTTGATATCTTTTTAAATGAAAATTGAATGTAAATTGATAATTTATGTCTGTATATATGTGTGGTTCAGTAGCGAACATGAAGTAAAGCCTATAGTGCTCCAGCCTGAACAGAAGGTGTCGGAGGAAAGTGAAACTACATGGAATTGCCAAACAGTACACTGACACCTAGATTATTGACTAGAAAGAAATAATGCTGGAATTGCAGAGGCGTAGTGACAATTAAGGAGGAATATACTGGTGTAAAGTATTTCAGATGAAGCTGACAGTTGGCCTAACGCTCTGAACTCAGTGTTTGTTTTGTATTGTGCTCAGTGTAGAAATAGAGTATAAATTAGTTCTGAAGTAGGAGGTACAACCTTCTTGTTTCAGGGACCGTGGTCTTAAAGTTATTGAGCAGCACCTGGTCAGAGCTTTGCTGAATCCAGAGTCGGACAGCATACTCCTTGGTCCATATAGCTAACAGTGAGGTGTCTCCAGAGCACAGGGGAGCAATCGAGCAGAGGAGTCTTTTCCTGCCGCCATCACGAAAGATAAGCTGATGTGGCCAGCTGAGCTCAACATTATGTATCCCCATCTTAAACTGACATTGTAAAATAAAATTAAGAGGGGAAATTAATTGTTTTAATGCCAGGAACTGAGAACATCTCTAATACTAGTTCCAACAGAAACAAACTATTGAAGTCATGATGACAAATACCAACAGAGCTTGAAAAAACAAAACAAAACCAGTATTCCTCATATTACTACTACACAACTGACACACATAGGATACTATTAATAAAATATGTCACTACAAGATTCATATTGATAAATTCTGTACATATAACTTGTAATTAAAATTGATTGTGATTCCTGGTTCACTTTGTATTTGAATCAGGACACATATACATTAATGACAGCACTGAATACATATTGATATTTGAAAATTTATCAGTGACTCATTTAAGATATCCTCATAGAGTGTTATATGTATGTGAGTGTCACAGTGTTGTCAAGTGTGGTGGAATAAATTAAATTGTTTATCTGTCTGTTGTTGTTGTGACTTACACTTCATCATATACATACCCTAGACATTCAACGTAGTCATCACTATATTCCAGAATAATTCTGACTGAGGTAGAAATATGTGGTAGCAAGTAAGGTTATCTATAATACACTACCCTTATTAGATATAGATACCTTCACAGCTGATCTCAGTCAGTACACTAAGTCCCCTATAAATATTTATAACATCCCACTTTACCACACCATCGTTGACGGTTTTCAAACGGCTGTGGACTAGGTCCCTCAAATTTTTATCCCGTCTATATGCCAGCAAGGGTGGCTCACTAAACGCTTCCCGCGCCGCTGGGTCAGCTTGGAGGAGAGGTAGGTGGCGATACAGGATCCTTTTAACAGCAGTGCTGTGAGGGTGATAGGTCATTATTAACTTGACTCTATCAGAGGTTTTTTGGCGGGGTTTGAGGGCCTGTAGACGTGAGATAGGGAGAACACGCTCTAAGGCAGAGGTAAGAACATCTTCTGGATACTGTCTGTTACGGAAGAAGTCCAACATTTCTTGTGCTCGGCATAGAAAGTTGGCATAACCGACGGAGGCGGAGAAGTTGTGAGAAAGGCAAGGAGTCACGACAAGCCGGAGGATGAGAGGAGGTATAAAGGAGGTAACTGTGTGCATCAGTGGGTTTGTAGTACACCGAAGTGGTGAGGTGGGGGGAGTGATGGTGACAACAATGTCAAGGAAATTAACAGAGACAGTGGAGATGTGAGAGGTGAATTGGATCGCAGGGTGGAAGTTGTTAATGAAGTTAATGAACCTAGATAGGTCAGCCTCTGGAATATCAGTGGGACCTATGCCATCATCTATGTATCTAAGATACATCAATGGAAAAGGTCCAGGATACTGCTGCCACACCTGATACTCCAGGTAGCCCATGAAGAGGCAGGCATAACTGGGACCCATCTTGGTGCCCATGGCTACTCCACTTATTTGGTCAAAGAGCTGTCCATTGAACTCAAAGGAACTGAGTCGAAGGATAAGTTCTGCAAGGCGCAGGAGAGTCTGTGTAGCGATAGAGGGGTGCGTACGCTGGTCCAGGAAAAACCGGAGAGCTCGGAGACCATCAGAGTGAGGAATGGAAGTGTAAAGCGAGCAAACATCTAACAGAAATAAACGGTAGGTACGGTCTGGGGAAAGCTGGATAGAGGAAAAAGTAGTAAGAGCATGGTTTGTGTCCTTTAAGAAGGAAGGAAGCTGCTCTACAATAGGCTGGAAGATGCCGTCGAGGAAGTCTGATATATGTTCGGTAGGGCAGGCACACGCAGAGACAATGGGTCTCCCATGGTTGGAGGGTTTATGAATTTTGGGAAGCATATAAAACACAGGCTTGCCCAGACCACTATTGTCAATACGGAGATGAGAAGCGCTAGAAGGTAAGGATATACTTATATCATATTTACCAAGCCAATCGCGAAGTTATTTTTGCTCCCGCGCGAAAGCATCTCGTAACATTAGATAATACTACTGACCGTTCTAGTTACCAGAATAAAATTGATTGGTTCAGTGTACCTGGGTCGTTCTTCTGCCTCCACCCCTACAATTAAAACAGGGTAGGTGCCGGTTGTTCGGATTTTCTCCTAACGTCAGAAAAATAAACCCAGCCTAATAATTATGAACTCCAACCTAATGAAATAAATGAACACAAATAATTTTACAGAGAAATGAAGACTGGGGCGAATTGAAAATAAAGCCCTAGTAACTCCTCATAAAGAAACGCAAATAATTACATGGAGAAGAAGACTGGGGCCCGTTGAAAATAAAAATACAGTACTCCATCACATATGCCTAATATACTTCAACGACAACGTAGGAAGTCACCTTGGCAGCAATACAGACAAAGTTGGAGGGACAGACAGTCATATCAAAAAAAGAATACAAAAGGCTAGAGAAGCTTTCATTGTATTTGGGAAATATATGGAGATCAAAATAAATCAGATCCAACACAAAAATCAGTATTTTCAATTCAAATGTCAAGTCAGTCCTATTGTAAAAGGTAATCCCATAGAAGATACTGCCGTAGTGGCGTGAAGTGTTAGAGACTTCACTATTCTAGGTCCAGCATTGAGAGGCGGGGTGGCCAGTTCCCTTCCTTGCTGCCTTTTCCCATTGTATGGCTCTTAAACATATAGAACAACAAAAACAATAACCAAAAAAAAAGCTACAGACTATCATAAAAGGACGCTTGCATATAATAGAAGGATTGAAGTGGTATGACATGATCACTAGTGTGGAACTGGTGACAAGAACCAGTGACACGAGAGATGAGAAGAGGACGCTGGAGACAGATAGAACACACATGTCGTAGAATAGAAGGATTGAAGTGGTATGACATGATCACTAGCGTGGAACTGGTGACAAGAACCAGTGACACGAGAGATGAGAAGAGGACGCTGGAGATAGATAGAACACACATGTCGTAGAATAGAAGGATTGAAGTGGTATGACATGATCACTAGTGTGGAACTGGTGACAAGAACCAGTGACACGAGAGATGAGAAGAGGACGCTGGAGATAGATAGAACACACATGTCGTAGAATAGAAGGATTGAAGTGGTATGACATGATCACTAGCGTGGAACTGGTGACAAGAACCAGTGACACGAGAGATGAGAAGAGGACGCTGGCGATAGATAGAACACACATGTCGTAGAATAGAAGGATTGAAGTGGTATGACATGATCACTAGCGTGGAACTGGTGACAAGAACCTGTGACACGAGAGATGAGAAGAGGACGCTGGAGATAGATATAACACACATGTCGTAGAATGAAAGCAGATGAGAACATTGGGGAAACTAAGCAGTTCTTGATCTGGATCTTCAGGTTGAAAGAAGTAAAGGAAGACTAAAGATCACATGGAGAAGAGAACTGGAGATAGACATGAACGGGATGAAGAAGACACGAAAAGACCTCAAGGTGATGGCACGGGACAGGAAGATTTGGCATAAGTTAATTGAAGTCCTTCGGGACTTGAAGTGTGATGATGATAACGGTCGGATCTCAAGTTGAGCTGTAATGATGATGTGACATTGAATTCTATGTAATAAAATATGCAATTTATTGTCTTTATTTTTACGTCTTTTTCAAACAAACTAGTTGCATATGAGTGAAATAATAACAATTCAAAAATATAGAGAGACTGTCCAACCACCTAGCATTTAGTAGGACACTAACCTTATTTGGTACAATGAACAAATGGGACAAGGCAGGTAGTTTCAAGGGAGCCAGATAGACGCACAGATTGTGAATTTAGATACTAACAGAGACAGGCATTTGTGTATTTAGCGAGCGAATCTGACATATTTGTCGTGACGTACAGTTTACAAAATAAAGCATTGCTGGCTGATTTACTGCATCAGTGATCATTAAAACTAACGATATTCACACTTAGTATAATACAGGGGCGGCTTCGCTGCTTTGTGGCTGGTGGGTATATATATATATATATATATATATATATATATATATATATATATATATATATATATATATATATATATATCTATAGATATATATATATATATATATATATATATATATATATATATATTTTTTTTTTCTTTCTTTCTTTTTTTTTTTTCTTTTTTTTTTCATACGCAGCCAGTAGTATAATAGCATGTAACACACCACGAATTTAAAGCGACAATAGCATACACAGCAAACAATCTACAGGTTATTCATCGTAAAGATCAAACTAAAAAGACACTACGAACGAGATACCAGTGAAGAAGATAACACCCTATATACCCCAATATAACGTTCGTAACCCTTAAATGGGTTTTGGTTGAACAGGGTATTACAGCAAAATAATCAGACGCAAGGAAAAAAAAAAAAAAGACAAAATATTTAATTGTCGTACGTTGACAAACTGAAAAATTACAATTTACATAACTCTGTAATTACTTGAAACAACTAGCACTGAATTGTCAGTTTTCTTTAGGTCTGTTCAATTCGCCTTCATTGGTTACAAAAACATAGTCAATAGGTTAATGTAGTCCTAATTGTTTTACATCCAATTCTTTGTTTGAACATCATTGTGCTGAATGCAGTTAAAACAAATCTACTTTGTTCATTGTAAAAATGAGGGCTAAATCGAAGAGCTGCGTTGTTAACAATACCTATATCACATAGTAACACCGCATAACTGAAGAAAAGACAGCTCTAGTTATCTTAGGGATGACATTCATTATCCCTCTGGGCGTGTCCTGCGCATGCCCAATAACGCGTAATTTTCCCCAACGTTGTGATGTCAAGGTTTGTCAAACAATTCATTCGCATTCTTGGAGATCATTTGTGTTGTCCCCAGTTTCATCATCATCAGTTGCCATCTCCACAACGAAGGTTGGCTGTAATGGATCTCCAACGTCTTCTGTCTCTTGTCTTGATGGTGCACTCTGATAGACTCTTTCCTGTCCATCTCTTGATGTTGTCTTCCCACTTATAGCGCTGTCTTCCCCTTGCACGTTTGCCTTCAACTCTCCCTTCTGTTATGGTCTTCTGCAAGGTGTTATGCCTTTTTATGTGGCCAAAGTATTTTAGCTGTCGAACTTTGACCTCCCTCATTATTTCTCTTTTCATACCTAGATTTTCTAGGACCTCCTTATTTGTTTTCATCTCTTTCCATGAGATACGCCCCATTCTTCTATATATCCACATTTCAAGAGCCTCAATTCTTTCTTCCAACTGCTTATTCATCGTCCATGTTTCTGCGCCATACAGAAATGCAGAATATATATAACACTTTATGATTCTCAGTTTTAATTTGTGAGATGACTGTTTGGATGTCAGTATATGTTTCATGTTGTTGAATGTAGCTTTGGCCATTCCTATTCTCTTCTTGATTTCTGTTTCACATCTGCCATCTTCTGTTATTATATGACCGAGATATACGTAGCTCTTGACTTGTTCCAGGATTTCCCCATTTACGCTTATCTTTAATGTGGGTTTATCGTCTGTTTTGCTAATTATCATAGTTTTTTGTTTTCTCAATATTAATGTCGAGTCCATATTCATGACTTATACTGTTCACTTGTTTCACTAGTTCTTGTAACTCCTGTTCGCTTTCAGCTAACAACACGGTATCATCTGCATACCTAAGGTTGTTTATTGACCTTCCACTGATGTTCAGTCCTGGTATTTCCTGTATCTGTTTGAAAATTTTTTCGGTGTATAAATTAAATAGGCAGGGGGACAGCACACAACCTTGTCTAACACCTCTTTTTATGTCTATGTATGGTGAATAATTCCTTCCAGATCTTACTGTGGCAGTTTGCTCCCAATAAAGGTTACTGAGTATTCTTATATCTTTTCCATCAATACCTATGTCTTCGAGGCATTCAATTATTTTCTCATGATGGACTCTGTCAAAAGCCTTCTTATAGTCAATGAAGCACATATACATACTTTTTTGGACCTCTGTATATTTTTCTGCTAATATTCTTAGGCAAAATATTGCCTCTCTTGTTCCACTGTTCCGTCTAAAACCAAACTGTTCTTCCTGGATTTCGCTGTCTACTTTACTTTTTATTCTTTCCTGTATGATCTTGAGCAGTATCTTAATTGCATGACTCATCAGGCTGATTGTTCTGAAGTCTGAACATTCTGTTGCATTTGGTTTTTTGGGCAATGTTATAAAAACTGATGTCTTCATGTCGTGTGGTATATATCCTGTATTGTATACATCGTTGCATATTTCTGTGATTGTATCTATACCAAAGCTCTCCAGAGCTTCTATCATTTCAATTTGTATGTTATCCATGCCTGCTGATTTTCCTTTTTGTATCATATGAATAGCATTCTCTACTTCTGATCTGAGAATGTTTGGGCCTTCATTAGAATCTGGTGATGGTTTTTTACCTCTGTTGTCCTCGAATAATTCTTTTACGTATTCTGCCCATCTGTTTGATATGTCTTTCTCATCAAGTAATATTACACCATTTTTGTTCTTGTTACAGCTTCCTCCTTGTGCAAACCGTGACCGATTTGATAATTTCTTTATTTCTTCATGCATATCTCTTGTCCTGTGCTTTGCTTCCAAGTCTTCTATTTCCTTGCATTTTGTTTCTATCCACCGTTCTTTTGCTTCTCTACACATAGTACGTATGTCATTGTCTATTGTTTTATATTCTGGAGTGTTTTTTTGCTTTCTTTCTTTCTGCCATTTTATTCAAGATGTCATCTGTCATCCAAATTTGATTTTTCTTAGACTCCTTTTTAGGTAAATTTGCATTTGCTGATTGTATGCTTGTTTTTAAGCATTCCCATTTTGCGGTTGCTTTTTCTTCTGGGTTTTCTCTTCTATACTGCTCCATGCTTTCTGTCAATAACTGTTGATATTTATTTTTGACATCGATTAAATATTTATGTTTTATATCTGGTTGTTTCAGCGCTGATATTTCTATCTGGGGTTCCTCCTGTCTTCTGTTTCCTGCTCTTTTCAGCTTTATATTTACTTTGATGACGACTGGATTGTGATCTGAATTTATGTCGGCGCCAGGATATGTCTTTGCACTTGTGACACTGTTCTTAAATCTATGTTTTATCATGATATAGTCGATTTGATTTCGTGTTATATCTCCTGGGCTTTTCCATGTGTATAATTTCCTTGGGTGGTGTTCAAAAAAGGTGTTACATATGACCAGCTGGTTTTCTTCACAGAACTGGATAAGTCTGTCTCCTCTATCATTTCTTGTCCCTAATCCATACTGTCCTACTATTTTCTTGTATTTTCCTTTTCCTACTTTTGCATTCATATCACCCATTACTATCAACACATCTGTTGATTTGACTGGTTTAAGTGTGTGTTGTAGCTCTTCATAGTATTCCTCTATTTCTTCCTCGCTGTGATCTTTAGTTGGTGCATAAGTCTGTAAGATTGATATGTCGAATGGCTTTGCTCTCATTTTTAGTAACATCATTCTGTCATTGTGTGTCCAGTATCCACATACGTATTTTTCTAACTCCTTCTTTATCAACATTCCTACCCCTCTTTCATGTTTTTCTCCTCCTGAGTGTATAAGCGTGTACTGGTCTCTTTTTATGTAGCCTGTATCCAAAAGTCTTGCCTCTGCAACTCCCAGTATATCGAGTTTCATGTCTGTTGCTTCTAGTATAAGATTGTCAAGCTTTCCTTCTCCGTTCAGAGTTCTAACATTCCATGTTCCTATTTTTAGGCTTCTCCTACTAGTTTTTAGGTGGTCTTTCTCAGAATGCTCCCTCTCAACAGAATTTAAGGAACACTCGTCATTATGTACTTCCTTACTCATTAGAGGAGTTGCCTCTTCCCTGTTAATTTGTACAGTAGATTCTTCCCCAGGGGACAGAGAGTTCTCTACATATCGTTTCTTATCTTGTTGTTGTGATCCCATTACGTTCTGTAGGAAGTACGTGGTAAGGCCCCAATCTCTTCCACGGTGGCTAGCCATTGTCTTTTTCTATGTCCGACATGCCTCTAGTGCGCCACACACTTTGCTGTTTCGCTTTGCGAGCCGTTGATCTTCTCAGATTCCTCCGCCTCACTCACCGTCTCAGTCTTTGTGTACTAGGGATGGACATTCCCTTGAGTAAGATTGCTCCTACTCCACCCATGTAGTTTAGCCAGTCAGCCAAGACTGTTGCCCGGGATGTGGCCACCGCCGTACACAAGCGGTATTCGAGGAGCCATACATGAGCTAGATAAAGAGAGGAGAACCAAATAGGATCCTGACTATCCTAAAAAGGACATGGCTGTCTCTCACCGTGAGGTACTATCCCTCTCTCTTTATCCTACACCTGTCCTACACCTGTCCCCAGTTTAGAAAGGTTCAGAAAACGAGGCGAGCGCAGGTAAGTGGGAATGGGGCGGAACAGCAGCGAGAGATTGATGGAAGGGAGAGCTTGAGTAGGATTCAATGTAGAATTATAGCTGTTGTAATATATCTACAGAGCCTTGTTACATGTCACTATTATAACACGAAAATGAGTTGGATTTTTTCCTTCAAATTTCAGGTAGGGTCGGACACTCTTCCCCTCCCCTCCCATTCCTTAAGAAAGAGCCGCCACTGATATAATAACACTTTGGTCTCTAGGTTTCTCCCAAACACTGGCATAACCGCGAAGAAAAGTTTCTAAGCATATTCACACACGCAGTAACGTTTCTTTTTTTTTTAAATAATAGACACAAGGACGCCCCGAGCCTTAATTACAATCCTGCAAACCAAACACCAGGAACGGAAGAGCATACAGAACGTAGGTCGACATAACATTCTGTGTTTGGCACACATGTATACAGTCTAAAATTCACAGACGTCATCGAAGTATAGTAGTCATAACATATGAGAATAAATGAAGGTTCTTCTTCTTCTTCTCTCTTCCACCCCCCCCCCCCCCCCCCCCCCCCCCCCCCATTTATAAGAATGCATCGACTTC
The DNA here is from genome assembly GCA_024509875.1 of Oreohelix idahoensis. Classification (NCBI taxonomy): domain Eukaryota; kingdom Metazoa; phylum Mollusca; class Gastropoda; order Stylommatophora; family Oreohelicidae; genus Oreohelix; species Oreohelix idahoensis. Next base: position 48,755 of record JAMPIV010001502.1, read on the forward strand.
AAGTTGCCAATCACATTTTCCAAATACAGAAAGCCAACACCAAAGCACTTCATATACTATTGTAGTGGTGGTTCCAGTGGCAACTGGTTTTGCACGATGTAGTTGCTAGCCGCTAGCTCCATAGAAAACTTCATCTTGGTCGCTTCTTATTATACTAGTGTAAAAGCCCGTCATAAGACGGGAATTAAATTCAAAAGCACCAATACCTAAAGGCAATTTTACTTATTCAAAAGTATTTTTTTTAAACCCACTGTGCATCACCACAGTACACGACCTACGTAGCAGCAGCGAGGATCCCAATGTGTGTATACGGGATCACACATTCTATAAATATTTTTGTGCACACCGTCATTTGCACACTTTTCTTTGTCGAGTGTTTCTATTTTCGGGAGAGTACATATACGGTACATCACCCCTAGTTTGCAGATGGTCAAGAAAATATCGGCCTAACACCATATTCCCAATATGCCTCAATGGGCGTGCAACGGGATCCTTTACCTTACATATAAGGGAAACAATACAATTAATGTCTAACTTTCAACCAAAGTTAAGGTCCTTAGCGTTACTGACAGAAAAAGCTGGGATTTTATATATACTGACTGATTACGTGCCTCGTAGATAGTAGTAGTAACCCCCTTCAGCCATAACGACGGTAATGCGCCCCAAAGGTGATATCCCTTAATTAAACTGCTTTCAGCGTGTTCTTTTCTCTTCTGCTTGTTGTTTTCGCCCAATCTAAGGGGGCGCCATAGGGAGCATCGCCACTTGACGCGATCGGCAGCTTCATCCTCTCAGGTTACTGGATTTATGTCCACGGTCTTCATTTCTCTCTTGCACACATCGTTGAACCTCAGCTGCGGTCGCTCGACTGTTCTTTTGCCAGTTGGCCGTAGAAAACACATACATGCATGGTAGGTACAAGAGTGAAGTATTCAAGAATCTAACGCAAACAGCCCAGTCACGTGGTATAAAAACGTATGCTATTTTTGTTATTTTTAACACTACATTCGAAAATGGTGGAGGCTGTGTTGGCATCGCTATATATGCTGATAATGAACTGCAGCAAAGCACTTAGGGACAAAATTATGAAAGGATGGGAGGGAGGAAGAGGGTGGAGAGGGCAGAAAAAGAAAGAGGAAACGAACCTGAAACCTCTCTCGTTCTGCAGCTCGTTATTATGGTTTGGAAAACAAGGTGAAGGTAGTCGCATAGCAGAAACTGCCGTAGGCGAGTTGTCACGTAATTTTTGGGTCGGTCTCTTGTCCTCTCCGGCCGTATTCAGTTACATTTGTTGTGAGTACTGATTACGTGAATTGTCAGTGGTCGGCGCATTTCTTTCTCTGCTATCAATCAGATATTAGCTATTTACTAATCAATTGTACACTCCTTCGGTGATAATTCGTCATGTTGCTTTAAGCCTGTTTTGAGGCAATATTGACTTCTGTTTGTGCAGAGCGAACTTGCCACATTGACTTTTCGCTTATCGCCAGCTCCAGACGGAGTAAGAGTCTACACTGAGCGACAATCCTATTGTTAACTCCAACAGTCTGGTATGATACACACTACCAGGTTGCCGCATGATGAGGTGCGAGCTCGCAAACATGACATGATAAAATACAAGCGGATCTCACTGGGATGTAGGAAATGACCATCTTGCTGAATATTAAGACACGGACAGTTATGTAATACTTCCGGCGGATGAACTTTGCTGTGATAAATAATTACAAGAAAATAACATCTTGGAGGCGATTATAATGTTAGATCGGTGAAGTAGTGAGTCTGTAAACATGGCAGGCGAAACGGAATAAGCAAGACCTTATATGATCATGAAAGACATGCAGATGAAATTGGTAAATGACATGTAAAGTAAATATCTTGTATGTCATGTAGAATGTTCTACAGACGAGGGTAATGGGGAGGGAGGGGGGGGGAGAGACCCCTACCGATATCAGACACCAATTCGTGGTTAGATTGGCACGGAAGTGCTAAAATAAACCACTTCTGATCAGAGCTTTTCCCAACTAAATCACATGAATGTGTGGGCCAAAATGCCCCTTATAATCTGCTACATTTTAAGACTACTTCACTACATCTCGTCAAAAAGATTTAAGATAGCCAAATAACGAATAGAAACAGGATTTCAACATAAGGACAGGACCAAGTATTAGAGGATCTTCTGATATTAGACAGAAAGAAAACTCGACTATAGTACTGGAAACCACGAGTCATTGAACCTACATACAAAATAACATTGGAATTATAATTAAAATAATACCCCAACCACCTGTAAGACGGCCTCTTAAAACCAGTGGTCCGACACTATTCGGAACTTTTCCTCTGCAAAGTCTGTAAATTCATTCCCGATAATCGGGGTAAGTTGTAATATGTACATTTTTATCATTTTATATTTTTGCATTTAATATGTTTAAATTGCTTGTGGGTGTACGGGTTCATACGAGGCTGGCAACCTCAGCATATAAAATGATTGGATTCATGAACCACCACTGCAAAAACTTGTGACTGTTCGTGCGGGTTTCCTCACAAGAAACTCAAACGCAGAAGTAGCCCCAGGCTTTATGTGGAGCAGGGAGTGGATGATGATGACATCCTGGATTATATATTTATTGTACTAATATTTTAATTAGTTTATGTATATAATCAAACATGTTAACATAATGCAACTGTCGGTTTCCGCTGTCCAAACGCAATTTCGACTCACTGAGTTTTACATTAATGCTCAGGGAGGGTAAAATTTCTGAGGAAGATGAAGTGGTGGAACAGAAGCGGAGGCTGCCTGATTCTTATGTCAGAGACCCTATACTTAGAAGAAACATTTGTTGTCTGTCTCCCAGTTTGTGGTACAAGTCTGTGGTTCAAGTTGCCAGCAGTCTACGCTAGATGCCTACATCAGACGGGTCTTGAAAACGCTTGCCTTGACAATTGGAGTACGGTAGTTACACCCAGCACTACAGCCAGGGACGTGTTACTGCCACAGAATTTGACGACTGAAGGAACAGTCAACAACACCCTTTGGGAACCAACAGTGGCAGAACCCAACACCAACAACGAATCATCATCAACACCTGGCTAGTAAAGTGTTACAGTCAGGCCCAGCAAAAGAACTTTTTTTATTTTTACGAAAGCCACTTTAAAGTCGTTACCAGTGATGAAAACATCAGTGATTCATTTTCATACCTCATTTTATTTTAAACTCTGTTAACTATAATTAATTATTAAATTTTTTATCTGTAAATACAAATTGATAGTTGATTTAATCATTATTAAGTGAGATGCACCCGTTTGACTCTCTTATTTTAAATACATAAACATCCAGAGCTATTAAAGTAATATTTCACTAAACCATGTCAGTTGGGGGCTCAGAACATACGAGCAAATTTCGTTTTCCTCACAGAAAGGGCGGGAAGATAAAAAGTTCATGACAGCTTAGATGATCAGTTGCTTTGCCGGCTTTCTTAAAATTCCTGTAAGGCTCCCTGAAACAGAAGCATCATTCTTCTGTTTGTATCTCTGCCAAGAGGAAATTGAGCAAAGGTTGATACTTTTGAAGACCCTCATTTTTATATTCTAAGTTTGGCCATTGTTGGACTACCGATACAGAGCAGGAGAGACAATCCCGCGACACCGATACCCGGGCAGACGATACATGAAACCAATCTCTAGTCAAAAGATCTCTGTATTTCCATCTAGCAGATTCACGTAAACAATCTCTAGTCAAGAGATCCACGTAACCGACATCCAGACAGCAGATTTACGTTAACAATCATTAACCAAAAGCACTATATAGCCGATCTCCAGCCAGGAGATTCACGTTAACAAACTCCGCTTGGTCAGTATTTAGACAAACTTCGCTTAGTCAATATCTAGACAGAAGACAGAAACAACATTGCCACCATTGGGCATGATATATACCTCATCGATTAAAGCAACGGTACCAGAAAGGTGTGTCAAGAGGGACGAGATGTGGTGCTGCGAAAATTTGATACATTCCTCTTAACGAAATACAGACCGATAATAAAACCACAGCGCTGTTTCGCGAACTGCGTAGTTCTGATTTAAAAATGTATTCCCCCCCCCCCCCCCCCCCCCCCCCAAAAAAAAAAAAAAAAAGCTATGAATCTCAGGATTAAAGAATCGTGTCGAATATCATCCTAGAAAACAAATTAATATCAAGTCTTCACACGCCACGAAATCGATCAGTCAAACATTGACGTATTACCAGTTCATGTAATCTCATTAGGCAATCGGGCAATATATTAAATGTTCCCGTATACCTAGTATATATCAAGGAAGATAATGAAAACTTTGTATACAGCCCAGGTGTGTGAACAATACCTTGATATCCTGGTTTTAGCCTCGAGACTTTTATCGACAATCGCGTGAATTCCTCATATGTAATTTATTTGCTCGATTTTTCTTTTTTTAAATAAGCAAAGTTTTTCACACCGGTGGAGGAACTTTCAATACATTTAAAGTCATGTACCCACACATCATCATCATCATCATCCCTTATTAACTCCGCCAAGTAACACAGGCCTTCATCAACCTTATGCCCAAGTTTTCCTTTCTCGTGCCATTAGCTCCAGGGCTTTCCATGTCTATCCCATCATTTTCATTTCTGCCTCCAGTTCAATTCTCCATGTGTTTTTTCCCGTCTACCTCTGCTTCTTCTGCCCTGGGGATTACAGAAAAAGGATTGCCGTGTAATGCTATCAACATGTTTCCTTAGTGTGTGTGTCCTATCCATCGCCAGGATCTTCTCATCTCTTGTTCCACTGGCATTTGCCTGGTTGTCAGTAGTTCCGTACCACATTTGTGATCTTGTCCATTCAAAAGAAATAAAAAGACATCTGCATTATCTACGACAGACACCCCCCCCCCCCCCCCACCCCCCCAATCTTCGGTTATATTTTTACTTTCTCCATCTGGTCGCTTGCGTACTAGCTGGTCATGACCCAATTGTTCTTTCCCACAATCAGTTTGCCGCTTCTGTCAGTTATTTCTGCAGGCCATAACTAGACAGTCATAGCTTCCACTACTTCATTACTCATTTTTGCAACGACCTCTCCAAGTGCGATAGTAGTCTCATGTTTACTGACAACATCGCAAATGCACGATAGTAGTCTCATGTTTACTGACAACATCGCAAATGCACGATAGTAGTCTCATGTTTACTGACAACATCGCAAATGCAAAATATTAAGACAATTAAAAAGTAAGAGACGATTCGCTACCACGACAAGTATGGTAAACTAAGAGCCAGGGATCCAGACCTACAGGACGACCAAGGGTCCGCTAGGAGGGCAACATTAGACAATCTCTGAAAGACCGAGGACTAGAATGGAACCAGGCCAGGAGGAAGACAGCCGATTGGATAGTGTTGCGCTATCTCTTCCAAACCTCTACACCTCACGGTAGAAGAGAAACGACTAAGTAAGTGAGTAAAAAGTAAGAAAAATACAACCATGTGTGAAAGTTTGTACAGTTCAGTATTATCTGGCCGGCCGAAGTCCACGCGGAGACGAGAGCTGGAGACGAAAATAAAAAATGAAGAAGAAGAACGGAAAGACGTTGAGCTGATGGCACGTGACATGATGACATGGCCTGTGTTTGTTGAAGGCCTATACTCCTTGGGGAACTAAAGGATATCTGTTGATTACAGTATTCTATCCACAACATGATTAAAACAATGACCAAGCAAAAGGACAACGTGCAGTTCCCGGGGGTCTCGGAGGAGACAAATAAAGAATAGACCTCCTGCACCCATCTGCTTGTAGTCAGAGGCGACTAATATAAAGTGGCGCATGAGACAGGCAGCCTCATCACGTAAAACAACTTGATACACAAGCCATCGGTGCAAAAGCAAATGAATGCTTCGTTGCAATTATCCCAAAAACGGGAATAGCTGCAATGATGATTCTATGCTCCACATGAAGCGAAATACGAAATGAGTGAATGAACAAAGTCAAACATACAAGAGGACTCTGGATCAATGGTAGTGGTAACTAAACTGGGAACACACATGGTGGATCTTCAACCTTGTTACCAAGGCGGAACCCCTCAAATAACTTTCTCAAACCAGCGAAGTCCCTGTGGCGCAATTCTAATACTGTTAAATAATTACCAAGAAAATGTATTTATACAGAGATGCTAAAAACGTTTATTTATATATTCCACTACTTCTCGCATAACCCCTGAAGATTTACTGCGGAACCCCAGTGTTCCCCTTAGCACTGGATGAGAAGCACTGCATTTAGGGCCTGAAAAATTATATGCTGGCTCACTAGTCAGGCAAATGTCTCACTTAGGTATCAGCCTGTGTAGAATATCATAGCGGCGTGTTAATCCTGGATCTGGTTAATGTTACAATTTATCAGCCTTTGTTAGTAAGGAGAACACACGTGCGTATGTCTTCATCTCAACAAACATTTTTCAAGCTTCGTAATTAAATATACCAAGATCCGTGCCTAGAGATGTTTCAGGTGGGCGTAGGTCTGGTGCATACCCACCGCTGTACAGCAATGTATGTACACCTACTAGACCCAATTTAATGCTACGGAGTTGGACCATAACATAATTTTCGCAAATGATGTTCGCTGTGGCATTTTACAAAACATAATGCAATTATCATCACCAGAACTGCTATGCCATGGACCCCAGAAGGACGCCGACAGAGAGGAAGACCAAAGACAACCTCTCGGAAAATAGTGGAGGCTGAGATGCACAGCATGAACCAGAGTTGGGGCACGGCATGAAGGATGGCCACTGACCGAGCAAAATGGTGACAGTTTGTTGCTGCCCTACATGACGCCACTAGGCGTGATGGCCAATGACTGCTTTGTCAATCAGGGCTAAGAATCCAAGAAGAATGCAATTATGTTTCTAATTTTTTAAAGGAATAATGCGAACACATACGACAACGATCAGTTTTATATAAACAAATACTTTTTTTAATGTTCACACTTTGTTCTCCCCACTGCATGTCTTCTCTGATTTTGTCACTTTCTACCACTATCTTCTTCGTCTTTCTAATTTTACAACTTAAAAACTTGTGTTAATAAGGAAACCATATGTTTATGCCTTGACGGCAACAACGATTTCTCAAGCCCCCTAAGCTTTTCATCAGCCCTGAGTAGTTCTCGGCCGCCTCTGATGGGACAAGGAAAGAATTGGTATACTGCACCCTAAGGCCTTGTCGTTAAAGCCGACTAATATGAGGCTGGCAAACTCACCATAAAAAACAAATTGCCACAAAAACTACCTCTTCAAGAGTATGTAAATGCTTGGTGCTGGCTTCCTGGAAGGGTACAGCTGTAGTAGTGGCTGTATGCTCCATATAGATCACAAAGTAAAAAGATGATGATGAAGTTGTCATAATAATGTGGCGAATAATTTCTCCAATAGTTCTTGTTGTTGTCTGACCCTTTTTTTAAAAATAGTCGTTTTGCGTTGTTTTAAGAAGGCGCGCCCCATTCGACCTAGACACCATGAGGGCGCATGTCGGAATATAAAGAAATCTTTTTGTCTGGTGAAACGCTAATTTTTTTACTGGTATTATCAGCGTTCAACATTATCATTTCCACTTTTTGCTCTGTTTGAAGCAAATAAATAACGAAGGAAGCCTAAGCCCTGCGAGTTGTAATTAAATAAATAAAGGTAATTAACAGGCACTCGTTGGGCACACAGGAGGACATCAGACAATAGGCAAGAAATATAAGTGATAGGCTTACCGGGAATCGAACCGAGGACCATCCAAAGTGATAAGCTTAACGGGAATGTAAGGACCATCCAAACGATAGGCTTACCGGGAATGTAAGAATCACCCAAACGATAGGCTTACCGGGAATGGAAGGACCATCCAAACGATAGGCTTACCGGGAATGGAAGGACCATCCAAACGATAGGCTTACCGGGAATGGAAGGACCATCCAAACGATAGGCTTACCGGGAATGGAAGGACCATCCAAACGATAGGCTTACCGGGAATGGAAGAATCATCCAAACGATAGGCTTACCGGGAATGGAAGGACCATCCAAACGATAGGCTTACCTGGAATCGAACCAAGGGACCATCCAAGTGATAGGTTTATCTTATTTGATGGTCCTTGATTCCATTCCCTGTTGTCTGGTGTCCTCCTGCCTGTCCAACGAGTACCTGTTTATTCTGTATGAAACATGGAACCACCAATTCAGCTAATCCTCTCACATGAAGCCAGATTCACAGCATTCATGTGCTTTTGCAGCGATTCTTTCTGTAGTATTTTTTTAACATGGTTGAGGTTATGAGTCCCATGTACAACCTCATATTAGTCAACTCTTAGGACATTCACGATGGAGAAGTAGTCCTAATCTTTGCGACCAACATAAACATGTTTTATAAATTTATTATAACTACATAGCAAGCTGTACCATGCAGGGGAGACAAACAAAAGTATTTTAATGTTTTAGCAATAGACTGTAGTTGTCTCCTTTTAGGTCTAACTGTTCTGTTCGTAATTTTATAACGTGATAAGTCACGTGTAGTCCGATTGGGGACTCCGATCAAATGCATATCATTCTTCCTCCCTCCCTTCCCTAACTTACTACACACGGACACAATGCTAATGTGCTTTTCCCGGTGGGTAATGGTTGATTAAAGCATTCCTTTACAAATTATGCACTTGATACAACATCAGTACACCTTAGATTCAATAAAATACATTATTCCCGAAATTTCGGTAAATCAATGAGACACACGTCCAGTGTAGTTACCAGGGATCTGATGAGACTAAGAAAGAATGGCACTACTGCTACATCAGACATGTTGTACAAGGCAATTAATATGAGGCTGGCAAACCTCATCATGTTAAACAAACCATTGATGCAAGCGTATGTGATTGCTTTGTGCAAGCTTCCCGCAAGGGGACAAGCTGCAACGGTGGCTCCGTGATGACGAATTAGACACACATACACACACAAAGACACACACTCATACAAATACACAGACACACATGCACAAAGATACACACACAAATGTTCACCTAGGAACTTTTATTACACAAAAGGAAGGGAAACCCCAGGCCTGTAAACAGTAAATTAATATGAAACAAATATAAAGGTATGTTATCAGGCACTCGTAGGAAATAAAGAAGTAGAACACTAGACAACAGAAAAACAACAGATATGAGTGGCTTACCCAGGATTTGAACCCTGGACCTTCTGTGCGACCTTGTCTTATTAAAGTCATTAATGTGAAGGTCTGAGAGCGAACAAGGAAGAAGATTATTTCAGTTCTTTTGATAATATGTTTATTTTTTGGAATTTTTCTTCCATTTTATTGTCTGGGTGTGTCTTCCAAGTGCTGACAAATTACTTCGTTATGGCAAAGTTTGTTTTTTAAATTCCAAGATTTCTAAATTTGTATTTCAGACAGAAAGCTACAATCCTGGGCTGTCCCTAGGTTTGTATCTATCCATCCTTTTTGAAACACAGCACTACAATTGTTATTCACTGCCTATTTCTACTTAAGGGCCAATTTCTTTAGGTCTAATCATAAGAGATAATCATACTTACTTACTTACTTAGTCATTCCTCCTGTACCTTGGGGTGTAAAAGTTTGCCAGAGAGAGAGAGCCAGCTGTCTTCCTTTTGGCCTGGTTTCAATCCAGTCCATGGTCCTGCAGGGATTGCTTGATGTTGTCCTTCAAGCAAACTCTGGGTTGTCTTGGAGGTCTGGATCCTGGCTCATGGTTTCCCATACTTGTCTGGGTATCCAATCTCCCATTCTGCAAACATGGACAAACCATCATAACTGGGACTGTTCCACTCTGGTCTGCAGGGGTTGGGTTTAGAGGCCATGACGTATCGTCTGGTTGTGAACCCTGCCCCTTCTAGTTACAATGACCACTTTCCTCAGTGACCACATTTCTGAGGTTTGCAGCTGGCTTTTGTGGCTTGTAGTCATTGCCCATGACTTGCATCTGTAAGTTAAGACTGGAACCTAGGTACAGCAGTATACAGCCATCTTCGTCTTCTTGCCAATTTCTCTTTTGCTAAGGAATCCTTGATTTATGGCCTGAATGAGTCTCCCAACTGCTGCTCTTCGGATAGTCAACTCTTTTTTTATGCCTCCCTTCCTGTCTATTACAACTCCAAAGTATTTAGAGGGGTTTACCTGTTCCAGGACCTGTTCTCCTAGCATAATCTGATGTCTTTTTTCCTCTTGTGATATCACCATGATTTTTGTTTTCAAGCTGCTGATGACCATCTCTCTGAGAGATCATTGTCGAAGAATGAAAACACATACACTGGAATTGCCTAATAGTGTTTCTGAAATAGCGTCCAATCAGATTCGCACATTTTCTGCAAGCTCGCTGACAATGCGTTGCCTAACTTACAATGGAAATATGGTAGCGAAAGCATTTGTGTTAGGACGGCATCGTTTTAGTAGAAGGATAATAAAACTGATGGACATAATGAAATTCTACTTAATCCTTTTGTTCAAGGAGGAAACAACGTATATGTGGATATATTGGAAAGTGTAATGTGTGCTGTATTTTCGGAGATCTTTCTTTGATCCTTAGCCGCCGACCGTCAAAGCAGTCAGTGGCCATCACGCCTAGTGGCGTCTTGTAGGGCAACAACAAATTGATTCCACTTTGCTCGGTCGGCGCCCATCCTTCGTACAGTGCCCCAACTCTGGTTCATTCTTTGCATCTCAGCCTCCACAGACCTCTGCCAGGTTGTTTTTGGTTGGCCTCTCTTTCGTTTTCCTTCAGGGGTCCAAAGCATAGCTGTTCTTGTGATGGCATCAGGGTCTCTTCTGAGGACATGGCCAACCCAGCTCCAGCGTCTGCCAGCTATGATGGTGTGCATGTCCTCTTGCTTGCTCCGAGTAAGCAGATCTTGGTTGGTGATGGTATTTGGCCAAAAGATTCGGTGAATTTTTCTTAGGCATGTTGTGTGAAAAGAGGACAATTTCGACATTTCCTTCTCTGTAACTCTCCAGCATTCCGCACCATAGAGAAGCACAGAAAGCACACAGCTCTGATATAATCTTAATTTTGTGCTTGTGCTGTACTGAGAGGACTTCCAGATGTTGTTTAGGCTAAAAAAGCTGTTCTTGCCTTGTTCATTCTGATGTTAATGTCTTTGCCTGCCCCGCCATCTGGTGTTACTATGTATCCTAGGTATGTGAAGGTATCTGTCTGTACCAGTTGCTGATTCCTTACTGATATGGGCTCAGGATTGCTCACATTGAGCGTCATGACCTCTGACTTCTTAAAATTGATGTTCATTCCCACCTGCTGGCTAAACTTATTAAATCTATCCGTTTTTTCCTGGATGTGTTGATGTGAATGTGCTAGTAGTGCAATGTCATCTGCATATTCCAGATCTTCCAATGTAGAAAATGTAGTCCATCTTATTCCTCTTGGACTGCCCTCTGTTGTCTGGAGCATCACCCAATCTATGACTGTTAAAAATAGAGTGGTTGATAAGGGGCATCCCTGTCGTACTCCTGTCTTCACCTCAAAGGTTAGGTTGCTCTGCCCAACACTACACGTAAAGTTGGCATAGAGGCTTTTTATGATTGTCACTATGCAGCTTGGAATTCCATAAGCCCTCAGTATTTTCCATAAACTGTCCCTATGTATGCTGTCAAAAGCCTTTTCAAAATCAACAAAATTTATGTAAAGCTGTCTTTGCCATTCTGAGCACTGCTCTATAATGTTCCTGAGAGTGAATATATGGTCTACACATCTTCTGTTCTTTCTAAATCCTGCTTGTTCTTTCCTCAGTTTGTAGTCTACTGCCTTTGAAATTCTCTGTATAATTATCCTGCCTAGTATTTTGCTGGGAACTGAGAGAAGAGTGATTCCTCTCCACTTATTGCAGTCTGCAAGATCTCCCTTCTTGGGCAATTTGACAATTATTCCTTTGTTCTACTCTGATGGTGTTGTCCCCGTTTTCCAGACTTGTGCAAATAGTGGTTCTAATAGTTCTGCTGCTAGCTCTGGGTCTGTCTTAAATAGCTCTGCATTTAAGTTATCATGGCCAGGAGATTTTCAGAGATAATAGCAAGTAAGTGTGACAAGTTGTTAGCAAATAGGGCTAATATTCACTTTTGCAAAGGATTGCTAATCGAAAGCTGAACAGATTTGGAAAAGCTATATATGGGAAGAAAGCTACACTTCTGCTTGATAAAAAGAGATAAGGATGGAAAGGATAGCTGATGTAGGAGATGAGCACAACAAAGAACCATGGGGAATGAAAAGCACAGATGACCAAAACGTACCAGTTCAGCAAAGTAAAATCTCACACCAAGTTCTGGTGGAGTCACAGTTCTAACTTACGCTGGATGCAAGGCTATTTAAACCGTGCTAAATTTGAATGTGGACACATACGAAATCAGTTTTTGCATGACGGACAGAGGAAAGAGCTTGTCACTAATTCTTTCACTATTTGTGTATTGTGGCAGCCTGCCTTGACCAAGTCAATTGTCCAGTTGTGTAATTTCTGAGAGACAGAGGTAAGTTGGATTACTGTAAATATATTTGTACATATACTCGTATAATGCAAATATCTGTTTCAGGATATGTTATAGTGTAACTACATGATGAATGATTCAATGGATGAATATCGTAAAGGCGTGTTGATGAATGGAAGGAAGGAAACCAAACCAGATACTCACAGCTGGTTAATCATTAAGGATCACTCTACAAGTATTAGAAGTTGACAAGAAGAAGTTGAATGGACTAAGTAAGCCTATATTGAATGTAAATAATATTGTACTATACTGTATTATATAATGTGTTTTGGAATTACACAGTAGACACCTGTCAAACTGTACATGTAACATTCACATGTATGCAGTCATACACATGCAACATCAGAGACACTCACACCCAGCACAGTAGACTTGTGGATATCATAAGAAGACGCTATCCACGGGCTCTGTATTGTTGCAGGTTCGATTCATGTCATAAGATAAACTAGATCTACATCAAGGAACTCAGAAATGGGAACTCCTAGTGTTATCCTGCATAATTGTCAAGGAGCACTGCAGTGGGACTACTCATATTCAATGTTAACTCTAGTGTTTGAGGAACATCAGTGAAGAGTTTCATCATCGTGTGTAACCCTATCAACGCTGGTCTGGGACATTGCAGTCTGGCAGCCCAAGAGACTGATAAGATAAGTTCAACACCACATGAACTATTGTTGTATTTTAAGTGTGAGTTGTCAGTGAAGAAACTTTATAGAATCACAAAGAACAGTTTGCAGGAAATCTGTTATTCCAGTGACACTTTATTAGTGTAAATATAATTGGAAACTGAGTGGTGCACCACTTCACATACCTAGAGTCTACCATCAATGACAAACTCTCACTGGATACAGAAATCGACAGCCGCATTGGCAAAGCTGCAGCTACCTTTGCCCGCCTCACATCGCGTGTTTGGGGAAACTCTAAACTCACAATGAAGACCAAAGCTGCGGTATATAATGCCTGCGTCACCAGCACACTCCTATATGGCAGCGAGACCTGGACGACCTATGCTAAGCAAGAAAGAAGGCTCAATACCTTCCATTTGCGGTGTCTATGCCGCATCCTCGGCATCTCGTGGAAAGATAAAGTGACAAATGTCGAGGTGTTGTCACGTGCTGGCCTTCAAAGTATGTATACGCTGCTTAGACAGCGCAGACTTCGCTGGCTTGGCCATGTTCGCTGCATGGAAGATGGTCACATCCCAAAAGATATCTTCTACGGACAATTAGCAGATGGCAAGAGAACAGTTGGGCGACCACAGCTGAGGTTCAAAGATGTGTGCAAGAGAGATATGAGGGCACTGGACATGGGTCCAGCAACATGGGAGGATGAAGCTGCCGATCGCACTAAGTGGCGATGCTATTTACGGCACCACCTCAGATTGGGCGAAGAGAGGCTCACACAAGAAGCAGAGGTGAGGAGAAAACGTCGAAAGGAGCACCAGGAAAATAAGCAGCTGAGGGCTGCCACCTCAGGGGCGCATTCCCATAGTCAGTTATGACTGAAGGGGCTATTATTATTATTATTAATTGGAAACTGTGACTTATTGTGTAATATAATATTATATAAAATGCATTCTTATTCATTCTGAAGACAAGAAGAAAAGAAATTAACTATAAATAAATTGATTCATTAATTGTACCTTGGGACTTTGTAAATTCCTTTTTGTTCAACTTTGAATTTTAAAATTGGAATTACATTACTGTTTTAGCATAGGGTAGTCTGAAAGAGAGCATACCATAGGCTCTTGATCTGTTATATCACTATTTAGACAAGAGCACTTTACAGCCTGACTATAACCTGTGCCATCCATACACCAGTGCTCGTTTCTGAGTCTGGGGTATTTCTTTAAGTCCAGAATTCTTGTCTGGCACTATCACCAAGTATCATCTAGATACACCTATATTTACCATCTCATCACAATTATCATGTAAAACAAGTTGTTACAGAAAATAACACCGCCAGAGCACTTGAATGCTTTGGTACAGGCAGGCTTCCTGCAAGAGGGCCAGCTACAGTGGTAGTTCCATGGTCCATAAGGAGCAAAAAAGAGAAATGATGATGATGAATCATGAGATCCCGACTGCCATGGCTTTCTCTTCTACAGAGTATTCATGCATGTGTGAGTTTAAGTGCAAAAAGTGCTCATAAAGTTATTTAAAATTTTGGCAGCCTGAGCTCTATGATCAAAATAATTATGAAAAATAATTACAGATATGCACTACTACAAATGTCACTATTACCTCCACTTTGTCAACAGCCACAATCATCTCCCTTTGTGTGCCCTATGGAGCATGAAGCCAGCACTGCAGCTGGTCCCTCATCAGGAAGCCTCCACCAAAGCATTCATATGCTCTAGAAGCAGTGGCTTCTGTAGTAATTTGTTTTGCATGATGAGGTTGCTTGCTCCATGCATAACCTCGTATCAGCCATCTCTTATAACATGCCTAAGAGAGCATATAGCCTATTATTTCTTTGTCTTCTAGGAGACCCATGGGAACTAAAAGAGGCAACAGCCAGAATTCTGGCTGTCAGAATTGCTATATCAGGGTGAAATGCAGTTTCGTTAAAAAAAAAAGGTTAAATTTTAATCGTAAAATACAAATTACATTCACATTTAAAACTAGTTTACAAACATTGGATGGGTTAAAAGAAAAGGTATACCAAGATAAATACATGCGAAGGTGAACGCGGTGTCAACTGTATACTCCGTCGATATGTGGTGGTAGTCTAGCTAGCAGTAGCATATATATTGTTTCACCTCTGTCCACGAAGTTTAAACTATTTAACGTTGCTGCAACTGTTGCACAGTCAGAGACACAGACAGCCCGCCCATAAGACGCCAGACAACTGCAACTCTACCGCTTTAGAATTGAAAATATTTATTTAAAAATTGGTTTTCACACGGAACAGAGCTTCTTAAATTCGCGCCACTTACCTGACAGTGCTTTCTGTTGCTGCTTACTATTTTCCGTTCTCTTCCTTGGTAACTACAGGTAACAGAACTTGCTGCTTCCTCAGACAATGAACTAAAACCGGACGTAGGCCTACAAGAGTTAATGTTTATTTCGAGTAGTAATTGTATAACTTATTAGTAAAGTGTAGTAAGCATTTATTAATTTTATATTATGTGGATATTTAATAAAAAATATATTTTAAACGCATAAGCGCACTTCGTGGTATAAGACATACGATGTAAAACAATATTAGATAACAGCCTTCTTCTGAAAAATGACACCTCCCAGTAAACACTCAAAATGGCCCCTAAAGGGAAAAGTCGCAATGAAGATCTCGTGCAAGAGGATATACTTCAAGCTGTTGTGATTGCCGACAGTTTCAACGTCCGTTTTGGACCGATTACTTACAAAAAACCAAGGGTAAATATTTGAATTGCATAAATACCTTATGTGAATCAAGAAGCCTGGGCGAAACTTGAATGGCCATAATCCAGCATACAAATGTGAACGAAATGATGCAATGCAAATAATATATCAAAATAATAACAGTACTATTGTTAAACATCAAAACGAGCTCTTTAACGTTTTATTATATTTCTTTATTTAATAGCAAGAGGTAGCGACTCGCCGTTAAGTGCAGTAGGACCAATGGTTAAATTTTTTTAACGCATTTTATCCACCACTTCTCAAAAAACAAAGTTAGGTGCACTAACCAAGATTGACTGCAGGACTAATGGGTTGAATCACAGTCGATGGGGACACACTTCCATTTTCGCTTAAATGGCTGTCAGTGTGTGATACGTAGCCGAAGTCAGTTTTGCGCATTCTACCTTTTTTTTTTTTTTTAATTTGATGATGAGAAATATCCCGTTCAACCTCTGATGGGTTATAATTAGGATATATATTGTTTTCAATTCCAAATAATATGAATTTACTGCCGATAGGCTATGTGAAAGTGGCATCACATCTTGTTTTGTTTTTTTTCTTTTATTTTAATGATGAAAATTATCCTCTGATGGGTTATAATTAGGATAAATAGGGCCTAGTGTTTTCAATTCCAAATAAGTGGCATCATATCTATCAAATCATTGTAAATATGGCAAGTCAAAATTACCTGTCAGATCATTCTGAATAGCATTCTAGTTTTTTTTTTTTTATCTGCAATTACAAATTGCGATATTGTGTTACTTTTAGGTTTATGATGGCATGCTCTTTTTTTTCTTAAAAAATCTGCAATAACAACACACGATACAATGTAATGATTGCCACATTAATGTTTAAGATTAATATATTTAAGATCCCCATTTATTTATTTTTTTCATGTCAATTAATTATTTTAGAAAAAAGCTTAAAGAAAAGCTTGGCAGAGGGCAAGGGTTAGATAAGATTAACTTTATTCCATTATTTTTCTGAGATTTGTAGCCATTTATTATGTCCAAAAAGAAAACAATTCAGCTTTAAGATTTAGGGTCAGGCTTAAGCTTAGGATACAGAGAAACTCTGGGAAGGTTAAAGACGGCCAGCATGATGCTGACCACTTCACTACTAGTGTGCCTTATAGTCAAGAAAATATGGGCCATTTTTTAATAAAATGTGCATCCAATTAGGGGTAGTGTAACTTACTTGTTCCCACGAATGTGATATGACATATTACTGTTTGACCTCCTGGCCCGAGTAGTTCCTGGGGTCTCTGAGGAGGTCATGGAAATATGGCTCCCTCGGCATCTCGTAAGGGGAGACTGATATATGGTTATGTATGGGGGCTGGCATCCTTGTCTTGTAAAACAGATTGCTACAGAAACTACCCCTGCAACAAGATATGAATGCATTGATTAAGGATTCTTGCAGGGAGACTAGCTGCAGTGATTGCTTCATGCTTCATAGGCAGTGAGAAGAGAAATTAATGAATTTTTATTTTTATAACACTGGGGGGTAATTTTGTACTGTAATGTAGTCTTTGAATGTGGGTTTTATAATTGTTACTTTTAAAATTATTTGCAATGTTGGTAGTAACCTTTTTCAATGATGTGTAGGCGAAGGACAGTTAATAACGGGACAAGATGTATCATCATTACCTTTCAGCCTTTAAGGGAGCATAGGCCCAATAACTTCATTCTAAGTCCTCCTGGCCTCCGCTCAAGGTCTTTCTATGTCTATTTTGCTTTTAGTAAAATGGACAATAAACAAGCAGTTTGAAGAAATGAATGACTTTTAAAATGTAGATAAATAAGTTGAAAAGCAGATTAATTGAAACAGAAGATTAGAAACATAGAAATCCTCAAAATAACTGGGATTTAAATGAGAATAGGAAAGATCAAAATTAGAACAGTACATTACTTTGGAAGTTCAAAGATATATAACAGTTTGTTCAAAACTTTAATACAGGTCTGTATCCTCTTATCTGAGCACCCGAAAACTGAAATATTATGAAAATCAAAAGTTTCTTTGGGCAACTTTTAATCACAGTTTTGAACAACTTCTGACTATTTTGGGCAACTTTAGGCTATTTTTGAATACATTTAGGGTGACTTTGTGCTATTTTGTCTGCCTATGGGCTATTTTTTCAAACACAGTTTGGCTACATCTTACTTACTTAGTCATCCCACTTCTACCGTGAGGTGTAGAGGTTTGGAGGAGGAAGCGCCATACTATCCTATCGGCTGTCTTCCTTTTGGCCTGGTTCCAATGTAGTCCTCGGTCCTTCAGAGATTGCCTAATGTTGTCCTCCCATCAGACTCTGGTCATCCTGGACATCTGGATCCCTGGCTTTTAGTTTCCCATACTTGTCATGGTAGCTGATCTTCTTCCATTCTGCAGAGATGGCCAAACTATCGTAGTTGAGATTGTTCTACTTGAGTCTGCAGTGGCTGGGTTTTAGGGCTTGCCTTATCATCTGGTTGCAGACCATATCTCTTCTAGTTGTTTCAACCACCTTCCTCAGATACCTAATTTCTGAGGTTTGGAGCTGGCTTTTGTGGGTTGTAGTCATTGCCCATGACTCGCATCCATGTGTCAAGACCGGTTATATGTGGTACGGTATACAGCCATCTTCATCTTCTTGCTAACTTCTCTTTTGCTAAGGAATCCTTAATTTATGGCCTTAAAAAGTCTTCTTTGATGCCTCCCTTCCAACCTATAACAGCTCTGAGGTATTTAAACTGGTTGACCTGCTCCAGGAACTGTTCTCCCAGCTTAATCTTTTGCGACATCTGACAACCGAAAAAAATCTGGTTTCCAAAACAAAGCTTTCCCGGAGGATTTTGAATAAAAGGATACAGACCTGTAGAAGGAAAGGTTGAAACAAACAGGCAAAAGGATTGCATTGCTGTAAGTGGGATTAAAATATCAGAAGATCGACAGTCTGTTAATGTACTATCAAGGCAAGAGACATATTTTATTTATCCTTTATAGTGCATTTTAATCTTGTCTGATATATCATTTCCCTTGTTTCTCCATATATCGTATGGGGCTGCCATAGCAGTTAGTCTCTCTTGCAGGAAGCCTGCATCAATGCATTCATTTGCTCCTGCAGTGGTGGTTTTATAGCATATTTGTTATACATGATGAGGTTGCCAGCCCCATGGTCAGCCTCATATTAGTCACCTTATAAATGCTGCCTGAGGTTGCAGGAATCCTGTGGAGCCACCCCTGCAGCTGGTCTCCTTGCAGGAAGCCTGCACCAAGCTGTAACAAACTTGATGCATTTTTCGTCCTGGGAAAAACCCCGAACCAAGTTCAGTCGCCAGACACCTGATTCCGCCCTCAAGATATTTATGGCGGTAGTAGAAGGGGGCAGTTTAGGCTCAGTTAATGTAATGACTTTTTTGCTAAGCGAATGTTCGTACCCACCATGGTAAATTCTTTCTGAGACCTGCAGATCTACTAATTAAAAGTAGTATCTCATTAACTTGGAGGAAATCGTAAATCTTGCACTCTTTACTAGAGTAATGGTAGGTCTGATTCAGTCTCACAAAAGGCAAAACTGTAACAGATGGCAACTTAATTACTAGCAAAATTCTTTGTCGACAAACTCTTTATATTGGGAGACAAAACTCTCTGTCTTCACTATTGCTTTGCCAAAAAAAAAAAGGAACCCGTTGCACGCCCATTGAGGCATATTGGGAATATGGTGTTAGGCCCATATTATCTTGACCGTCGGCACACGAGGGGTGATGTGGTCGGCATCACGCCGGCCGCCTTAACCTTCCCAGAGTTGCTCTGGTACCCATTTGGGGCTGGGTCGACCCAGGAGCCGTTTGTGGCCTAAAAAATTCCCGCCTCATCTGGGGACCGAACCATAGACCACTGCGCTAGGAAGCCAGTGCACTAACCACTATGCTACCGCGGCTCCCATTGCTTTGCCAAGTCTTGGGTCAATTCAACGAATAGGCAAAAGTAACAGAGAGCATTTATTAACTCTGGGTCAGCCATTAGAAAGAATTCTTGCTGAGTGGTTCGAACTAGGAAAGACAAGATCTCCATTAATCCTGTGGTTAAAGGGAAGAGCTGTGAAATCCTGAGCCTGATCTTGTTTTTCTGAACCAGCGGGCAACCTCAACTGACTTTGGCACGGGGAGCATAGTCCCACTGACCTGTCTAACACCACCAAGATACCACCCTACACCATATGCAGATCCGACCTTGGACATCTCAGCTAAGTGTATATCTGCACTGGAATTCACCACTCTCCTACACATAATTATGATGAAACAGTAGTGACACAAAAACTCTTTTAAATTAAAAACTGACACTAGCGTTTGTGATAGATACTCACATACATCACGTGTTTATTGACTCAAATTCTTTAACGTCATACATTCATTCAGTATACTCCCATTCCTTAATAAATAATGTTTCTTTGTAATTTTCACTGCACCTTTCGTGTTTAGTGTATAGTACATTGATTGTTGTTATTGGTTGATGTATGTGTCTGTTTGTTTGTTTTGTATTATTTTATGGGGGCTTACTTTATTAAATTATTTTCAACATGTATTAGAAGAATCAAGGTGGCCAGCAGATCTAATCCACTCTTGAAATTATCACTGTTTCACTCTTATGCAGGAGGAATTTAAGTTGCTGTATTTTCTTCCCTATCTTTCTTATTGAAACTCACAATTAGGGAAACTTTCGCCCAATATTACGAGCCATATTCAGTGAGTCATTCAGGGAAAGATGTGATACGTTCTTTAATACATTCTATTTCTACTGTCATTCTATTCCTTTAAACAGCCAGCCACACAAGCATTCACATACTCTTGCAGCGGTGGTTTCTGTGGTAATTTGTTTTACATGATGGGTTGCCAGTCCCATGGGCACCTCATATTTGTCGCTGTTTAGGACATGCCTGAACTACATATGTAGTCATGACAAGTGCCGTTGTGCGTTTGATGCTCGGACACATCATGGTACATTAATACAGGTCTATAACCTGTTATCGGAGCATCCGATAATTGAAATATTCTGAAAATCTGAACTTTCTTTGGGCTACTTTTTTGTCACAGTTTGGGCGATTTTTTTTACTGTTTTGGGTGACTTTGGGCTATTTTTTTAATGCAGATTGGGTTATTTTGGGTGAATTAGGGCTACTTTGCTGACGATTTGGGTGAAGTTTGAAAATGGGAAAGTCTGGTTTCTGAAACAAAGCTGTCCTGAGGATTTCAGATAAAGGGTTACGGACCTTTAGTATTTTTTAATAGCTTTGTTTATATATTTAACTTTCCTTGTTTCACTGCCTTTCAGACTTTGCTGCCGCTAGTAAATATTCCCCTCATTGATTATACTTTTGAGGCTTTAGCTGCCTCGGGGGTACAAGAGGTATTTGTATTTTGCTGCCATCTTGGAGATCAAGTGAGAGAACATATAAAGTAAGTTGCATCAGTTTTAAAAATTGCTAATAAGTTTTGTCTATCAGCAGTACCATTTCTTCTTTCACTAGATTCACTTTTGTCAGTGTCACTGTCAGAGTCTAAATTGGGCTCTTATTCAATATCCCATCTGATTTTGTCGCTCAATTTCTGCTTAAATACTCCCAAACATGTTCAATAAATAGCCAGACTCCTGTCCTCCCTGTGGCAGGACCCATTGAAAACTAACAGGAGAAGGGCGAGGGCGAGTCTGGCGCCCTAAAACTACTAAACTCCGGGTAGATGATGCCTGTAATCCATGGATGGCAAATCATCTAAGAGAAGGAAAACTCTGATTTCAAACCACCTGCTGCCTTGCAGGTAGGCTCCACAGGCTAAGGAAAGCAAACCCGAAAGAAAATGCTAGCTAAGTCGGATGTGCCGGGCCGAAAGGTGCAGATATCGGAAGCTTTAGATGTATCAGAAATCTATTTATAACTCAGGTCTCACTAAATACCAAGGTCTCGTTGTTACTTAGCAACAACCGATAACAGTATTCAGACTTTCAGGGCGGGCGATTTCAGGCATTTTAAACGAGACAGGGTGCTGAAAGTGATAGAATTTGCAGAAAGCCACAAATATTCCAGTGCGATTCGGGAATTCGGAATCAACGAAAAACTCGTTAGACTTATAATCGGGTCATTCATTTTTTAAGCTTTTGAAGTCCTAAAGTCTGGCGTCGACTTATAGTCGAATCGACTTATACTCAAGTATATCAGGTATATAATGTTATTGGTATCAAATCGCAGACATGGAAACCCCAGAGAAAGATAAGAAAAATAATTCAAAGAAATACATGGAGAAGAGAGATTTTAGAGAGGCAGTGAGAGATTTAAGACTCACAAGGAGAGGTGCAGAAAGTAAATGTGATGAGAAACACATCTGAAGAAATGTTTTCATGTCCTAGCATGAGGGGTTACTCATGTACAAGTTCACTTTCAGTCAGTCGGTCAATTGTTTTTTCATTCCATGTGACTGCAGCTGGTGCTGTCCACCAATACCTTTTTGGGTCATCTTTTTCAACTCTGTGTACTTTATAGCCCAATAGCCTTACTTCCTCACCCATTGTTCATTTCTAGTTTCTCTTTCACTTCCCCACTTTTCTCTTTCCATATGAGTTTCAGTCAAGGACATGTCAAATTGTACTTGACTGCATTACTGAGGATAGTTCCTATTCATCCCCATATTCTCTCTTCGGTATTCTACTGTATTATTTGTAACCCCAGTTTTGTTCCCAAGGTATAGTTCTCTGATGAGACAAAGAACAAACAGGACAGATGTTACACTTGTGTTTAACAGCCTAATTTATTGTTTCTGGGGAAGAGCTGCAGAGTTCTCTACTGGGCAGTTGAAGACAAATCTGGCTTTATTTATAATGGCAATGGCATCCTGATTTAATCCACCTGCTTTGTCAGTGATTCTTCCCAGATAGATATAGCTCTCAAATACACCAGGTAATGACAGAGCAGACAGATAAGCAAAGAAGGGAACAAGACAAGAACAACCACTCACAGCAACAACTCTCCAAACAGCCAAATCACTGATATGAACAACAAACAAAGAAACTTTGCTGAACAGATGGGCCATGGGAAACACCGGGAGAGAGGTTTACAGACATATGGCTGGTCCTGATCCTAATGACAACATCAACCATCTTACAAGGATGGATCAGAGCACCATTTTTTGGCTCAGAACACAACATGTAACCACTCAACAGTCACATGAACAGAATCCAACCACAACACTCGCCAGCTATGTAACTACCCCTACGAAAGTTGACCACCACCTCTTTGAGTGTCCAGCACTCGATGATGTTAGGAATATGCTTCTTCCTCCGAGCAAGATAAGTGGAATAGATTGTACGGAGAAACAAAACAACTTGCAACAACATGCAGATATCACTACATGGCATTGGGCCGAAGTGCGAGAGCCCAAGTGCTGCTGGATCAATAACAACAACAACATAGATACAGCTAGATACTTTTTTTCCCATCAAGCTGCAACAGAGGTCTCTTGCAAGGATTCTTCTGGACTTGTACTGGTGATTACAATGTGTGCAGTTTCTGTAGCGGATAATATTTTTTTCTTCAGGGCTTTGGTTCAGCCTGTTACGGAAGATATTTTCTTCTAGCAGTAATCAGTTGAGCATATTATGAAGTTCAATGAAAGTACAAGCATCGTACCAACAACACGAATGGAGACGGGTAAAACGAACATAACATCAATTGTGATGAATCCAAGTCATGAGGTGGAGGGTCCACAAAAATATGGTTGACGTTTAATAACACTTGAAGAAAACGACATCATGGAGTTGGCATGGCATATTATACAGATATATCGTCCTGTTCTTCGACAGTCATGTCTCAACATACATTTCTGGCCGCTGTACTAGAGGTGAGATCCACCCAAGTAATGTGGGTCAGATAAATGTAGACGCAGAATTATATTTGAATACTTCTCAAGTTATCACGAACCTCTCACTAGGTTCTGAATCATCATCATAATAATAGTGGCGGCCTTCGAATAAATATATCATGCCACTTGAAGCTCTACTTCCACAATATATCAGGAGCTTGAATACAATACGTCTTACTACGAAGACCACAGATAACGAAAGGCCAAGAATCTTAACTGTTAGCATAAATTAGTGCAGAACGCATTACGTTGTCACAGGATAGACTTTCACTAAGTCTATACTGGTTACCCTGTAGAGTGGTAACACTGCTATTCATCCTTTAAAACCTGCTCGGTCAGTTTTCGATTAGAATGAAAGCCGGAAGGGACCTTTTGGGCGCAAAGGGGATTCTTGCGATGTCCGCCGGCCGATGAGGTCGTAGATGGTTTTTGTCAGCAGTTTTGCTGGGGAATTATTTGGATGCCAATTGTTGTTCAGTGCTTGCCGATTTTCATATGTTCAGGAATATTTGATGGGTGCTAGATTGAGCTTAGCAAGTTCTAGTGATTGTTCCCTTCCTGATTATTAATTGTGATACGTTGGTTGCAATTGTGTATTGCTTTAACCTAGTATTAGGTGCCGACTCTGAGCGAAAGTTCAGTGCCTTCACTGATGAGTTTATGTCGGTAACCATTTTGGTTCTCATGACGAATTATAGTGTTCGCCAGGATATGTGGCAGTTTTCAGTGCATTGTGCTGTGCCTTTGTGCTATTAGGAGAGTTGGTATGATTATTGCAAGTAAGTTGGCTTATGTATTCATTATCTTATGTATTGCAGTTTCATGCATAGTGATTGCTGTGTGTACTTCTCATTAAAGGGATATTACTGTATTTGAGGCGTTATTGTATTACTCATGTCAGCTATTGTGTGCTGTGGTACTATTTTGTAGACAATGAGCCGTGAGTTAGATCCACGGTACAAATAGGGTTAAATCCAACAACATCTATAGATTGTTGTTCTGACAACATCATAAACTACTGGTGACGTATTAAATATTTAGCGTTCAATATAAGTGAAAACCCGTGCAAACACATGATTTAACACAGAGAGACATATTACCGAAAAATAACTGGTAATAGCCTATATGTGTTCATGATACAAAAATACATTAATATTCTGTCTTTAACACAGCCTCACCTTAATTTATGGCATGCCTTATGGGAGTAGCAATCCTGTTCTTTCTTTGTCTTAGAGAAATCAATTAACTACATGGTGTACATTAATGTCACTTCTTCTTGTCCCTTTTTGCTCCTTGTGGAGCATGAAGCAACCACTGGAGCTAGTCCCCTGGAAGGAAGCCTGTATCAAAGCATTTATGGGCATTCGTAGCTGTAGTTTCTGTAACATTTTGTTGTAAATGATGAGGCAGCCAACCACATGCACAGCCACATATTAGTGACCTCTTACGATGTGCCTGAGCTAGCTGTAGTCCTGTTCTTGCCTCAGAGACACCCAGAAACTACTCAGCTCATTACCATGACATTATCATCCTTCACTTCCCCAAGAAGGATAGTCCTTCAACAAACGTATGCCAAGTCTTCCTGTCCCGTGCCATCAGCTCAAGGTCATTCCATGTGTTTTTTTTTCATCCCTTTCCTGTAACTACCACACCTTAAAACATTTAAGACCTTGCACTCATAGCCACCCCAACACATTTTTTTTTTCATCTAACACAAGATTTCTTAATACCAATTTCAGACAGTCCAAATGGCTACAAGGGGGCTCGCCCATGACTGTGACAACCCTGATGTCAGACTCTTGCTTGTCCATGGGAGATGCACTTCGTGAAATCGATGCTAAGTCACTTATTCGTAATGATTTCATCCTCATAACAGGAGATCTGGTTTCAAACATGGACATTAGTCAGGTTGTGAAGGAGCACAAGTAAGTAGTGATACATAACTTCATACAAACTGACAGTTGCATTTTCAGAAGTTGCATTAGCTTTTTATCTTTAAATACATTTTCATTGTGCTTTTTGTGTGTAAGTAAGGTTTTTTTTTTTTAAATTTGCATGCAATCTTTGGGAAATATTCATTCAGCTCCCAAAGGAACATAGGCCTTTGGCAAACTTATGCCACGTCTGCCTGTCTTGTACCATCAGCTCAAGATCTTTCCATGTTTTCTTCCTCCCCTTCATGTTCCTTTCATCCACACAGAGCCCGTAATCAAGGAAAGGACAAGTCATCAGTAATGACTTTAGTATACAAGGTGGCACTTCCAGGCCACAGGACACGCAGTAAAGAAGATGATATATTCCTTGTGGAGGAAGGAGGGTCTGGGCGCCTGCTTTATTTTCAGAAATCACATGACTGCAGGAAGATTCAAGTACCCATGGTAACATTCTTCGTTGTTTTGTCACGTGGTAATGTTCTTCTGCGTTTTATTATACTTGAACGTATTATTTTATGGGAATTTACTTGCAGTTTGCATCGCATAGCAGTGCTTATATGTGCATTGCCACATTGTTCTTTCATATTCTGTTGATTTTTAATGCCTAATGCCAGACTTCACTTCATGTGGTAACCAAGGGTC
The DNA here is from genome assembly GCA_024509875.1 of Oreohelix idahoensis. NCBI lineage: Eukaryota > Metazoa > Mollusca > Gastropoda > Stylommatophora > Oreohelicidae > Oreohelix > Oreohelix idahoensis. The sequence continues at coordinate 75,150 of JAMPIV010001502.1, forward strand.
TTTAGTGTGAAGACCACTGTTTCCACCATGTAAGTTATAAATACTGACTAAGATGAAGTTATGCACTGGGCCATCATTTTCATTATGTAAAACAAAGTGCTACAAGAAACACCACAGCAAGAGTATTTGAAGTGCTTTAGCACAGCCCTCCTGCAAGAGAACAAGCTTAATTGACTGCCCTATGTTCTTTGAGGAGCAAAAAAGGTACACCTTAGTATCTTACATTGTGTACTACTACTTGCGATCGCATCTTTGATGTTTACACCGTCAGACGAGTTCTCATGATGAATTCGACCGTTGTCTGGAGTTCCTCTTTAGCTCCATATAGCTTTGAGTTTAGTGTTGAGTCATTGGGCCAGTATATCTTTCTTAACTGGTCATACAGAGGACAATCCTGTAGAACATGCTCAGCAGTTTGTTCGTTTAATCCACATGTGCACAGTGGTGAAGCAGACAATCGTAGCTTGTGCATGTGTTTATTCAGTTTGTTATGCCCTGTCCTGAGGCGAAAAATAGTTATCTGTCCCTGCTGGTCGAGAGTGTGATAGTCGTCTTTGGATACATTGTGTGAGTAACTAACTACTTCATCATTTGTCCTCATTTCTCTTTTTGCTCCTTGTGGAGCATAGAGCCACCACAGCAGCTGCCCCTTTGCAGGTATTCTGCACCAAAGCATTCATGTGCTCTTATGTTTGTGGTTTTTGTAGCAATTTGTTGTTACTGATGAGGTTGCCACCCCCATGCCCTGACAGTACTTGGCTGTCCTAAATTGTTATGCAGACCTAGCTTGAGTACAGCTTCATATTAGTTGTCTTTTACTATATGCCTTACAGAGCAGTGGTCATTATTGTTTCTTTGTCTCCTGAGACAGGTACTAACTACATGGAGCTTGTCTCAATTTATTCATTAACAATGAAAAAGTCCCCCCACCAAAATATGGCGGGAAATAATTATGTTGTGCTATTTCTGCTACACGTCTTCATGGCAACCTCTACACCTCACGGTAGAAGGGGAACGACTAAGTAAGTAAGTAAGTAAGTCTTCATGGCGGCACTAAATTCTTCTGTGGTCATTTTATTCATTTCCATTTTGCTTCAGAAACAGGGAAACAGTGTGGTACAAAAGCATAGAAGCTTCATCTGTGATGAGCAATAAGGCTTCACTGGCTAAATGTATATGAATATATGGTGGAGAAGCTTATATTTGTACTTACCTGAGCTGTATTTTATAAATGGGGGAAATTGCAGAAAATTTGACACCGAAAAGCAGCAGAGGGAGGAAAATTTAAAAAAACAATTTGTTGCCATGAAGTATATTAAGTTTATACAATACCAAAAACCTACCCTCTGTCCTATACTTACTGTTCTTAAGTCTACTATCATTTACTAGACACAGTATTAAGGTCTTTGTCTTGTGTGGACTGACCTATACTGTATAATAGGGGAACAACAGAAGTGATTAATAGACTCAGCTGCCCATTGTAAACTTCCGGTGTTGTGTCTTGCGGTTCGCACAAATGACCAGTCATCGAAGCATCATTTTTTGGTGATGCCTAGATGGCAGGGAGGATAGTGTGATTTGCTTGCATAGCTAGGCGGGGTTGTCGCACGGAAGGTCTGGGGTTCGAGTCCTGGGAAAGCCACTCACATCTGTTGTTTTTCTGTTGTCTAGTGTTCTACTTCTTTATTTCTTACGAGTGCCTGAAAACATACCTTTATGTTTGTTTAATATTTATTTAATATTAAGAACAAAGTGAGCATTGTTATAAAGCGAGCTCAATTTAGTTCCCCGCACACAAAAACGCGCCATGAAAAAGATTGCAACATTCCATGGGAAAATGATGTAACATAATAACGGTATGAAGGGATAAAGAAATTCTAGTAGTTTACATTATATCTCATAGTATATCACAGTAAATGAACCTATGTTTATTTCCCACAGGATATTATGCTGGAGCATGATGACCTTATCAACCACAACGACTTGATGGACTGCCATATTTCTGTGTGTTCTCCAATAGTTCCGACCCTCTTTACAGACAACTTTGACTACCAGACAAGAGATGACTTTGTCAAGGGGATCTTGGTCAATGAAGAGGTGAAGTCATGTAATCCACATATAGTGGTTATGTGAGTCCTTCTTTCTGTGAAGCAGCTATTCTCTTTGAGATTAGTATTGAAGACTAAATTTGGACTGTTTCACCCACTTAAACCCTTTAGGCACAGTGCCTCATATATGACCTGTCATACATGAATTTGTAATAAAGCATTTATTAATGCCCTTTTGGGTAATATATGGATCATTTCAGAACTAGGTGAATGCCTTTCAAGTTTATAAAACAAATTACATTCTAAAATAAGCATTATGTCTTAAAATCATGAACAAAGTATAAAATTTAGTTTACAGTTTTAAAAGGTTAAGGGCCTTAACTCTTTGACTCCAGACCAATGCTCTGAGCGTTGCAAAATTCAATGCGCCGTGCCAGCGCAACGCTCAGAGCGTTTTTAGTTTATCACAAATAAACCCCAAAAATCGCCCATTTAATGCAGTTCATATTTTAAAACTCGTAGAATGACTTCCACTACTATTTAAACAACTAATTTGACTGTAGTGTAGCAGCGCGTGTGTTGATGTTATTATCACAATTTGTGTGACGATTCGCGTGTTCGTGTTTTTCGTTGTTATTGCTAGAGAAATATGTCACGCTTTATATTTACATTTTCTAAGTTTTTTTTAGCAAATAATTGTGTCAAACTACTTTGAAACATTGCTGACATTGATGATGATTGTTTGGTAGTCACAGTTTGTTGTCAAAATACGGAATCGGTGCAGAAAAGCTAGACACATTAGATTTAGTTGATGAGTGGGCGTAGTCATATTCTGGCAGATCAAAAAGCAACAAAACTAGACCTACCGTAACATCTAATCACTAGTCCTAGGTAGAAGATGAAGCTATAGATACTATTAAAACATTAAACAAGTGTAAAAAAAAAGTTTGTAAATGACGTTATTCGTCTTTATTTGTTTGAAAATTACGTAATTCACGATTGCATAATTTATTTTTTTTACAATGGACCACAGTAAAAATTGGTGTGAATAACACTAAATGTACTAATTGTGGCCATAAGCAATGTTTTTTTTTACTTTGTATATGGATGAACTTGATGTTTGAAGACTAAAAAGAAAGTTTTATTGTCTACAACAGTAATTTGTCTTTGGTAAGATCGTATTCTACAGTTAACTTTTTAGTGTTTTTCAATTTTACATGAAAAATGTTTTAAGTATACCGAACACACTTGAGTTAATACGAGGGAAGGTCAAAAAGTAATGCCTCCTATTTTTTATGTATGTAAATACTGCATCGGTGTGTAATTTGTAAATTTAGCAGGATTCCTCAAACACTCTTCTGCACTGTATAGCATTACCAACCTGTTTCAGTAACAGGTGGCACCACTGTAACAGTTTAAAAATGGCTGCCAAAGACGTTCGGTTAAAACAACGTTATGTCATAGAATTCCTCAATGCTGAAGGCGAGACCCCAATTCGCATCCACGAACGTTTGAAGAATGTTTATGGAGATTCAACAGTGGATGTTAGCACTGTCTGACGTTGGGTACATCGTTGTGACAAAGCTGGAGTAGGTCAATCCTCAATGGCTGACACAAAGCGGACTGGCCGTCCGTCTACCGCAGTGACTCACACAACATTCATTGAGTTGATGGCATCATTCGTGGGTGACCGTCGGGTAACACTGGATGAACTTTCTTCCATGTTGTCCATTAGTAAAGGCAGTGTCCAGAACATCATTAAAGACCTGGGTTATTCAAAAGGAATCCAAGAGGCAGTCAATGGAATGGCATCACACAACATCGCCGACAAGAAAGAAGTTCAAAAGTTCACCATCTGTAGGGAAAGTTATGGCCTCCGTGTTTTGGGATGAGAAGGGTGTGATTCTTCTCAACTTCTTGGAACAGGAAAACACGGTGAATGCAGACCATTACATTGAAACTTTGAAGAAGCTTAGAGGTCGTCTTTGGCGACTTTACCCATTAAAAGATCAGAGAACTGCACTACTGTTGCACGATAATGCCACGCCACACACCGCTAAACGCACCATTGATGCGATTGCAGAATTTGACTGGACATTATTACCACATCCCCCTTACAGTCCCGATCTTGCACCTTCTGACTTCCATCTGTTTGGACCACTGAAAGAAGATCTTCGCGGACATCACTTTGAGGACACCAAGACCCTTAAACGCGCCATACGCCAGTGGTTTAGGAAAAAGGACACAAATTGTTACCGTGCGGGAATACATGCCCTTGTGAGAAGATGGACAAAAACTGTAACAAATAACGGAGACTACATTGAGAAATAAATTTTTGAAGTTCAGACTTGGGGCTACATTTCAATGTGAATTTTATCTGTTTTCTTGCCTATTAAATGAAATTAAAAATTACGAGGCATTACTTTTTGACCGTCCCTCGTACTACCAAAGACTTTATATATTACAATTCTCTATCCATTTCCCTACAGTTAGGTATATAATAAGTACATGTTCACAAAAAAGATTAACATAAATTTACACTAAAAGACAGTACACTTCACCGTTTAGAATTCTTCAAAAAATAATTATGGAGTCAAAGAGTTAATAACCAGACAAGTGCCAGTGGAACAAGAGTTGAAAAGAAGACACTGGCAATGGATAGGACACACGTTGAGGAAACCTGTTGATAGCATTACAAGGCAGTCCTTGTTCTGGAATCCACAGGGAAAGAGAGGCAGAGGTAGACCAAAAAACACATGGAGAAGAGAACTGGATACAGAGGTGAAAATGATGAGGAAAACATGGAAAGAACTTGAGCGGATGGCGCGGGACAGGAAGACTTGGCATGTGTTTGTTGAAAGCCTATGCTCCTTGGGGAGCTAAAGGGTATTGATTGATATTGAAGGGCCTTAATTCTTTAACGCATATCTTTCACATGTGTCAAATATTCATGACATTATATTTGAATATCCTCATTAGATTAAGGTTCATGGCTGCAAATAGTTTTTTTTTGTTTTTTTTTGTTCTTCATAATGCTTTTTCAAGCTTAAAAAATCTCAACCTACTCTCATCCAACTTGAGATGTCTAACAGAAGTTTTTATGTGAACAGAGAGAGAGAAAATAAAGAAAAGATGCTGACAGAGGGAACGTGACTAAGAATGTTAAATTTTCAGAGAAACAGAATGAATAGATTTGGTTGTCTTTTGCAGTGGTTCTCAAACTTTTTATGATCACGTCCAAATTTCACAGCTGGTGAATCTGCGCGACCGATGTAGCAAAACTGACCAGTAAAAATTTATTATAGGAATTCAGCCAAAGGCATGCTGCTTAAAACTTCGAGTGAGGGAAATGTAAGGGGCTCAACCAATTGGTTGAGAATCACTGGACTGGTGACACTAATACTGTATCAAGAGCAGTAGTATATACTTTCTCAAGGAGGACATAAGGACAAATGATATAAGGATGTCCATGGATTCACCGAAACTTGGAATAAAATTGATTGAACATTTGTCCAGGTCAACAGATTTGTTCAAGCGTGCCATTGAGAATGTGTAAGGCAAACATTTTCAGGAAAAGAATAGGCAAAAGAAAACTATAGTCCATAGTTATTTGCTGCTTGTCTATTATAAAGGTACATTGTGTGTGTTGTTGTTGTTTTTTTTTTTTACTGTTATCCCCATGCCCTGTGTAATTCCTGGGGTCTCTTATGTGACAAAGAAAGAATAAGCCCACTGTAGCCTCATGCGTGTCATACAAGGCATCTAATATGAGGTTGTGTATTGGGCTGGTAACATCATCATGTAAAACAAATAGCTACAGAAACACTGCTACAAAGTCATGTGACTACTTTGTGCAGGGGGCCAGCTGCAATGATGGTTCCATGCTCCATAATGGAGCAAAAAGGAAAATGTTGATGATGTCTCCCCCCATTTTACATTTTGATACATCATCATAATTTCCCCTAAAAAAAATGTGTGCTAGGTCTTCCTGTCCTACGCCGTCTGCTAAAAATCTTTCCATGTCTTCTTGATCCCTTTCATTTCTGTCCTAGTTCCCTTCTGCTATGTGTTTATTTGGTCTCCCTCTACCTCTTTTAACGTGGCGATCCCAGAAGAAGGCTTTTGCTGTATAAAAATGAATTAATTTATTTTCAGATTATGGGCAACAAAATTCACATGAGCATCATCCGTGACAAATATGCAGCAAGAGTTTCAAATATGCACACATATGATGCTATCAGGCAAGTGTATATATCTGTCTTGTAGGGGTTTTTGTTTGTTTGTTTTACTTACTTACTTAGTCGTTCCCCTTCTAACGTGAGATGTAGAGGTTTGGAAGAGAGAGCGCCAAACTATCCTAACGGCGGTCTTCCTCCTGGCCTGGTTCCATTCTAGTCCTCGGTCCTTCAAAGATTGTCTAATGTTGTCCTCCCAGTGGACTCTGGGTCATCCTGGGGGTCTGGATCCCTGGCTATTTGTTTCCCATGCTTGTCGTGGTAGCCGATCTTCTCCCATTCTGCAGACATGGCCAAACCATCTTAGTTGGGACTGTTCTACTTGGGTCTGCAGGGGGTGGGATTTTAGGCGGACCATGTCTCTTCTTGTTACTTCAACCACCTTCCTCAGATACCTCATTTCTGAGGTTTGGATCTGGCTTTTGTGGGTTGTAGTCATTGCCCATGACTCGCATCCATATGTCAAGACTGGGACATAGGTGGAGCAGTATACAGCCATCTTCGTTTTCTTACCAACCTCTCTCTTGCTGAGGAATCCTCGATTTATGGCCTGAAAAAGTCTCCCAGCTGCTGCTTTTCGAGTGGCCAACTCTTCTTTGATGTCTCCCTTTCGGTCTATATAGCTCCAAGGTATTTAAAGTGGTCGACCTGCTCCAGGACCTGTTCTCCCAGCTTAATCTGATGTCTTCTTTCTTCTCGTGATATCACCATGGATTTTGTGTTAGAGCTGCTTATGACCATCCCTTTCTTCTCCAGCTTTTCCTTCCAGACTTGCAGGTTGGATTGGAGATGTGCCTCTGATTTAGCAATCAGGGCAACATCATCAGCAAATGCCAGCTCTGAAATACAGACCTGTCTCATCTTCCAGTACCCCACTGAATACTTTCTTGTTCTCTCCTTACATGCCTTGATGACATCGTCCATGAGGAGTATGAAAAGATAAGGTGACAGGATATCACTTTGTCTTACACCAGTGGTGGTCCTGAACTCTTCTGAATTATGGTTTGCTGTCCTCACATAATTTTTGCAAGACTTGTAGAAGCTCTGTATAGCATGAATCAGAGGTTCTGGAATGTTCTTCCTTGCCAAACAGTCCCAAAGAGTGCTCCAGGGGGCCCTGTCAAACGCCTTTTCCAGATCTATGAAACAAAGATGGATCTCACTCTTATACTCAAGGGCCTTTTCACTCAGCTGTCTGAGTGTGAAGATTAGGTCTTGAGTACTTCGGTTTGCTCGGAATCCACACTAGACCTCATCCAATTGTGGCTCAGCTAGGCGTCGGAGTCTCTGCTCTAGGATTCTAGAGTAGATTTTACCAGGGACACTGAAAAGGGATATGCCTCTATGGTTTCCACATTGTCGATTGTCACCCATTTTGAAAATTGGTGTTATGATGGCAATCTCCCAATCCTTTGGTATGGTCTTGTTGCACGACGCTGCCTGTAGGACCCTTAAGAGTAATAGGTCGCCTGATGCTCCCATGTACTTAACCATTTCTGGTGTTATACCATCATGCCCTGCTGCTTTGCCCATCTTGATTTTCTCCAGTGCTGCCTTCAGTTCTTCCATCTTTATGTCATCTTCACCATCATTGGTTTTCTCTTCTGTGCTAGTGGTTATCATTTCTGATGCTTGACCTTGCTCACCATCCAGGAGTTCTGAGAAATATTCTTTCCATCTTTCCATTACATCCTTCGGGGCAGTAAGCAATTTGCCTTGCTTGTCCTTTATAAATTTGAGAGGGCATTGTTTTTCCTTCCTCATGTTCTTTAGGGTCTTATAGAGCAATTTCTGGTTTTCTTGCGCATCTTTTTCTAGCTTTTCTCCAAATTCTACCCAGGACTTCTGTTTTGCTGCTAGCACCTTGTTCTTTGCTTCTGTTCTGAGTGTCACATATTCTCTATTTGTCCTGCTGTGTTTTTAGCTCCTAAGTATTGTTTCCATGCCATTTTCTTCTCTCTTATTTTCTCTTTGACTTCCTCTGTCCACCAAGGTGTCTTCTTTATCTTGTTCCCAAGTCGGACTTCACCACATGCTTCTGCAGCAGCTGTCTTTATGATGTCCTTGAATTTAAGCCAGGGAGTTTCCAAGTCATCAGGTTGTTCTTCTGTGTTGCTCACCGCTGCAGTAATAAGCCCCTGATATCTGGTCTTAATTTCTGGCTCTCTCAGCTTGTAGGCCTTAATGCTCATTTCTCCCGTTCGTTTACTTAGTTTCTTGCATGATGTTGGGCAGTTCCTAGGCTGAGCAACTCTTTCAGTTGTTCTTTTGATTGTAAGCAGGTAGTGATCACTTCTAATCTCTGGCCCCCTTCAGACTCTATCATCCCGGACATATTTGAATGAGCTCCTCCTAACAATGGCATAGTCGATCACTGACTTCTCATTCTTTGTTGGTTCACATCTAGTGTATTTGTTTGTTTTTATTATTATTATTATTGGGGTGGTAATGTGAATGAAAATAGCTGGAATTGGCAAACCATATCCTCAGAAGAGGCACTGACACCAGCTCCAAAGCTGCCATGCTATGGACCCCAAAATGAAGGGGAAAGAGTGGCTGACCAAAAGCAACTTGGCAGAGAAATGTGGAAGCAGAGATGCACAGCATGAACCAGAGTTGGAGCACCACATGAAGGATGGCCGCTGACAGAGCACAGGGGTAAGTTTGTTGCTGCCCTACAAGACACCACCGATTACGATGGTACTGATTGCTTCGTTAGTCAGCAGCCAAGGACCAAAGAAGAAGAAGGATACAAATAGGTAATGGGAAAGACTTCCTGTGACACACAAAAAGCACTTGTTATGACCTTGAGATCTTATCAGCAACAGGATTCATGAAAACCAGTACAGAAAGGAATGAATAAACTAATATAAATTCACAAACTATGGCAGAAAATAAAAATAAGATAAAACAGAATATGGCAGTCAGTCTAAATTGTGTTGAGAATCACTGGACTCAAATACAGATGTCAAACCAGAAAACCCAGTTTTCTATTAACTGGAGATTCTAATTCTTGGAAAAGAGTTGAGTTTTTTTGTTTTTTTTTGTGTGGCAAACTTGGGACCCAATAGAAAACTGGTCTGGTAAGTAGTCCCTGGAAGATTGCTGAACTTTAAACTTCATTTTATCAGAATTTAGCATTCTAGTTATATTCTTAATACTTTGAGTACCACGGGCGCCTATTGGTGACAGACTCTATTTTTCCTAGAGTACCAATGTTGCCTTTTGGTGTAAACATAACATACTTTGAGAAAAAGAGAGCTATCCAGACTATCAGAAGAGAACAGAACCAACCCAAAGACGACTATCACACTCTCGACCGGCAGGGACAGATAACTATTTTTCGACTCAGGACAGGGCATAACAAACTGAATAAACACATGCACAAGCTACGATTGTCTGCTTCACCACTGTGCACATGTGGATTAAACGAACAAAAAGCTGAGCATGTTCTACAGGACTGTCCTCTGTATGACCAGTTAAGAAAGATATACTGGCCCAATGACTCAACACTAAACTCAAAGCTATATGGAGTTAAAGAGGAACTTCAAACAACAGTCGAATTCATCATGAGAACTCGTCTGACGGTGTAATCATCAAAGATGCGATCGCAAGAAGAAGAAGAAGAAGAAGGTGTAAACATAGCATTAGTATAAAAAGTGAGCACAGCAGCCGTCTGAAGATACGCAAGTGAAGGGAATTAACTCAGTTTTGTTGAGGAATGGTCAATGGTGGCCGGAACATTTTTTCACATGTTTTGATTAATCTTTATGTGGAAATTTCTTTAAAAAGGAGTGAAACTAGTGAATGTTGCAATGCTTTGGATTCTGGCTCTCAGCTGACCTTTGAAATTGACAACAGTTGGTCTAGTTTCGATGCACAGCAGCCTGAAATTACCGAAACAGACAGCAACAGCCCTAGTTCCAGCATTCATGAAGCTGTCAGAGGTGTTGATATCGATTTTCAAGGCCATAGTGAGAATCAGGGTCGTAGAAAAAGACCTGCTGCTAGGAAGGGGGGTGGCAGAGAAGCAGCTCATTAGTTTCAGTGGTACTTAAATGGCTTTGATGACTGCTATGCGAGCGTTATGATTAGGGTTAGACTGTTACAGACAGTAGAAGAGGGTTTCCTGTAATTTTGAGAAAAACAAAACATAACATGAAGCGTGGCCGTTATCTTTTTTTGCTAGGTCGGGAAACATGGTTGCTTGTACATGGCATTATAGAATTTGTTCAGCACAGTCCACGCAAACAATGTTACTGACAGCAGTATGAAGACAATTGACAGCGACCAAGATGCATTGTTTGTAATTCTGCTGGATTGAGAGTCCAGAAAAGATTGTATTGGATGTGAAAAACCACTCTGCGTTGTGCCCTGCTTTTCATTTTTTTTTAATAAGTGTGAGGACAATGCTGCCGCCAGGAAGGAAATAGGCACCGAAGGCCAGAGAAAAAAGCAAAAAAAATTGCATCTGTGACCATATTTTATGTTAGACTATCACACCCAGCTAAAGCAAATTGATAAGTATGTAAAAATTCTTTTTGCATGAAATCATGTCAGTACCTCATGAATATTTCTATTTTGCCATTACAGACCCTGGAAATTTTGTGTCCATTTCAAATAGCTTTTTAACCCCAATATCATTTTAAGAGCATATTATACTTGCTTTTTTTTTTTAGAAAGAATGTACAATAATATTATATCTTGGAAAGTCTTATGACTTTTGAGTTGATTATAATATTTTTAATACATTTTTCAATAGTGCATGCCAATATTTGTCTATTGCCTCATTAATATTCAAAATGGCTGCCATGATCACATGACCTGAACACAAAACTAGGTCACCACACGACTCCTTATCCACTGCCCATATCATCCTGAAAGTTTCATGTCAATCTGTTGACTCATTCGGTCTCAGTGATTTTTTAAATTTCATCACCCCAAATGGGAAATTATTCCTAAAAACTCTTGGTACTTGAAGGTAATTGCTACCTAGTGCCTTGGTACTCAAAGTGTTAAAGAGGTTTAACTCATCTCATCTCATAATCGAAACCTCTTCTACCCCGTGAAACGAGGTGTAGAGGGGACCCAAGTGCACAAGGCCCATGGGTGGGACATGTAATCGGAGTGACTTGGCAAACAGGTGATTAGCCCATTGTTTAAGAAGGTTTAACATATGGTCGTTTGTCGTTAGAAAGGTCAAAGGGCTGTTCGGCGGATGTGTCGCTAGAGAGGTGTGATTTGGCTTCGCCCTGATGGGGGCTGTGATTTTTTGTGTAGCGGCTTGTCGCCGGAAAAAGTGATCTCAGTATTTGTGGGGAAAGTGATAGTCATCTAGACCTATCGTGTATGCTTTACCCCAGTGTTTATTCTTATTGCCAAGGAATGGCAGAATCATATTTCTGATACCAAGGTAACAAAAGATACTCCTTACGAACTCTCTTTCGAAGCCACCGTTTTTCGATAGGCACGATTTGTACGTCTGAGAGAATATATTTAACTAGATGAAAACGACATTCATTCCTAGCAGCATTATATCTCGTATGATGAAATCAATTGTATTATGATAGAATCTACAGAGCAACGAGAACATTTAATGAATGATTAACTTTGATTCAGTTGTATCCAAACGTGAGTGACAGCTCACGAGAGAAGCCATCTTGTATCCAAATATTTTGTGACTGTCAAGAAGAGAAAGGGATGTCCCGTATTATCGCTTGATGAGTCCAGAGATCACTGCTACACATGAGAACCCATTACTAGCGGTTCAATATGATTATATGGAAAATATGTGCTGAACATTATTGTAAGGAATCTTCACTAGACGAGGTTAGGTCTAGAAGCCATCTTGACTGTTGTTTATAATCTGACGTGCTTTGTCAGTAAACTCAGATGATATATATATATATATATATGGGCAATACTGAGTGCTTGTCTACTGACAATCCATTATGCTATTATTCTACATGAGTGCCCATGTATCATTGCAAGACCATTTATCCACTGTACCATGATGTATTATGCCAACCTGTGATTTGTCACTATCTGTGCTGTCGAGTGTGTACGTCCAATTAAACTGTAGCAAAGGTACACAGTCGTTGGTGTCGATGACTTCCAGCCATACATGAGTGTGAGAAAAAGACCATTTGTCAACACCACGAACTCTTCTTATCATTCGCATATTAGACTCTCAATCTATGTCTACACACCACTGCGTAGGTCGAGTTGACATTCCATACTCTAACCACAAGCAACACAACAACACAGCATGTAGCTCTGGTGATGTTCTAGTGAGCTTATATTTATCAACTAATGATGATGAGCAAAGAAAATAGAGTTATCAACTCTATTAAGTTATGTAATCAGAACACCCATATGGATCTTATCAGTTGGATACTCCTACTGCAGTGTTCAGCAGTCATTTTATGAGTATGACTCTAATATTTGTTGGTCCTCTCCTTAATTTATTCAACCAATGGTATCTCAGTCTGTTGTGGCCAGTGCAAAATTTGGTGGTTATCACTTGTTCTTTTCTATTGAAGAGGCATTGTTTTTCTGTTAGTCTGGGTGCACAGTCTTCCACCTGTCCCTGTATTTGCTTCTTATAAGCCTCTTGGCTTCTTCAGATGTTAACACTTCTATCGGCTTGCGGTAGTGCACCACTTTCCTTTGCCTATCTTGCTTACAGCTAGTTTCTCTCAATCTGGGCATTCTTTCAGATGACAATCATTTATAATGCCCAAGTGTACGAAGCATTTTCATGCTTCTTCAGGATTGGTTTCTGTGGCAGTATGTTTTGCATGATTAGATTGCCATCCCCATGCACAAGCTCGTATTAGTCACCTTGTACGACATGCCTGAGGGTGTGGTAGTCGCTTCAGAGACCCCTGGGAACTACACAGGGCAAAGTGTAAACAGGTCATTCAGTTTTAATCAAATTCACATCAGGGACGATCATTAGATGGCCTTCATTGCCTGAGATAACATTAGCAAATGGCTTTTATAGCTGCACATCACTGTCATCTTCTTACAATTAAATATTATATGGGTGAAGTTGACACGAAACAAAATTAATGCAGAAGTGTGAAATGAGAATTTATTTCCTGTTTCTGTTAATTATTAAGCTAATAGGTTTCTAATTGTTTCCACAGCAAAGACGTAATCAACAGGTGGACTTACCCACTGGTTCCTGATCTGTTTGGCTCAACTCAAGGAGAGAGAATCAAATATGGCAGACATAATGTATATTGCAGCGAAGATGTTACACTTTCGAGGTGTGTTATTGAAAAAAAGTCAAGTTTATTCTTATCCCGATTTGTTCTAAGCCCTCGATTTAAAAAAATTATGTTTTTTTTTTAACCATGATTAATGTCTTCATTTATTTATCTCCAGGTCTCTTTGTCTCAGTTTACTTGTCTCTTTATTTCAACCTGTTATTTCATTTTAGCACCTTGATAATCTTCTGCTGATCTGTCATGGGTGTATCTTTATATCACACTATAGGTGATTCTCACTTACTTTCTGTCAGCAAGCAGATTGCCTTCTTTGGCCTTCCAAGTTTTGCCATTTCCTTGCAGATTCCATGTTTGTCTGGGCATTCTTCCAGCCATATCCTTTTCCCATTCAAGTGTTAAATTTCCTAACATTGTATATCATTCATTCATTAGCCCTCAGCTATTAACGGAGCACAGGCTTTCAACAGACACAAGCCAAGCCTATACTGTGCTATCCATTCCCTCTGTTGTTAGTCCCCATCATGTATATGTCTGATTCCTTCCTCCGTGCGTGTTTTTGGTCTCTTTGGTTTTTCTGAATTCTGGGGATTCCAGAACAAGAACCACCTCGTAATGCTATAAACTGGTTTTCACAATGTGTATCTAATCCAGTGTATATCAGGCTAGTGAAAATCACACATCATCCTCAATGACAGACATGGATATTTTTCCTGAGGAGATAAACATCCTTTCATTGCGTTATGTTATTCTGTCTCATTTTTACCACTTAGAGATCAGGTAGCCACTTTCATGTTGTGTTTAAGTGCTCTGTCCCTAATGGAGATATTCTGGTCATAGCATAGGATCCAACGGATCCCATCTCATTGTAACATCACCGGCAATGAAAAAGCTGACAGACTGGCAAAGGAAGGTGGAAAGCTGCCTCAGCCTGATGCAAATTTAACTTTCGAGGAGGCAAAGAGTTTTATCAGAATCAGATACAGAAACAAATGGGATGCAGAGCATCCAGGTCACACACTAAATGGTGCATACTACCTGCTCAACAGAAGAGAGCTAGTGGTAATCTTCAGACTCCACACTGGCCACAACAGATTGAGATACCATCTATTCAACAAGCTAAAGATAAGAACTACCAATGTGTAACTGTGGCACTGATAAAATTGTTGCTGAACATCTGCTTCAGTGATGCCCAACATATGAGGAACTGAGAAAGCGCATATGGCCGTCACCAGTACCATTCGTGGAAAAGCTCTACGGAGATTCAAAAAACCTCAAGTTAACTACTGCTTTCTTTCAAGCAGACGTCTAAGAGTGTACGAAGAAGAAGACAGCAACGGCTGTTTTGTAATTGTGACCATGTGCAATAGTCCATGGCCTGTTTTTGTATCATTCACTGCAGATAATCAGTTTTACAGCATTGCTCATGGTTAATGTTTTGGTTTGATACCTGCTGTCTTGTAGCAGTAGTTTCTGTAGCAATTTGCTTTAAATGATGAAGTTGTTTTGTACTTACATACCGAAGACGCAACAAAAGTGACGAATGCAGTTAGTGACCCATAGCTTGACTGCTTGCGTCAGGTTCAGCGAACCAGAGCTGACCAAGACCCTACTCCACCTCCAAGTGGTGGTCCTGGAAACAGGCTGCATCACTGCAGTCTGGCTGAGAGAGTAGGGATCGAAGAGGGAAGGCAAACCCGGTCCCAAAAAATGCAGTGCTGAAGTCGTATGTTTTGGCCGAAAGGCACAAATATCGCAGCTTCGCTGTAAACGGACACAACACAACCAACGTCCTTTTCAGGACGAACGAGGAAGAAGAAGTACTTACATACATGTTTTTTTCCATTCTTTCCATATTATCAAACTAAGATTTTCCATCCTCATTTAGTTAAGCCAACATTTTCTATCTTTTCCAAATAGACAAACTGACATTTTCTTTCTTTTCCATATTGCCAGACGATAAGTTTCCAATCTTTTAAATGTAGCACAGGCAATATTTAACATCACTTTCATAGGGCTGTGAGAAAATTGTCCATTCGTCCATGTGATTAAGCCAGCATTTTCAGTACATCCACTATGGTGAAACCAAAATTGTTTATTTTTTCCATGGGGCCAAACCAACACTTTCCATGACCAAACCATTTTCTTTTACTACTTCATGGTCAGACAAACATTTTCTATATAGCCATACGAAAATTTTTTCATAATTACTACATAGCCAGAAAAATTAATAACACAGTCTACTGCTTGAGTAGGGTAGTAATTTATCAAAAACAGTCAGGTTTTTATAGCTTCTGTTTTCATTTTGAAGAGATCATAGAGTTTTGCTTTAAAGTTTTTCAGAATTACGTTGGGCTTTTTGGAATTTACTGAGCTTTTCTCTCTTTAACAGAGGCTGTGAACTTCGTCAGGATGTGGTGGTTGGAAGTGGCACTGTGATTGGCAGTGGGTCTGTCATATCAGGGTGTGTTATAGGCAGAAATTGTAAAATAGGTATGTAATTTAATTATTTTTTTTAACCTTTATTCCCCACAAATATAGGGATTGTGATTAATTAATTTATTTAGTGTTTTGTTGTTCTGCTTTGTGTGTGTGTGTGTGTGTGCAGAAATAATATTCATGTAAAGAAACATTCTGGAATGCTGAAAAATTTGATGAATGCCAGTAACATTGGCTTATGTGTAAATCATTCATGTTCGACAGCTTCATTGTCAGCCTTTATGCTGTCTGTTGTTAACTGGTGATAATTCTTATAGAGCTGAGCATGGCATTGTAAGTAGAGGAGTCTATTCTTTCAGTCTCTGTATTTGGTGGCCTATGCACTCATGTAGGCAATCCATGCATGATGCCAGTCCACGCCAAGATGGATCCTCTCTGCCATCTCCCTACCACCAGCTTTCATAGCTAACTACAGACCCTCCACTAGAGGGATGCAAACATTCACAGAGTGCTTAGAGCGCTTGCCTTACATGGGTTCCAGGTTCAGTACCTAGTAGCGACACGATCCACTCTACCCAACTGTGAATGTGTAACTGACTCCGCTCTTGAGTTAGAGAAGCAAAGGTAGCGAGGAAGGGGACTGGTTACCCTACCTCATAAAAAGCTGGACTAGTATGATGAAGTCTCTAACACTTCACTCCCATACGGCAGTATCTGCTATGTGAACTACAGCTACCTTTTTAACTGAAAAGTTGTTAACATATATCTTACCATGTGCTCATAAGATTTCACTTTTTTCTGTGACAATTTGTTTTATATGATGAGGTTGTCAGCTCCATGAGCTGCCTTACATTAGTCACCTCTTACATGAGTCACCTCTTACAACATGCTTGAGGGGGCTGTGGTCCTATTCTTTATGTGTCTTGATATTTAAGCTGTTGAAAATATTTCAAGAATATTTTTGTTTAAACCACTCGTGACATATATGAAATAGACAGGTGCCAGTGAGATGAGAGATGAGAAGAAGGCGATGGATAGGGCACACATTGAAGAAAACTGTTGGATAGCGATAGGTGGCAGTTCCTTTTTTTGGAATCCCCAGGTTAATAGAGGTAGAGGAAGTCTGAAAAACACATTGAGAAGATAAGTGGAGACAAAAGAAAGGGATACAGATGACATGATGCAGATGGCAGTGGACGGCAAGACTTGGCTTGAAGTTGGTTAAGGTCTGTACTCCTTAGGAAGCTAGAGGATAATGATGATGGTATTGGTTTTTATTTTTGTCCAGGTTGTGGCTACTTCAGATTTCAACTTCATAAATGCTATGCTACATAGCTTCTCTTCAGTTCAGTTCAATTGAAGGGCATTAGAATCTGCTATTGCCTGTTGTCGTTCCCTGCGGTCTTTGGCAAGACATAGACAGACTAGGGCAATTGCTCTCTCGGGCATGTCGTAAGAAGCAACTGACATGGCGGCTGGCAACCTCATCTTGTAAAACAAATTGCTACATAAATCACCATGGTAACAGACCATAAATGCTTTGACGCATGCTTCCTGCAAGGGGAACCAGTTGCAGGGGTGGCTCCATGTTCCACAGGGAGTGATGTGGGAAGAGAAGAAGAATCTGTAGTTGCTAGAAGGTTCATGCTGGGATGTCACATGACTTGAATGTGTGATCCTGTCTGCAGGTTGTTGTTGGTCCAAATGTCACAGTGCCACAAGGCACACAGCTTATGTCTGAACCACAGAAGGATGACTTTGATGATGCAGACTTATCCTTTGGGGAAGATGAAGTGATGGTGGATGGTAAAATTGTGGATGGAAAAGAAGACAAGACACAAGGTATGAATAAGCCTGGCATGTGAAGTTTTGTATATTTGTTGTTGTTTAACTAGGGCTGCTGAGCTTCTTGCTCTTTTGCAGCCAATACCACGTTAAAGACTCCTTGGTATTATCTACACTGTAGATCTAGGCTTTTCATGTGGCTTTTTGCTGTTCCAAAATGTGTTGAGTTGAAGTCATGAGCTCCAGTTTCTTCAGCTTGGCTGGCATTTAAAGGACTGTCACATCTAGTCCCATGGTAGGAGGAAGAAACCCATGGAATACTGTGCATTCCCTGCTATCCAAGGGGACTCTCCAGATATGCAGAGCTAATATACTGTGCTCTGGTTCTGTGCTCTCCCAGGAATTGTCATGTCCTACACAGAGCCACTTCTCAGCTCTCCCTGCCCATCATGTGTCCATAGTGAGATCCTGCTGCATGCAGCCAATCAGGCAAAAAACCAGAGTTATGTCTGGGGCTCAAGTGACTCCTCTAAGCTTAGTGTGCAATGCTGGGTTCTCAACAAGTTTCACCACAGGGAAGTGTGTGGATGATTTCAAGAGTCAATGAGGGTGTAATTAGCCTCACAGGCAGAGGTTCACATCCAAATCTACATACTATAGCATTGTGCATAGCTGGGGGTCATATAAGGATGACCATTTGAGATATTTAGATAGAAGAGAACGGTAATGAACTCCGCCTAGGCTGGTCCCAAGCCCGGCTTAATAAAGGAGGAGGGCGGCCTGCATGGAGACCATAAGGAGGCAGCTCCTCCACCATGCAAAGTCACAACAGGCCAATCACCTGTTTGCTTTAAACTTTTGATTAAGAGAACTACAAGAGAGAAAACCGGACTGATTCTAAAGGTGACAAACTGGAACGGACTACGGACTACGACTTATGGAACTTGGAACACAAGAAGTATAAATGGGAAAGAAGAGGAGCTGGTGGAAGAGATGAGGAAAGCAAAACTAGAAATCCTGGCTATAACGGAAACAAAGAAAAACGGACAAGGAGTCATGGATCTCGATGGCAACACGCTGCTCTACAGTGGTGTACCCACATCTGAAAGAGCTAAAGGAGGCGTGAGTTGCATTGTGACCAAAAACCAAAAAGATAGTATCAAGGGATGGAACTTTGTCTCGGAGCGCATTATGGTTGTAAAACTAGAAGAAGGAGAAACCATAGGTCATAGGGTATGGGCCAAATGAGGATGAGAGAGCAGAGGTCAAGGAGGAATTCTTTGAGCTGCTTCAAAGGACAGTGGATGACTGCCTAGATGAAATTATCATGCTCGGAGATTTCAGTGTCAGAGTTGGAAATGACCATGCTAGATGGGGTGGAGTTATCGGAAGATATGGAGAAGATACTCTCAATGACAATGGAAAGCGACTCCTTAGATTCTGCAGTGAGCAGAATCTGATCATTACAAACACAAAGTTCCCCCATAAGCGCATACATGCATACACTAGATGTGAACCAACAAAGAATGAGAAGTCAGTGATCGACTATGCCATTGTTAGGAGGAGCTCATTCAAATATGTCCGGGATACTAGAGTCTGGAGGGGGCCAGAGATTGGAAGTGATCACTACATGCTTACAGTCAAAAGAACAACTGAAAGAGTTGCTCAGCCTAGGAACTGCCCAACATCACGCAAGAAACCAAGTAAACGAGCGGGAGAAATGAGCATTAGGACCTACAAGCTGAGAGAGCCAGAAATTAAAACCAGATATCAGGGGCTTATTGCTGCAGCGGTGAAGTCCGACTTGGGAACAAGAGAAAGAGGACACCTTGGTGGACAGAGGAAGTCAAAGAGAAAATAAGAGAGAAGAAAATGGCATGGAAAAACTACTTAGGAGCTAAAAACACAACAGAACAAATGGAGAAATATAGAGAATATGTGATACTCAGAACAGAAGCAAAGAACAAGGTGCTAGCAGCAAAACAGAAGTCCTGGGAAGAATTTGGAGAAAAGCTAGAAAAAGATGCGCAAGAAAACCAGAAATTGTTCTATAAGACCCCAAAGAACATGAGGAAGGAAAAACAATGCCCTCTCAAATTTATAAAGAACAAGCAAGGCAAATTGCTTACTGCCCCGAAGGAAGTAATGGAAAGATGGAAAGAATATTTCTCAGAACTCCTGGATGGTGAGCATGGTGAAGCATCAGAAATGATAACCACTAGCACAGAAGAGAAAACCAATGATGGTGAAGATGACATAAAGATGGAAGAACTGAAGGCAGCACTGGAGAAATCTAGATGGGCAAAGCAGCAGGGCATGATGGTATAACACCAGAAATGGTTAAGTACATGGGAGCATCAGGCGACCTATTACTCTTAAGGGTCCTACAGGCAGCGTGGTGCAACAAGACCATACCAAAGGATTGGGAGATTGACATCATAACACCAATTTTCAAAAAGGTTGACAATCGACAATGTGGAAACCATAGAGGCATATACCTTGTCGGTGTCCCTGGTAAAATCTACTCTAGAATCCTAGAGCAGAGACTCTGACGCCTAGCTGAGCCACAATTGGATGAGGTCCAGTGCGGATTCCGAGCAAACTGAAGTACTCAAGACCTAATCTTCACACTCAGACAGCTGAGTGAAAAGGCCCTTGAGTATAACAGTTGAAAAAAAAAAAAAATACACACACACACAAATAGTAATACGTCTTACAAGGAGAAGGACAAGAAAAACCTACGTTGCGGCCACAAGGCCTTCGTCAGGGACAGACAAACAAGAGACAGGAGGGAAAGAAAATGAGAATTAAGTAGAGAACATGAAACTATAAAAATAAGAGAAATAAAACTCCCTTAATATTAAGTCCAGTCACATGTGTGACTTGAGTATAAGAGTGAGATGCATCTTTATTTCATAGATCTGGAAAAGGCATTTGACAGGGTCCCCTGGAGCAAACTTTGGGACTGTTTGGCAAGGAAGAACATTCCAGCACCTTTGATTCATGCTATACAGACCTTCTACAAGTCTTGCAGAAATTATGTGAGGACAGCAAACCATAAGTCAGAAAAGTTCAGGACCACCACTGGTGTAAGACAAGGTGATATCCTGTCACCTTATCTTTTCATACTCCTCATGGATGATGTCATCAAGGCATGTAAGGAGAGAACAAGAAAGTATTCAGTGGGGTACTGGAAGATGAGACAGGTCTGCATTTCAGAGCTGGCATTTGCTGATGATGTTGCCCTGATTGCTAAATCAGAGGCACATCTCCAATCCAACCTGCAAGTCTGGAAGGAAGAGCTGGAGAAGAGAGGGATGGTCATAAGCAGCTCAAAACAAAATCCATGGTGATATCACGAGAAGAAAGAAGACATCAGATTAAGCTGGGAGAACAGGTCCTGGAGCAGGTCGACCACTTTAAATACCTCGGAGCTATTATAGACCGAAAGGAGGCATGAAAGAAGAGTTAGCCACTCGAAAAGCAGCAGCTGGGAGACCTTTTCAGGCCATAAATAGAGGATTCCTCAGCAAGAGAGAGGTTGGTAAGAAAACGAAAATGGCTGTATACCGCTCCACCTATGTCCCAGTCTTGACATATGGATGCGAGTCATGGGCAATGACTACAACCCACAAAAGCCAGATCCAAACCTCAGAAATGAGGTATCTGAGGAAGGTGGTTGAAGTAACAAGAAGAGACATGGTCCGCAACCAGACGATACATCACGGCCTAAAATCCCACCCCCTGCAGACTCAAGTAGAACAGTCCCAACTAAGATGGTTTGGCCATGTCTGCAGAATGGGAGAAGATCGGCTACCACGACCAGCATGGGAAACAAAGAGCCAGGGATCCAGACCCCCAGGACGGCCCAGAGTCCGCTGGGAGGACAACATAGACAATCTTTGAAGGACCGAGGACTAGAATGGAACCAGGCCAGGAGGAAGACAGCCGATAGGATAGTCTGGCGCTCTCTCTTCCAAACCTCTACACCTCACGGTAGAAGGGGAACGACTAAGTAAGTAAGAACGGTAATGCATTTGTATCCTGACTGTCAGGTAAAACTCCATGTTGTTTCCAGGAGGTCTCTGAAGAGACAAAGAATATGATCACTGCTCCCTCGGGCATGTTGTAAAAGGTGACTAATGTTAGGTTGAGCATTGGGGCTGGCAACAGTAGCATGCAAAATAAATCGCTACATAAACCATTACTGCTGGATCATGTGTTTTAACGTTAGACTACCAGTATGGGGCCAGCTGCAAAAACTGTCTGCTGGGCAAGAAGTAGGGAATAACAAAAAGCTTAGCACATCGTAGATCCTATATTTCTCTCATCCATGGCAGTTGGTCCCCTTGCAAGGAGCCTGCATGAGAGCAGTGATGTGTTCTTGCAGTTAGTTTAACATGATGAGGTTGCCTGCCAGCCCCATGCCCCACTGTTCCCACATTCCAGGCACGTAATTTCAGACTCCAATTCTGTCATGATTTTGACAAACCAGTTACCAAAATGCTGATTCATGCTATGAACCATGTACCACTTTTAATGATAAATGTGTTAATATCAAGTTTATGCTCCCTTCTCTAGCAGATACAGCGAACTATGGAGACAGATGCAAGGCTTATCTTTATAAACTTAATGTTGACAGTGATAATGAAGAGGAAGGCTTGGGTGAGTACAGTTCCCTTTAATTTGATATCATGAGCAGAGAAAGTGTAGTTAATACAATATGGAATGTAAAGTGAAATCATAATGGCGTTTCAGTGCCAGATCTTAAGGTAATTATTACCTATTTAGTATCCATAAAATTTATTGTTTGCACAATAAAAAGTTAAACATAATGTTTATTATATGCACAATAAATGTTTAAAATAAATTTTATTTAAATAATAAACATTTTAAAAAAGTGTATTATTTGCACAAATAAATTCTTAAACTAAAGTTTATTATTTGCTCAATAAATGTTTAAAAGAGCCATACAAAATTTTCTCACAAAAAATTTTTTTCCTAAAGTTTTCTTGATTTTTGAATAAAGGTTTGTATTTTTTCATCTTTCATGAACAGAGTAGTGACTGGAGAAATAACTTATGGAAAATAAGTTATTTCTCCAGTCGCTACTCTGTTCATGTAAAAGCAGTAATTTTTAACTTAGTTTTATTATCTTTCACTCCTTCTTTCTTTGATTGCGTTTACAGCTTTACTTAGGCATCACTTCGCACATTTTATGATCATCATCTTCTGTGGGTTAGACAGTGTCCATATTTGACACTGGTAGCAAAGAGTTGGTATAAATATATTATTTATCAATAGTAGTTTAGTAGTTATGGCTCTATGAAGATATACGAGGTCTGGTCAAAAAGTATCCGACCTTTTTTTTGGGGGGGAAAAAAATGATATACAGGAGGTTTCTCTGGTGGATACAGTGGAGAAGACCTTCCTGCGCATGCATGAATTTTTTCCCTCCCAAAAACAGTGTCAGTCGTCTGCAATTAGTGTACGCACGAGCTGTGGTAGTAACAAGCCGTCGGATTTTTATTTGTCACGAAATGATGGAACGTTTTGAACAGCGGTATTGCATTAAATTTTGCCAAAAGCTCGGTGATACCCAAGTAGAAATAATTCGAAAGATTCAACAAGCTTTTGGCGATGAAGCCATGAGCATTACACAAATTAAGGAGTGGTACAACCATTTCAAAGATGGCCGCACATCGGTGGATAGCGAGCCACGTTCCGGTAGACCATCAACAAGCCGAAACGACGTGGTCATTCACGAAATGTGGACTTTGGTCATGCAGAACCGTCGTATCACCATCCGAGAACTTACACACGAGGTGGGGATAAGCCACGGTTCAGTACAATCCATATTGACGGGGGATTTGAACTTGCGGAGAGTATGCGCTAAATTCGTGCCGAAGCTGTTAACGATGGAGCAGAAGCAACTCCGTCTGGAAGTCGCGCAGGACATGCTGGACTGCGCAAACAGTGACAGTAACTTCCTGAACACCTTGATCACTGGTGATGAGACGTGGGTTTACGAGTACGACCCGGAAACCAAGACACAGTCTTCACAGTGGAAACATTCATCATCTCCAAGGCCAAAGAAAGCAAGACAAGTATGCAGCAACGTCAAAGTCATGTTGACCGTTTTCTTTGACTCCAGTGGAGTGGTGCATCACGACAATGCACCCGCACATTCTTCACATCTGATTCAGACTTTCTTGGCCAAACACAAGACTCCTCTGATTCGTCAGGCTCCATACTCTCCTGACATGGCTCCTTGTGATTTCTGGCTGTTCCCCAAGCTGAAAGGGACCCGATTTGAGTCACGAGAAGACATTATGATAAATTCGACGGCCAAGCTATACTCCATTCCCAAAGAGGCCTACCTGAAAGTCTTCCAAGCATGGCGGGACCGCTGGGAGAAGTGTGTGCAGTCCCAAGGAGAGTACTTTGAAGGGGATTAGGGTTTCAGACTTCCAGGTTAGTGATTGTATTTTTCCTGGCCAAAGGTCGGATACTTTTTGACCAGACCTCGTATGTATGCCTGATCAGATTATTCGTTCTTTGAATCCACAGGTAGCCTTTGTGGGACTTATGACATACATGCTTATATGCATGCATACACACACTCAGACAAACATCGTTATTTAGCTAAATGTGTTTAATTTTGCCTTTTTTTTCTATGATGATAAAACATTCCTTTAAATTGCTTTTGCTTCTTTTTTTTTAGTTGTAGATGTTACATGGGGTCTGTCCGCCTCTGAGTCAGAATCCTATGAAGACAATGATGATGATGATAGCAGAAAAGAGGAGGAGGTGGAGAGTGACATTGAGAATGGAGACGAAATGGGCCTTGACACGGATGAGGATGGAGAGGACATGGTAGACAGTTCTATAGGCTTCAACCCAAAGGCTTGTGTGATGGAGATAAACCCAGGTAGGGGATGACCACGTCGTGTGTTTTAATTTAGTGCTTTCTTGTTTGCGTTTTAAGTATGTGAAGGTCACTGTTTTTTCATACTTTATTTCTTTGTTGTTCATCAGCATCATCTTTTTCCTTTGTGTCCCCTATAGAGCATGGAGCCACCTCTGTAGCTGGTTCCCTTGCAGGAAGCCTGCACCAAGCATTCACATGCTGTTGCAATGTACATCATACCTTGAGGGTGCTGTAGTCCTGTTGTTTCTGTCTCTTCAGAGATCTTCAAAATATCTGCAGTTAATTCTAGAATGCTGTAGATCACTGACATTTTTTGTTTGTAAATGGAAGAATGTTACTAGGGGTCTGTCAAAGTACATGTATATATGTATATATAGCAATGATAACAAACATACACAGTACATCCACTACATGTGATGGGAGTAGGACAGTACAACGGGCTCGTAACTAACTAGGAGACCACACGAGCAGTGGTGACACAGAATGAAGGAAGGCTTAAATAGCAACTATCCCTTTATTAACATAATGATAACATGGCCAAATGTTGCCAGAGTGAGATACAAAATATATGCATGCTACCACTGTACATCATAAGACAAGATATACACCATCAAATAAGCCTCACGGTCGAATCTGACCACCACTTACCATAGTGGATAACGAGGCAAGCTACAGTACCACATAATTATGAACTTACTGAAATGCTCACCATGCAAGAATTAACCTAGAGCATACACTGCTGTCGAAATAGGATAACTAAATAGTTCTCCATCTCAAATATACCAGGACTATCAACTTAATGGCAAATAAAGCCGTCCCACAAATATGGCCAGAATATACGGTAACAAAAGTACCGGCTTCAAGACACATCCGCACAGGACAGCGGCTACGGCGTAAGTCCGCAATGGCTTTTTTTTCCTGCCAAAATTTGAGACGGTCACGTGACATCACCTGACCGTTCGTTTAAGCCATACCTCAAGTATATCAAGTTAAACAGCAGTAAAAACCTGTCCATGACAGGACTCTGACTAGATTAAGAATAGGACTACTGTTTCATCAGGCGTGTTTATAAGAGGTGACTAATATGAGGTTGTGCATTGGGCTGGCAACCTCATCATGTTAAACAGATAGTTATAGATGGCACCTCTACAAGAGCAAGGGTGATTTGACGCAAGGTTCCTGCAAAGGGTCCGGCTGCAGTTGTCTCTCCATCATTCATTCATTAGCCTTCTGCTCCCCAAGGATTATATGCCTTCAGCAAACTCATGCCAAGACCTCCTGTGGTAGACCATCATCATCATGGTCTTTCCATGTCTTTCTCATCCCTTTCATTTCTATCTCCAGTTGTCTTCTCTGTGTGTTCCTTGGTCTATCTCTCTACCTCTCCTACCCTGGGGATTCCAGAACAAGGACTGCCTTCTAATGCTATCAGTAGGTTTCCTCAATATGTATTCCATCGCCAGCATTTTCTTTTCTTGTTCTTCTGGCACTTGTCGGGCTCTTATCATCAGTTCCACATTAGTGATCTTGTCAAAGCACTCGGTCCTTCTGATCTACACAAGCACCCATTTATGAAAGTCTGTAGCTGTTTGGTTGTCATTTTTGTTGTTCTCCGTATTTCTGAGAATAAAACTGACTTGATATTTGAGTCGAAAATTCTGATTTTTGTGTTGGGGTTGATTTCTCAAAGAGAGAAGCAGACAGTAGTGGCTCCATAGGGAGTTTTAAAAAAAGTTGAATGAAATTGATGAACAGATGAATGACGATGTCCTGAAGATGGCTGATGTTTAAAGGAATGACGATGTCCTGAAGATGGCTGATGTTTACAGGAATGACGATGTCCTGAAGATGGCTGATGTTTACATGAATGACGATGTCCTGAAGATGGCTGATGTTTACAGGAATGACGATGTCCTGAAGATGGCTGATGTTAACAGGAATGACGATGTCCTGAAGATGGCTGATGTTTACAGGAAATAACCATATCTGAAAGAAAGTGGCCCACATTTGTTTAGCATAGTATGAGAATGGGGAAGTTGGAGCACATTGTGACAACAAAGTTATGTATACTCTGAGGTCAGTAGAGGTGTGTCATTAATTTTTATGTGATAATCAAATTATGCCTCCTGAGGTCAGAAGTGGTGTGTCATTGATTTTTATATGATACTCAAGTTATGCCTCATGAGGTCAGACATAATGTGTCATTAATTTTAATATGATACTCAAGTTATGCCTACTGAGGCCAGAAATGGTGCACAATTAATTTTGATATGATACTCAAGTAATGCCTCCTGAGGTCAGAAGTGTTGTTTCATTAATTTTGGTATGATACCCAAGCTGTCCCTGTGGGCTCAAAACAGGGCTGTCACTAATTTTGATATGATACCCAAGCTTTGCCTCCTATGTGGTCAGATCAGGGCTGTCATTAATGGTATTAGTGTCTGAATACATCTAGTGACTTATCTCTCCAGCATTTTGTGCTTAACACTGATGTTTCGTCATTGACAGCTTTCTATCAGGAACTGTTGGATACATTCATCAGAGCCAACAGCGTGAAGATTAGTGATGACAATCTGATACTGGAGATCAACTCTTTAAAGTGAGTGATTCTAGTGTAGAATGTATTCTTGATTTAAGTGTTTTTTTAGTGTACAGTAGTGTGAGGCTAACAACTAACATGCTACAGACTTTCGTAAATGGATACTTGCGGTAGAATAGAAGAATTAAGGTGGTATGACAAGATTGCTAATGTGAAATGATCACAAGAACTAGACAAAGTGCCAGTGGAACAAGAGATAAGAAGAAGACACTGGAGATGGATAGGACACACATTTAGAAAACTGTTAATAGCCTTACCAGGCAGTCCTTGTTCTAGAATCCTTAGGGTAAGAGGTAGAGGAAGACCAAAGAACACACGGAGAAGAGAACTGGAAACAGACCTTAAGGGGATGAAGAAGACACGGAATGACCTTGAGCTGACGGCAAGGGACATGAAGACTTGGCAAAGGTTTGCTAAAGGCCTATGCTCCTTGGGGTGTTGAAAGATGAAAAAAGAAGTATGGGGCTGATTGAGGGAGCCAGACAGGTGTCATTGGGGCAGGATGTGAGGAGAAGGTGCTGGAGCTGGGTGGGACACATTTTGAGAAAGCAAGTTATCACGTCAAGGCATTCCTTGCTCTGGATTCCCCAGCGGAGTGGAGGGAGGCCAAAGAACACATAAAGAAAGGACTTAGACCAGGGGTCCACAACCAGTCGATGTTGATCAACTGGTAGAACTCAGAGGATCACTTGCTAGATGTCGGAGGGGTGGGAAAAAGATTTTTTGCCTATTTAAATTGCAGACCAGCCCTTTCCTTCTAGCACTTAAAAGAATAGTCTGCCCTTGTTTAAAGGTACTTTCACAACATTCTCAGTGAAAACCTGGAAGCTAATTTACTAAAATTCACTTTATTTGTAAACTACATAAGATAAGAAGCAATCTTTTGTTTGAAGCGAAGTTAACGTTCGATCAGATATCATTTAGTTTAAATGTTTCCACCACTCTGGTGTCGATGGAAATGCAGGAAGCAGATCGTCTGGCCAAGATTAAAGTGACAGTAAGGCTGCACTTATTCCAAATTCTAAATACCTCATAACAGGCATGATTTTTTCATGGTAGATCTTTGGACAGCTCGGTGGCTCTAAAGTAGATTGTACATCTCCTGGGTTACCAACTGCTGAATTAGACATAGACTTGGAGGGGATAAAATGGATATGGAAAGACCTTGCGCGGATGGCACAGGACTGGATGGCTAGATGTGATGTGGCACTGTAATTCTGACTTTCAACCGGCCCGATCCTGTTCTTTTATTTTGAATTTTCACCAGTTTTATTTTCTTCTGATCACGCGATTTTCCGTTGTTTACGGAAATCGCTATTTTCGGGCACGCTTTTTCACCATTTTATTTCTTCTCATTTGAATATATATCGTGTTTGGTATTTTTTTTGAGTAGATAAATTAAATGGGTTCGTTTATGATGGTAGGTTTATTTTATTCTAGCATCAGTTTTACTTTCTTCTGATTTTTCGCGATTCCCGAAAATTTCGTTGTTTACGAAAATAATCGCCATTTCCGGCACGCGATATGACGAGGCCGGAAGCACGCGGCCGGAAGCACGCGGGGTTTGCGTGGGTTGATAGTATTGATTTTTCTAGCGCTCCCATTGGTCCGGGATTTGCGTAGGAAGGGAAATCCGCGTGGGCGGTTTCTCTTGTATATATTGAGACAGAAAACGGGGATTCGGTCTCTATGAAAAATTATTGCCTGGCCGTAGGACGTCGTAATTATCGTTCTCCACCGTGGGAAAAACAAACGATAATCGGTATGTAACTATTTTATTCATCGTTTTACTTATTAGTGGGTTTTTCAGAAATTCGCCCTTAGGTAAAGATTAACTTTTCAGTTTTAAAATAAACGATAGTGCCATCCATTATCATATTTTTTGAAGAACGACGTAATGCAACAGTGTGCTTATTCTTTCTATGATTTTGGCAATAGATAGGAGTGTGTGAAGTTGTGAGAAACACGTGTGCCATATTTGTAGGATGTTATGTAAAACCACCATTTATTCCTGTATATTTTCTAATGTAAATTTATGGGGAAATCCCTGGTGTGTTCGTTAATTTTTCTGAGCCTTAAAAATGTGAGAAATATTGTCAGAGGGTTCAGATTTACGTTGTAAATGAATTATACTGCTTAGGGGAGGAAACTATTCCTATAGCGAGATTTAATTTAAATAGGAGTAAGCCGGGGAAACTCCTGTGTTAATGGGTAAAAGGATTTCCCTATGTTTGTCAAGTTTGAACACGTGATCGGCCATGCGTAACGGCCATGTAACATGTCAGACGGGTCTGGGCTATTGTTTGTTTTACCTGGCAGATTTTAGTAGAAGGAGGGGGGATGAAGAGGCCACGTGGGATAGTGGTATTTTATGTATTGTGAGAAGAACGAGAGAAGGGGAGGATAAGTGTGATTTTAGTGCCACGTGGGATAATAGTATTTCATGTATTATGTGAAGAACGAGTGAAAGGGGAATAGAAGAAGGAGTGAGATTGACGAGACACGTGTATAGAATTATTTTATGTATCGTATATGTTAGAGATAAGCGATTTTAGAGTGGGTGTACATGAGTCGCTGTTTCTTTTAATTTCAGCGAGTCTCGGCGAAACAGTGGGGAGCATAATTTTGTCAAATAAAATTATCCACGGCAAAAGACATATCTCAGGGTCAGAGTACTCGAGTATCGTCAGGAGCAAAAGAAAATTTCCCTATGGTCTCTGGCAGGGAAGTCCCTATGCTTCAGCTGGACCGAGGTTTATTTATCATACAGCCGAGAGCATCGCTATTATAGTCTCTAGCAACGGCAGGTGGCCGGGAGACTAGTTTCATTTTGTACAGCCTGAAATCAAGGCTGTGTTTTTTTTCCTCTAACTCCGGAGCGGGTTAAAAGAGGGAAGCTATTCAGCAGCAGAGAAGTTTTGTCTACAGTTAATCAAGTCCCTCATGCTTGATATCCGAACATCGTCATCACCAAAATCAGGAACAGGTGACAGGGTTACCATACCTAGGTCCTGATAGAAATCGAGAAGAGAGTAACGGAGACGCCGCATCACCAGCCCTCGAGTGTTAGAGAGACACTGAGATCAAGAGAGAAAGGTAGAGAAGGAGGGAGAAAAATAGACAGGACCAGTAGGGTCTGTTCAGTATCCATTTGACGGATAGACACTGAGTCTGCGTTCGAAAAAACCAAGTATTATTTTTAGCATTTCTTGTGGTGTAGTTATAGGCGCCTATCGCCTAACAAGTAGAAAGCTGTGTAGCCGTTCGTTGAGGAAGAGTCACCAGGACTAAGACAGTAGAAATTTATTAGTGTTAGAGAGTGGAGGCTAAAAGTTGACAGCCCCACCAAATTAGATTTGGTTTAAATCACTAACCATTTTTATTGTTCCTCAGCAGGGTGACAGAAAGAGCGAATGTGATTTGGGGTTTTTTTTTTTTGTCTCTCAAGTCTCTCAATTTAATTGTTACTTGTTTTCCAGGCCGTGCAACAGTGCACGCTATCGACTGACTTGATGACGTAATATGCCATTTTATGTTTTCCTTGTATGTAAATAAATATATACATATATTATTTACTGGATCAGCTTCTATTCTTTACTATACTTACTCCATGTTGTCTGTATAGTGGTGTTTGTGGTCGTAATTATACACCTTATCTCCTTGTGTTTCAAGGCAGTCAGAGGTGGGGAGACTATAGCCATTTTTTTTAGTCACGAAGCGGCAGGGGGAGATTCAAATCCTGGGTCTATCTCTTGAGCCAATAGTCTCACCTGTCCACAGGCATGTCATTTTCCATCTAAATTCTATCTTCTCAGACTTTCTCATACTAGGGTCTTGCTTTCATTCAGGCACACTCTATAAACTTAAAACCACTTCGTGACAAGTGGGGGCTCGTCCGGGATCATTCTGTTGAGATCAATTCTGTGATCTATATTCATAGATTGTCTTTAGAAAGTTTTCTGAGAATAGAGTTTCTTTAAATATCCCCTAGACTTGAACTATTAGAACTGATCCAGTTATAAGTTTTTCCACAGGTTACAGTCTAGTAGATTTTTGTGGTAATTTTGATTTATCTGACTTAGTGGTAATTGATGGCATACCGACATATTTTTCTTTAACAGGAAGGTAATTTAGTTTTTGGTAGCTTCTTAACTAAATTTTTTTCTCAGGTTATTGTTCAGACTTGACGCTAGTCTGAGGTCGGGTTTTTGGAACAGCGGTTAAAGAGGGAGTATTTTATATTACGTAACAGGTAGTTCCTTCCTTTTGTTCTCCTTTCTGTCATTTTCTGTCAGTTGTGAACTTAACAGCAGTTTACAGGTAAGATGGCGGATATGGCCAAGTTACGAGCTGCCTGGCGTGAATCTGCTCAGGATATGGGAATGGATAAGGAGGAGACTAAGGCCTACCTGATAAGGGAAACTGATAGGCATAATCAGCGAGAGAAAGAGAAGGAGGACAGGGCAGCCGCCGCAGAAATTGAGGAAAGGCAAAGGGCAGCCGCCGCAGAAATTGAGGAAAGGAAAAGGATAGCCACCGCAGAAGCAGCAAAAGAGGAAAGGATAGCCACCGCAGAAGCAGCAAAAGAGGAAAGGATAGCCGCCGCAAAAGCAGCGGAGAGGCAGGCCGAGATGGAACTTCGGAAATTGGAAGCACAGGAGAAGGCAGCAGAAAGGGAAGCAGTGGAGAAGGCAGCAGAGAGACAGCATGAACTTGCCCTGCGTTCTCTGGAACTGCAGTATCGATCTTCGGAAGGCAGTTCAGCTAATGGAGATTCTCCGGGAGCAGGAGCGACAGACACCTCAGGAAACGGAGGGCCCCGGATGGCAGCCATGAGCTTCCCATTTGACTCGTTCCCTAACGGGAATGAGAAGATTGACGTGTTCTTAGAGAAATTTCAACGGATGGCAAAGGCATACGGGTTGGACGAGAGTCTTTGGTGTCTGAAATTATCGCAATCGCTCAAAGGTCATGCTTATGAAGTTTACAACAAGCTGCTCATAGATGATCAGAACAACTTTGAGGCACTGCGAAACGCTTTGTTGCAAAGATTTCAGTGGACACCCCGGAAATGCCAAACCATGTTCAGGGAGAGCAGGCCGGAGAAGGGAGAGAGTTTCGCACAGTTTGCAGAGCGGGTGAGAAACTACCTAACTCGCTGGAGGGAACTGTCCGGACTGGCGAAAACTTTTGAAGGGTTGGAGGAGTTAGTTCTGTGTGAACAAGTTAAGGCAAACATGTCCCCCGATTTGAGGCGGTATCTGGCAGAGCAGGGAGCCCAGCAACTCGATCAAATTATCGTGTTCGCGGAAAGGTACCAGACAGCACAGGCCGAAGTACTGGGACAGAAACGGAAAAACCCAGACCTGCCAGCCGCAGACAAAGAAGCTTCATCATCGCAGCCGGCTACTTCACCAGCTTATCAGCAACCAGGACCTTCTCGCAAGGAGCCTCATTCTGGTTTTAACTTGCGCCCCTGTTGCAAGTGACCTGTTGCAAGGCGTGGTTTGGTTAGCTCTGAACAATGTTCCATGTGATATTAATAAAACAGTTATAAATGTCTGGCCATTGTTTTATCTTCTTGATATTCTTGAGTGATCGTGTATCGTGCCTTCTATGTAAGATTACGCGAATGCAGGGGTGGAAGATTCTGAACAATAATTGAACCTTGGAATACGATTGATGTGACAAGTCGGTTCATAGAGTCCACAAATATTTAATACAGTTTACACGTCAAGACGATTCATGCATGTTGATCACAAAGGTACATATTATAACTTGAAAATATATGGCATAGATATGTAGATATCCTATCAGTCCTTGTCCAATAATCAAATTACTGTATGCAGATTGTCATAGCTGTATGCACGCGCGATTGGGGTTTTCCAACGGCCGACAGTGAGTCTATGAGTCTGGCAAAATCAAATACTATGGACTGTAATTCATCCTTCCTTAATTTTCACTTTCGTACTGACCTTTAATCATTTCAAATCTTCGTAATAGCAATGGACTGACCCATGTCCGTACTTGCATAAAATATATCTGTATGGCAATACCATGCTCAACATTGGAAGGAAAGTCAGACGCGTCTTAACAGCTTGACGGTCAATGTAAAAAGGGGTATGGTTTCTTAGTTACCGACTGTGTCCTAAACAACGCTATACACGTCATAATCGATCGTGTATGAAGCGTTCAGTAATTGAAACATCTATCGCAATATATTAAATGTCTTAACCTTTACAATTGCACGTCTGGTAACCTTTAGCAGACGGCGTTAATATCATATACCGTAACAGCCCCCCAGCAGCATAACAGAGCACCGACAACAACCTCTCAGGAACCCGCTAGGAACAGGGGAGATAATGAGAGGTATTGTCAGAATTGTAGAACCACTTCCCACTGGACATCCCGGTGCATGAACAAACCCCCAGCTCACCATGCAGCTTGTTTGAGACCGGTGAGATGGACTAAAGGGAATAAATGGGAACCAGTCCAGGCAGAGAAGTTGTTCTCTAACAGTGGACCAGCCGTAGTGAATGGGACGGCCACTACGTGTTTGTTTGACATCGGGCTTACTTACCCCAGTATCATCGCTCGTCATTTGGTAAAACCAGGGCAATGGACAGGAGAAATAGTTGAGATTGGTGGAATTTTGAGAAGAGGGATCTCACAGCGTCTGCCTGTAGCCAATATTGAGGTGAAATGTCAGTTTGTGTCTGGCACCATCAAGGCAGCTGTAATGGCACAGCCAGCACATGATTTCATCCTGGGAAGCCCATACTTAGTTTTGGGAAACCCAACCACACCGATCCTTGCTAATGCAAGGGGGCCTACTGCAGGCCAGAAAAGTGAAAGGGGAAAGCCCCACATTCACGGAGCCCCACGGGAGCTCAAACATCCTTGTCTTGCTATGAGGAGGAGAGACGCCTCTAAAGACAGTGGAATGTTATTTACAGAGGCGTATTCGCCTGTCAGCCCTGTTCAGCCTAAAGGTCAAACAGAAGTATCTTCTTTGTCGTCGGGAATTAGGTCCCCGATGGTATTACATCTCTCAAGGGAGGGAAATACTGACAAGAAGGAACATGTGCACGGATCTTCAGTCAACCGCAAACAGTTACGCCCTGTTACGGCGATGTCTGGCCAAGCCAGTCAGACTGTTTCAAAACACTGGGAGGTCGCACCATCTGGTAATCATTATTTACCACGCGCCGCCAGGAAAATTCGTGGGCGAAGGAAACACATGAGAGGCAGGAGGAAGGGCGACCAGTCATGTTGCAGTCACCAGGAGAAAACCCCCTGGCGTGACCCTCACGATCCAGGGCTTGCCAAGGTTCTCAAGGATATGGAGATGGGCCTGTATGACAATCCTAATTAAGACAGTGATTAGATCGGGATGTAGATCTAGATACGGGCCAGTATGAAACCCAGAGATTTCAGTGATTTAGCACGGTTCCCGTACTTGAAAGGGGGGACTTATGTGATGTGGCACTGTAATTCTGACTTTCAACCGGCCCGATCCTGTTCTTTTATTTTGAATTTTCACCAGTTTTATTTTCTTCTGATCACGCGATTTTCCGTTGTTTACGGAAATCGCTATTTTCGGGCACGCTTTTTCACCATTTTATTTCTTCTCATTTGAATATATATCGTGTTTGGTATTTTTTTTTTGAGTAGATAAATTAAATGGGTTCGTTTATGATGGTAGGTTTATTTTATTCTAGCATCAGTTTTACTTTCTTCTGATTTTTCGCGATTCCCGTAAATTTCGTTGTTTACGAAAATAATCGCCATTTCCGGCACGCGATATGACGAGGCCGGAAGCACGCGGCCGGAAGCACGCGGGGTTTGCGTGGGTTGATAGTATTGATTTTTCTAGCGCTCCCATTGGTCCGGGATTTGCGTAGGAAGGGAAATCCGCGTGGGCGGTTTCTCTTGTATATATTGAGACAGAAAACGGGGATTCGGTCTCTATGAAAAATTATTGCCTGGCCGTAGGACGTCGTAATTATCGTTCTCCACCGTGGAAAAAAACAAACGATAATCGGTATGTAACTA
Source organism: Oreohelix idahoensis (assembly GCA_024509875.1). Taxonomy (NCBI): domain Eukaryota; kingdom Metazoa; phylum Mollusca; class Gastropoda; order Stylommatophora; family Oreohelicidae; genus Oreohelix; species Oreohelix idahoensis. The sequence continues at coordinate 110,474 of JAMPIV010001502.1, forward strand.
TTTTATTCATCGTTTTACTTATTAGTGGGTTTTTCAGAAATTCGCCCTTAGGTAAAGATTAACTTTTCAGTTTTAAAATAAACGATAGTGCCATCCATTATCATATTTTTGAAGAACGACGTAATGCAACAGTGTGCTTATTCTTTCTATGATTTTGGCAATAGATAGGAGTGTGTGAAGTTGTGAGAAACACGTGTGCCATATTTGTAGGATGTTATGTAAAACCACCATTTATTCCTGTATATTTTCTAATGTAAATTTATGGGGAAATCCCTGGTGTGTTCGTTAATTTTTTTCTGAGCCTTAAAAATGTGAGAAATATTGTCAGAGGGTTCAGATTTACGTTGTAAATGAATTATACTGCTTAGGGGAGGAAACTATTCCTATAGCGAGATTTAATTTAAATAGGAGTAAGCCGGGGAAACTCCTGTGTTAATGGGTAAAAGGATTTCCCTATGTTTGTCAAGTTTGAACACGTGATCGGCCATGCGTAACGGCCATGTAACATGTCAGACGGGTCTGGGCTATTGTTTGTTTTACCTGGCAGATTTTAGTAGAAGGAGGGGGGATGAAGAGGCCACGTGGGATAGTGGTATTTTATGTATTGTGAGAAGAACGAGAGAAGGGGAGGATAAGTGTGATTTTAGTGCCACGTGGGATAATAGTATTTCATGTATTATGTGAAGAACGAGAGAAGGGGAATAGAAGAAGGAGTGAGATTGACGAGACACGTGTATAGAATTATTTTATGTATCGTATATGTTAGAGATAAGCGATTTTAGAGTGGGTGTACATGAGTCGCTGTTTCTTTTAATTTCAGCGAGTCTCGGCGAAACAGTGGGGAGCATAATTTTGTCAAATAAAATTATCCACGGCAAAAGACATCTCAGGGTCAGAGTACTCGAGTATCGTCAGGAGCAAAAGAAAATTTCCCTATGGTCTCTGGCAGGGAAGTCCCTATGCTTCAGCTGGACCGAGGTTTATTTATCATACAGCCGAGAGCATCGCTATTATAGTCTCTAGCAACGGCAGGTGGCCGGGAGACTAGTTTCATTTTGTACAGCCTGAAATCAAGGCTGTGTTTTTTTTCCTCTAACTCCGGAGCGGGTTAAAAGAGGGAAGCTATTCAGCAGCAGAGAAGTTTTGTCTACAGTTAATCAAGTCCCTCATGCTTGATATCCGAACATCGTCATCACCAAAATCAGGAACAGGTGACAGGGTTACCATACCTAGGTCCTGATAGAAATCGAGAAGAGAGTAACGGAGACACCGCATCAACAGCCCTCGAGTGTTAGAGAGACACTGAGATCAAGAGAGAAAGGTAGAGAAGGAGGGAGAAAAATAGACAGGACCAGTAGGGTCTGTTCAGTATCCATTTGACGGATAGACACTGAGTCTGCGTTCGAAAAAAAACCAAGTATTTATTTTTTTAGCATTTCTTGTGGTGTAGTTATAGGCGCCTATCGCCTAACAAGTAGAAAGCTGTGTAGCCGTTCGTTGAGGAAGAGTCACCAGGACTAAGACAGTAGAAAATTATTAGTGTTAGAGAGTGGAGGCTAAAAGTTGA